>OY992880.1:111031164-111048664 GCA_963921405.1 Cepaea hortensis
TGGGGTCTATTGGAAAACTCCGATACAGCACGATTGAGCATTGAGACTGAAAGGGGGGGGAGATGCTCAATCGTGACGTATTGGGTTGGTATGGGCAGTTAGAACCCAGCTTGAGTAGCGAATGGAGGTGTACATCGAAGCTTGGTTATATTAAGCCAATAAACGTTTTATCAACAAACAAACGACCGGCCTTCGTCTTATATTACACACTATTACAAGAGGCGAAATGGAGCCGCTCGACCAGGATGCGAACCTGAGAATGAGAAAGATAAAACTATGCAAAGTCGGAGTTGAATAACGTCGTCGCGGAAAGATTCAAGCGGCACGTGAAAAAACAACTATTGAACCTGGTAACAGCCGCACCAAAAGATGGCCAGCAAGTTATAAGACGAGATAGTAATAATATCTGAATACAAAGGCCAAAAGCTCGACCAGGAGTGGTCCTTTGTAAGTCTTTTTTAAGACTTCAGATAAGAAGTTTGTTGTACCAGCCGTTTTGCAGAGGTCACGGTGAAGAAAGTTTGTATGGCCGCCCTTCTGCAGGTTGACTGTTAGCAAGAGCCATCAAAGCCGCTGCCTTACATCATTTTGATTGACCAGGAGTGATCCTGTCCTGAAAGTTTGGGCAAACCAGCAATTTAAGTTCCTCAAAGTTAAAGAGCTAATCAGGAGTTGTCAGGACAGCATGATCGTTGATCGGGCCATAAGTTCTTAAGACACGCCATTATCGTTGGGCCTTGGCTGATCCTGATCCATTTCTGGGCCTTGTTGATCCTACGACCCAAACACCTGATCCATCCTTGGGCCACGTTAATCCTATGACCCATTCCAAACGACGTTGAAGTACCCACCTGAGAATCAAGGAAGGGACCCAACCAGGGGTTGAAGATTTTCCGGCAGCCCATGAGATGTGACCCAACCAGGGGTTGAAGAATTTTCTGGCAGCCCATGAGAAGGACGAGAGTACCTGAGGGAGGAGAAATGGTATCTGAACTCCACCACCTGAACTCTGAGACTGAGTTTCACCTAATGCGGGATCTGGTTGCTTGAACTGAACTGAAGGTAACAGAGTAATTTAGAAATAGAATCCCGTGAGGTTCCGAATTCATTTATTAGAGTGGAGTACAGAACATTATCTACAAGGAACCTTCTTCTGATTGCCACCAGTTTGAGTTTTTTTTCGAGGACAGGGTTCATTATTCCTATGCTCAGACAGGACATCGTTGGTGCTTCTTCTGATTAATGTAACATCTTACAATATTATAACCAACTGAATTGTGCTGGTTGGGATTTGGGAAATTATAATTGTGTGATTGGTTGCTTGCTTTGTTTTGCTATTTTTTTTTCAGCATGGCGGAACAGGACACCTTAGCACAAGTTCTGACAGGCGTAGGAACAGCAGTAGGCCGACTTAATATGGTGGTCAAACAACAGGGGATGGCAACAGAAATTATGAAATTTAGTGGACAGGCTAAGGACTATAAGAAGTGGGTCACCTCTATAGAAAAATATGCCTATTTGATCTCGGCAACAGATGAAGAGAAAATGAGACTAGCGTATCAGACGGCAACAGAACCGGTCTCACATCATATAAGAAGAAAATTAGAGGCTGGGGTAGATGAGACATGGGAACAATTCAAAGAGGACCTAGCAAGAAAATATGCAGAAATTACGGATCCGCAACATGCATTTTCGGTGTTGAGGCAGGCTAAACAAAATAACGGAGAAACGGTGCAGTTGTTTAGCGATAGGTTGATTAACCTGGCTGAAGAGGCATTCTTAGGACAGAATGTGCGAGGGGAGGAGGTGGAAAGGATGTTGGTAGGGATTTTTGTGGATGGCATCAAATCTGATGGTTTGAAATTTAAACTGATGAGGGATAACCCTGAGAGGTTATCACAAGCGGTGGATATTGCGGTGCAAGAGGAAAATTTGAGACGAAGGTTTAGATTAAGAACAGGACGAGAAGTGGGAAGTAATAGAGACGACAGAATTGAGGAACCCATGGAAATAGGACAAACAAGATTCGGATGGAATAGGAGAGGCGGTATACAAACCTTACAAGGTAGAAATAGGAGCGATTATGTTGAAAGAAGAAATGTGAGATACCCTACAAGTGAGGCAGTAAGAAACACAAATAACACAAACATTGTCTGTTGGGTTTGTGGTCAACGGGGACATGTTTCTCGTTTTTGTAATAACAGGCGTGTCCAGTCGAATACACAGGGTAGATATGATAATAATAGGGTGACTGGGAATGTTGTTGATGGACACAGGAATTTTACAGGTACAAGAACACAGGTAAATCGGCGCCCTACCTATTAGACAGGACCTATGATAGGAGGGTAAATAATAGGGTCCCAAGTATTAGAGAGTATGTTAATAACAAGTATAATAGATCGAACAGAGAATATTTTCAAATGGATGAAGTCAAGAAATTTATAGAAGAAAAAACAGATTATAGCTCGTGTATATTAGAAATAGGGAAGTATAGAGTTCGTACATTAATAGACTCAGGAGCTCAAGTTAGTGTAGTAAAAGAAAATTTTTTATACAAAATAGTAAGAAATTGTAGAGTATTTAAGTGTAGTAATAATTTACACTCTGTTACTGGACAGAATTTACAAGTAGTTGGACAAACAATGATCAATTTTAAATTAGGAGGGATCAACATAAGACACCTTTTTCATGTAGTGAGGGGTTTAAATAGAAATATGTTGATAGGAAGAGATTTTTTGATAAAGAATGGGATAAGACTTTTTTATGATTTACATAAGTTAAAATTTAGAGACGTATATATAGATATGGAAGAGGATATGCATATAGCAGCACTAGTTAGGGTCAAAATGACAACGACATTAAAACCACAGTCGGTTAATTTAATACAAGCGAAGCTGAAGAGAAACCCATATTATGTGGAAGGAAACACAGTCAGAATCACTGAGTTACAAGAAGAAATAATTGATGAGCCTGGTTTGGAGGTTCCAGATGGAGTAATGAAGTTGGATAAACACTTAACCTTTCCAGTAATGATTATCAACAACACAGGGAGAGAAATCAAGTTATACAGAGGATGTGTGATAGCAAAGTTAGATCATAACATTAGTGAAATATTGGCAACGAATAGAACAGAAGTGTTGGGAACAAGTTATTTGGAAACTTCTAATGAAAGGAGAAGTGACAGACGCGGATGCGGAAGAAGAGGGAAAATCAGAATGAATGAATTGATCCATCCATTCGGAGAAAATAAAGTACATATACATTCACTAGACAAAATAACAAGGGAACAAGAATTGCTGTCACAGTTAAAAGCTTCGCCAGAAAATAAGGAAGTGTTAGAACAGTTTATAAAGCAAAATCAAGATGTGTTTGCGGTTAGTGATTTGGAATTGGGTAAGACGCGGACGGTTACGATGGAGATAGACACGGGAGATCATCCACCAATTAGTCTAAAACCATACAGAACTCCATTAAGAAACAGAGAAATAATGGAAAAGGCAATAGAGGAGATGCTGAAAGCAGGAATAATAAAAAGGTCGAAGTCAGAATGGTCATCTCCGGTGGTCATCGTGGCCAAGCCTGATGGTTCGAGTCGTTTCTGTTGTGACTACAGGGCGTTGAACAAAATCACCAAGAATGTAGCATACCCACTGCCGGTAATTGATGACATTTTGGGGCTACTTAATGGCTCTACATATTTCACAACGTTGGACGCAAGGTCAGGGTTTTGGTGTATTCCGATGTCAGAGGACGCGCAACGGAAAAGTGCCTTTTGTACCCACATGGGCTCGTACGAATTCTTACGAATGCCTTTTGGAGTCAAGACAGCGCCCTCACACTATATGCTCTTAATAAATGAAGTTCTAGAGGGTATGCAAAGGTTCGCTCTTGCTTATATTGATGATATATTGGTCTATACCAAAGGAGATGTAGAAGATCATTTGAAACATATTAGACTAGTGTTTGACAGGTTAAGAAAGCATGATGTGAAGTTGAAGCTTAGTAAGTGCCAATTTTTAAAAACAGAAACAAAATATTTAGGGTATATTATAAATAGAGAGGGTATAAAACCAGACCAGAACAAAATAAAGATTATTAAAGAGTTACCTGCACCAACAAACGTTAAGGAAGTACGTGCTTTTATAGGAACGTGTGCGTATTATAGACGGTTTATTCCGGCATTTTCAAGGATAGCTGAACCAATTACAAATTTAACAGCCAAGTACGCCAGGTTTAAGTGGGATGATGAGTGTCAAAAAGCCTTCGACTATTTAAAAAACAGCTTAACATTGGTACCACTATTGACGCATCCAGACTTAAACAAACAGTTAATACTATACACAGATGCTTCAGATAGTGCAGTAGGAGCATGTTTAGTACAACCATATGAAGGAAAAGAATCTGGAATACCAGGGGTAAAAAATGAAAGACCTATCTACTTTTTGTCTCATAAGCTTAGTAAATCACAAAAAAAATGGAGTACTATCGAGAAGGAGGCTTACGCGATTCATTACGCTCTTCAAAAACTTAATTACTATTTACATAACGCAAGTTTTGTTATTAGAACTGACCACATGCCTTTAAAGTCTTTTTTAGAAGCTCCAGTGCAGAACAGGAAAATACAGACATGGGCATTGAATCTTCAGGGGTACGACGCGAAAATTGAATACATACCGGGTAAGATAAACACATGCGCTGATCTTTTGTCTAGAATTCCATATACACAGTCATCAGAGGATACAGAAGTGGAGGCAGCCGAACCAGAGATAGACGATAGGAATTGGCAGGTAAATATTCTGGATTCTGCTATAATAAATGGGGGAGAATTTGATAGCTTACCATCAGATCAAGAGTCTGAACATAGAGAAGAAGATCTACAGTTAGCACAATTCAATATGAAAGAAGAGCAGGATTTGGACCCAAGAATCATACAAATAAAGGAAAAGTTACGAGAAACAGAAGATAACAAATATAAAAGGAATTATTTGCTATTACAAGAGGATGGACAGTTATATTATATGTGTGAAAAGAACGAACAACTAAGGAAATATATTCCAAAGCATTTGGAAAATGAACTTTTAAAAGCATATCACGATGAAAATGGACATCTCGGTAGAGACAAACTAGTGAAAGCACTTACAAGTAAATATTATTGGCCAAACTTATTTAAATCTGCATGCAAATATGTAGATACGTGTGAAAAGTGCAGATTAAGGAACATGAAAACAATAAAGTCTCCATTACAGGACACAGATATTCCTCACTTCCCAATGCAAAAGATTAGTTTAGACATATCAGGTCCACACCCCAGAACATTGTCAGGAAATGTATATTTAATTCATATAGTAGACATCTACAGTCTTTGGCCAGAGGTTTATGCAATTCCAGATAAGAGCGCGGATACTGTCATTAATATTTTTTTACAGGAGTTCGTACCAAGGTTTAGTTGCCCACAAAGTATACTTACAGATAATGGTAGAGAATTTGTAAATAAAAAATTCGAAAAGTTATTAAAAGATTTAAACATAAGACATATAAAGACCTCATTTTATAGACCTTCGTCAAATGCGAAAAACGAGCGTCAACATCAGACGTTATACAACATTGTGGCAAAGATTATTGATGAACATGAAAAAGATTGGGATCTATTTTTGGGACCTGCTCTTAGCGCTATTCGTACAAATCAAAATGAGAGCACGGGTTTTTCGCCATTTTATTTAATACACGGGAGAGAACCAATATTACCTATAGATAATTTATTAAAACCTAGACGGAAATATATGGGTGAAGATTTTCAAGAGGTCATAATGCATAAAGCACATATGAGATTAAGAAATAATATAATAAAAGCTAGGGAAAGACAGAAAAAGTACAAAAATGTAAATACAAAATTACAGGAGTTTAAAGTAGGTGATAGAGTTTATTACAAAAAGCATAGAAGAAACTCTAAGTTTGATTCTCGTTGGATTCCAGGTTATTACGTTTTGGAAAAACTGGGTAATGTATCGTATGTAATAAAGAACCAGGTCACAGCACACATAGCAAGGGCACATGTTGAACACTTAAGAAGAGATGAAAATGAGATAGAAAATGATAATTATAATAATAATTGTTATTCGGATGCAAAATTTTTGGATGAACAAGTTGTTACAATAACTCCAGATCTTGGAAGAGCTACAGTAACCCCAGATCTTAGAAAAGAACCAGAACAAAATCAGTTGTTAGCAAATCCAAGTTACGAAGAACAAGAACAGACAATTCCGAAAAGAATGGAAGAAGAAGGGACAAATGAAACTCATTATGATAGTATGGAAGAAGACACAGGTGCTCCATTTAAAAATACTAGGCAAGCAACAAAAAGAAGAATGGACAGTCAAAGAAATAAAGAAGTAAAAAGACAGAGAAGAATTAGAGATGATTCAACAAGCGGAGACGATATACCTATACTAGAAAGATCCTTAAGAAAGAATGATCGACAAATTAGGTGGGATGTTGAACGGAAGAAATTAGCGGCAGCTAAAGAGAGACATACAGACGAAGAAGAAGAAATGGATGAAAAGTCAGAGTCAAGTAGTAGTATGGAAGAGGCTAGTAGGTTGTACGAAGAAGAAGATGTTGATATAGAGTTAGCACTTATTCAGAGAAACTTAGAGTTGTTGAGGAAATGGAAACGTAAGAGGTAGATAAATCGAAAGTACTGTAGATAACAAGAAGAAGTATACGAAACGGTGGAAAAACAGTGTTTTGAGATATTAGTACAGTGGGTGAATGTATTTTTTTTATTGAGGTTAGAAGTGCCGTGTTTAAAGATAGGGGTTAACAAGTTATAATAATAATAGACAGGATAGATCACAAGTACGTTGATAAGTAGAGGATGGCTACATTGAGTTAATGTTGGATATAGGTTACAGTGCTTACTTAAGAGCTTATTCAGGATACTATGTGCTGTTAAGAGATAATAAATAGATAATTCTGGATTACTGATTTGTTTATCTAGATAGAACAGATATGTTCATAATTGATCTGTAAATAACAGATATATAGATAGGAGGTTTAGTCTTCTCGGTCATATAAATACTGGATATGCGTCATTTATGAGAGCCTAATGCTGGTAGTAATTTTAAGAGAGTTAAAATTGTGTTGAAAACGGTGTTTATGAAATCTAAGTTTTATGAGTTATGAGTCATATAAGAAATGTTTTTATGCTTGAGTTACTACTAGAAAATGAGGGATGTTGTTTGGTTGTTTTATTGAGCCTAAGTTGTAATACCTCATTTTGTTTTCTTGATTTGGTCTTGAAATATGATTGTTATTGTTTGAGTAATTGGTTTAGAGTAGGGTGATTGTGTTCATAGCATTTGAGTTGACAAGAACTATTGGTCCGTAAAAGTGTCCAATAGTGATAGGTAGAATAGGATATTTTATTCTGATTTGATAACATGCATGTTATGTCATTTTAAAATGTGTTTTTTTTTCTTCTAGATTAATTTGGAGGTTGTGTTCATTTTATTTTGATTACATGAATGATTTGGTATATTGAGTTAAATGCTTGTAAAGTTAGTTAAGTAAATTTAAGTTTCAAATGAAGGAGGTTTTGCTAAAGGTTTTTCGTTAAGAAAAGAGTTGATAAAAACAAATTTGTCCAAGGTAAGGGGAAACTATGCATTCATTAACTAGTGGGAAACCATGGTTGGTGAACGTGTATGCACGAATGGATAGACGTATCCAGGGTCTGCACACACGTCACTTTATTTATAAAATAACAGGATGGGTTGTACGGGGGAAAGATATAGGTGCTGTGAAATACCAGCTTTAATTATATTTAAGTTGTTCATAAAATATGAACATGGGCTCATGGTAAAAGGTGAGATAACGGAAGAGGAACGGAATTGTGGTTGGCAATGTCAGTGTGAAATATAAAAGGTTCATGAAAACTTATGCCAAATTGTTTTATAACAAACAATAATATATTTCTTAAAGGTGTTTTAAAAAATTATTTTACAAAAAATTTTTTTATTGGCAAGGGAGGTAAAGGGTGAATGTCTTAAATGTACATTTACAATATGTCCATGTGGTCATGTCGTGTATTCATTCTTCATGTTCTTTATTTGGTGCGCACCACTTCTTTACTTTTTCTAACTACATTGTTTTTGTACGTCCTGGGGTTTGAAAGAATGAGGAATCGTATAAGATCATAATTTTTGACACAGAATTTATGAGAATGAGGAATTGTATAAGATCATAATTTTTGACACAGAATTTATGAGCTGTTCTTATGATATGTATATTTGATACAGATAACCAGAAAGAACCAGAAATGAAGAATTACGTAGTAGATAACTATGAAATGTTGGGGAAATAAAAAAGGAAAGAAGAAGTATATGGGGAGGTTATAGACAGATCATAGCACTGGGAGAAGAGTAAAAGATGTATGGGCGAAGGTTAAAAGACAAGTAGGGAATAGAGTATGGGGATTAGAAGTAAAGATTTTTCCTTTAAAAGGAAAATTCTTTAAGTAATATGGGGAGGTGTAACAGTGTAGGTATAATTGGGGTCTATTGGAAAACTCCGATACAGCACGATTGAGCATTGAGACTGAAAGGGGGGGGAGATGCTCAATCGTGACGTATTGGGTTGGTATGGGCAGTTAGAACCCAGCTTGAGTAGCGAATGGAGGTGTACATCGAAGCTTGGTTATATTAAGCCAATAAACGTTTTATCAACAAACAAACGACCGGCCTTCGTCTTATATTACACACTATTACAATGCCCTAGCCCAATCCCCCACCACACACCCCACCCGCACATCACATAATCCTCTACCACGCAATATTCCCAACCAACACACCGCACACATATCCCTCACCAACACATCCCATACCCACATACCACCATGCATCCCCACCTACACACCACACACATATCCTCCACCCACATACCACACAATATTCCCACCCACACCCACACAGATACCCTGACCCCTCCACCCAACATACTCCCACCCACACACACATACCCCACCCACACAATATCCCCAACCAACACACCACGCACCTCTCCCCACCCACAAATGCATTTCCCACCCATCCACCAACACACACTCACTCACGCACACATCCTCCACTACGCACACACACACACCCACCCCCCAACCAAACATCTCTCGATCACAATACCCCTACCCATACAATCATCCACCCACCCACGCATCCCACCCCGACACATACACATCCGTCATCCACCTACACATCCCTAAGTCACTCACACACCTCCACCACCCACACATACTTCTCCCAACCACCACACACCCCCTACTCACCCACACATATCCCCCACCCATACACACATTCCGCGCACCCATCATACACATCCTCACACCACACACTATCCTCCACCCACACACACATCCTCACCCATACCACCACAAACATACCTCCCATCTACACACCATGCATACATCCCCCACAAACACACCGCACACATATCCAAAACCCACACACCATACACTTCTCCCCACCCGCCCTTACATCCCCAATCCACCCACACAATCCCCTACCCACACAACCCCGCCACCCACACATATTTCCCCAAACCATCCACACATCTCTACCCACCCACACATATCCCCCACCAAAAAACACATCCCCCGCTCCCGTCCCATACACATATCCTCCACCCATACACACATCCCCCTCACCCATTCCCACACCCCAACTTTCACCCCCACACATCCATCCACACATCTGTCGTGTGACAACACTGGCCCGGATCTCAGTGGTTGTCCAGACCTTTGGGTTCTTACTTCTGTCTACTATTACCTTGTTGACCCCGGGACGGTGCCCGGACGCTGACTTATTTTCCTATCACTATAGACAAACAGATCACCACCTGAGGATAAGAGAACACTTTTCAGATAGGTAGAACACGAGTCTTTAATAAAGATTCAGACTCCACAAAACAAACGAAGTTCAAGTTCAAGACAAACAGAAACAACACTGAGTATTTGTGCGAGGATTCTGGAGGAGCAGATCATCATTCCACCAGTAATTTGTCAGTCATCAGTAGGTGAGTGATGTAGATACCGGTGGCAGAATATCGTTCACCTGACCTCTCCTTTGGTTGCCTGGAACTCCTCTTGACCTGAGTATAGGCATATAAAGTTCTTTGTACAAGGCTGCTTCTTCCACCAGACTGGAGTTGAGATCAGCTGCCTGAAGCGACTCTTCTCCTCCACGGCACATCAAGCACGTCAGTTGACACCAGCGTCAATAATAATAACCAGGATAATGAGGGTTCCTGCAAGCAAGAAGAATATGCCCGGTGTACATATCCATTTCACCTGTTATTAATACATCACAACCAGATTCAGACTGATATTAGTTATGTGGTAAGTTTCCACCCTCAGACCAATTTCATAGGTCTGACTTCAGACATCTAGCCACTAGATCTGTGTAGAGCACCCAGGTACTAGACTTCAATGTCCCTGTTTAACCTCACTCATGGCAAGGATAGCCTCTTTGGAAACGCAATCCATTACCATTCGAGAGAGAGAGAGGATATAAGGTTCAAGACTTCAGGTAGAAATATTTCCCCTATACTGGCCAAGGGTGTTGGTCTACGTTCCAGCTGCGCTGGTAAACCTTTCCTGAAATATTGATTACAGACAGACAAAGAAAGAAGAGTGTCATCTTGGGTCTGTCGCTTTTTCTCCTCCTCTCCTCGGGCATATGGAAAGTTTGGAAAATATATTCACTGAATATATTGGTTTGGCTTCTCTTGGCAGCCCAACCAAGTGTAAAGTTCATGTGCAGAACATCCTGTTCCCATTATACAACAGGCAGTGTATTCATTAGACACGCATAATAATATTATTCCTCTCTGAGCAAAAGAGGTAATCTATTAATCAAACTATAAGTTAGAAAGCAAACATTGTATGTGTGTGCCTCGTGTTTATGTACATGTGTCAGGGGGAGTTTACCCTAATAGGTATGAAGATATCGGTACCCCTCTTCCACAACCCAAGTTAGATACAGCTCGACCAAGGTTGATATCCCTTCATAGCTTACAATTCCTCTATCCTCCTCAGTGGTGAAATACCCGTCATGGCTCTGGTGCGCTACCTGATGATGATAATAATCTGTGTCGCTAGTGCCCCCCCCCCCCTTTTAGGGTAGTTAAATTAAAGCTCTATGCAAAAGGAAGACACAGCAGGCTCATCACTAAACTGGCATGGCCACTATTTGACAGACCTCACAAAACACTCAAATAGATCAGTACAGCGGGAGATAACAATTACCTTTTCTGTAGGAATAAATCAGCCACAGAATGTGCTATCCTAGCATCTAGAGAGCCACCACTGTCCCTCTTTATCTGGATCCCCAGACGTTGAAACACTTGACAGTAGACAGGACTTCATTTTGACAGTAGAATAGGATTCACAGGATCATCAGGGTAGCTACCTGCCCTTCAATAGACTGGCCTTGGGTCTTCAGGATGAGGACAATAATCCGCCAACACAAGACATGACCGTTAGTCCATTAGATAACCACGATGAATGCCGTTGCCAGCACTCTCCGGAAGTGTCGTCAAATCGATTGACGCGATATTCTGGATAGACTAGAATGGATACTACGCAACAAGGGTTAGAGAGTATCTCCCGATATCTTTCTCAGGACAGTAAATTTCACCAAAGCTGGAATACAAGCGTTGCGTGAACCCAAAGATAGTCGAAGCTGGTCCTGGATACCAAATAATAGACCCACACACACTATCATACTGTACACCCATGAAAATGGTGTACCGCAGAGTGTGGATTCGGCTGCCCCATCCTGAGGTGCAATTCTGTTCTGTCACAACATCCCACCAACACCCACAAATATCACTACCCACCAACACCCACACACCCAAACCCATCAAAATGCATACCCCATCCACATGCTCCCACCCACACATCCCCACCCACACATACATCCTTCACACACACTCACACATCCTCACATCTAGACACATACTAAATGCCTCACGTGAGCATTGAAACTAGTATGAACAAACTCCCACACTTTACTCATACACATACACTGACAATTGTCGTGAGCAGTCTCATAAAAATGTTAAACATGGAGAAAAATGTGTACATAAACAGTGTGTGAAGTAAAAATAGTGATACCCCCCCCCCCCCACACACACACACACATTCACTCTCACGCTCACTGATTCTGACTTTCACTCAAACTACAGTAATGTACATGAGTTTACATTATACATGATAAAATCAAATGGTATTTAACAGATAATATGACAGATGATAATACACAAACATATGGATTCGCGTGTTACATAACATGCGTATTACATGACATGCATCTGTTCAGCTCTCTCTCTCTCTCTCTCTCTCTCTCTCTCTCTCTCTCTCTCTCTCTCTCTGTATTATTTCATATATACACACTCACACGCATGCGCGCGCTCCCACACACACACACTAATACATCAACTCTCTCACTGTCTCAATCTCTCTCTCTAACTCTCTCTCTCTCTCTCTCTCTCTCTCTCTCTCTCTCTCTCTCTCACACACTCACTATTTCCCCCATTCATTCACTCTGCCATCTTCATTCACTTTATCTCTAACTATCTTACTCTCTCTCTCTCTCTCTCTCTCTCTCTCTCTCTCTCTCTCTCACACTCATACACTGACAGATACACACCCTCACGCTATCACTTAATGTTTCACTTACCCTAGCGCACTCACTCACTCTTTTACTCTCTCTCTCTCTCTCTCTCTCTCTCTCTCTCTCTCACACACACACTCTAACACTCATTCACTCACTCACACACACTCTCTCACTCATTAACTCCTCACTCATTCACTAACCTACTCTCTCACTCTCTCACACACAATCGTTCACACACACACTCACTCTCTCAATCACACTCTCTCACACATACACGTGAATGCACGCACGCACACACTCCCTCACTCACTCTCACACATACACGTACGAATGCATGCACTGACACATTCCCTCACAATTTCTCGCTCAATCACACTCTCCACCAACACGCATGTACGTGCGCACACACACATTCACTCTCTCACTCTCTCTGACACCTACTTTCTCTCTCTCTCTCTCTCTCTCTCTCTCTCTCTCCCCCCCCCCCCCACACACACACACACATATATATATATAGTGAACAATTATAATGAACAATTATAATGAACAATTATAATGAACAATTATACCAGTAAATGAATTATGGTGGCATATAGTCGGTATGGATTAAGTATTGAAAGAGTTTTCGATTAAATGTGTAGGGACTCATTGGAGTTTTCAGATCTGGAGAAAGATCATTCCATAAGTGAGCACCAGAATAGGCGAAACATATTTTGTATAGGTCCAATCTGGGCTTTGAGACATGTAACAAATTTAGGCGCTTGCTGTTCATTGCATTAGATTGAATCAACGGCAGAAGATACTCTGGGGTATTTTGAGATATAATTTTATTCACTAATTTGGTTTTGTTAAAAAGGCAGCGTTTTCGAAGTGGTAGAAGTCTTAGATGATTGTATAAATTATTACTTTCAACGTGCTTTCTACCAGAAACCAGACGAATAGCGCGGTCTTGTAGAGAACAAAGTCGTTTTAAATTAGATTTAGCGCAACCATCCCAAGCTGTGGAACAGTAATCGAGATGTGATTGGATATAGCATGTATAGAATATTTTTCGTGTGCTTGGTAAGAACGTGAACATGAGAGCTTCAGCTCAAATGGCTGTCAATTAAAAGACCTAGTGTTTTATGTTCGTTCACATTAACTATGGGTAACGAGCCCAAGCGGAGTTCTAGCGGTGCTCCAGTTATGGCTAGTGTCTGTAGTTTTTGTCTGGTCGTTATTAACATGGATTTGGTTTTGTCGATGTTAATTTGCATGCGGTTTTCATTGCTCCATCTAGTAAGATTATCAAGTTCTTTTTGTAAAGAATTCTCTAATTCACTACGGTTTTCTTGACTAGTATATATAGTACAGTCGTCTGCAAATAGATCACAAGTTGTATTGATATATAAAGGAATATCATTAATATAAACTGCAAAAAGCAGCGGACCTAGTATTGAGCCCTGATGCACACCAATATTAAGATGTGTGGGTCTTGATAGACAGTTGTTGAAGGACACGACTTGTTGTCTGTCGGATAGAAATGACGTGATTATGTTCACCATATTGGTGCTTGTCTTCATTTGTTTTAGTTTTCTAATTAAAATATCGTGATCTACCATATCAAAAGCTTTTTTAAAGGCTACAGACACCGCTCCACAAATTCTACCGTTGTTGATGTTTAAGTGCCAGTTGACAGGGTGACAGGCTAAAGAGGGGCAAATCATGGATGGGTCGGGCGGAAGATGTCGTCAGACAGGTCTGCAGTCTTACCAGTATCAACCCCGGCAAGGAATGGGTGCTTTTAAGTGCACTTTCTCCTGCATTATCACACTCGACAGACGGTGCAGAGAGCAGAACCCTGCCGCTGTCAATGCAGAGGTTAACGCGCTCATCTATGAACACTCAGATAGCCCCGAAGTGCTCATCTATACAGATGGATCTGTGGTAAAGCAGCAGAGAAGTGCGTGGGCATTTACAGCCCGTTCGGCGGGCCGAACCGTTCAAGAATCCAGTGGTGCCCACTCTATGACCACGAGCAGCATGACGATGGAGGTGATGGCAGTTACACAGGCTTTCATATGGCTGGAGTCACAGCATTATACCAACGTGTGTGTACTAAGTGATTCAATGAGCATGATTCAGAAGGTCGAAGCTGGATCTGTACGTAGACAGTGTACTGAATCGCTGCGGAAGTCTGTTGTCCGTAAAGTCACCTTCATCTTCGTCCCGGGACATGCGGGAGTCGAGGTAAATGAACGAGCTGACAAACTGGCTGGCTCTGCACCCCCTATAGATGGCCAGCCCATGGATCGTGCCGATGTTATTAACGTCCTTAAAGATATGGCGAGAACAGAGGACTTTGACGTCAATGATTCCACATCGCTGTCCAGGATGAAAGACCTGGGAGTAAGAATCGGCACAGCCAGACGCGAGAGGTACATCGGGAAAACAAAGCGCCTCGTCAACCAACACAGAACTGGCACTATTAGCCACCGGACGCTGATGCATATGCTGGGGGGAGGATCTGAGCACCTATGGACATGTCCGGAGTGCAACGAAGATACCCCAACTGATAACTGATAACTGATAACAGAAGTGCCAGTTATCGGTCATTTTTGTTAGAGCACTATGGCAAGAATATTTAGGTCGAAACACAGATTGACTGTTAATTATTAGATCGTTGTTAATTAAATGGTGTAACGTTATTTTATGAATGTGTTTTTATAGGTGGTTTTGATAGCGACGATAGTAAGGAAATAGGTCTATAATTACCCAAAAAGCTATTATCGATTGAGCCATTTTTAAATAGCGGAAACACTTTAGCAATTTTAAATGCAGATGGAAAGTAGTTTTTGGCCAGGCACTGGTTATATATGAACGTTAAGGACTCACTAATGACTGGTGCTGCGCAACGAAGAATTGTATTACTGATACCATCTAGGCCGTGTGAATTTGTTGATTTGAGGTTTAAGAGATATTTATAAACGTCTGCAACATACTTTAAGGGAATCTCAGCGGGAATATTTATGGTGCACTACTCCTCACAGAATGATGCCAGTGAACTTAAATTACACGATGAGTCTGGTATTGAAGACATTAGATTCTCTATTTCTGATTGAAAGAACCAACTGAATTTATCGCATGTTATAGTATTTGGTATTGCTGATTCTGTAGGGCGTTTCTTATGTGTTAGCAAGTTAATAGAATTCCGTATATTTGCACTGTTTGAATTATCTACAATCAAATTTTTAAAATTATCTTTTTTTTATCCTACGAATTTCATATTTAACTTTATTCTTCAGTCTACGGTAATTGATAAAGTCTTTATTTTTTTGTGCGGCGAACATTACAAACTAAAGGGAAGATATCGCTTGTGGTATACAAATTGCAGGGATATTGAAATTTTATTTAGAAGTAGTTAAGGCTGTTAAAGGGGGCAGGAGTGATTTGCTGGAGTGATAGCATGAATGCTTGGTGCAGGGCTGCAGGATTGTATCGCATTAGCTGCTGAAGTTGACGGTTCCACTCATAGGATTGTAGATTACCGTCCAGCGAGGGACTGCTATGGGTGTCACTGGAAGTGACTACATTGGAAGCAGGCATCGGCGGCACAGCACCATTGTTTAATGGTGTCTCCTTTGACATCATAGAGGGATACTGTTTTACGGGCAAGGTAGGAAACAAAGTATCATAGTTAGCAACATTTGTATTGGAGCTTGGGTTGCTATTCACGACATTGTGTTCATGGGGTACAGACAAGGGTGGTGTGGGAAGAGAAGGAGTGTTTTCTGAACACAGTGAGATGGCTGTTGCCGAAGGTGAAGTTCGGTTTACTCATGTAACTGGTGCTGGCTGTTGTTCACGTTCGGGATATTTTATGTTCTTCGCTAGGAAGCTGCTTCCTAGCTTGGAACAATGCATTTGATTCCTATATAGTTTTTTCTTAGGAGCTCCGGACGGTGACATAAAGTAAAGGGTGTTATTTATGAAATGCATGTTATTATTTTTACAAAATTTATATAACGTTAGATTAGCAGCATCGGCAGTACGACGCTGGTTCCCGTAACATGGTGGAATGATAGATGATATGAACAAAGATGATTTAGGAAATTTATTGCGCAACAGCACCTCCAATGTAGCTAGTTGTGAGGTGCTGATGATTTTATTATCCATTATATCATTGACGCCAATATGGACTGTTGCTCTCCTAATTCGGTCGTTCACTTGGAATCTTCGCAGTGTAGAGGTCAGCCTGTCAATGTCAGCGCCTGGTACAGGGTAGATTGAAGTTGATTCGCTGTCAGAAGATGACATGCGATCACTATAGATTCCCTTCAGCAGGGAGTCTCCTATGAGACATGTGTTGCACTGTGATCTATGGTTATTTCACGCTGTTGGCGTGTCCGCTTGGACTGTCTTTGCCACTGGTCACAGTCGTCTTTCTTGTGTTCTTGTTTATTAACGCTTGTTTGCGTTGGTTGTTGATGCCCAGTAGAGTGTAATTTATGATGATAGATAGATAGAATAGATGGAATAGATAGATAGATAGATAGATAGACAGACAGACAGACAGACAGACAGACAGACAGATAGATAGATAGATAGATAGGTAGATAGATAGATAGATAGATAGATAGATAGATAGATAGATAGATAGATAGATAGATAGATAGATAGATAGATAGATAGATAGATAGATAGATAGATAGATAGATAGGTAGATAGATAAATGGATGGATGGACGGACGGACGGACGGACGGACGGACGGAACGAACGACCGACCGACCGACCGACCGACCGACCGACCGACCGACCGACCGACCGACCGACCGACTGACCGACCGACCGA
>OY992880.1:111053664-111056164 GCA_963921405.1 Cepaea hortensis
TGGAATTCACAATTTATGAAATCCTTGTTCTGTTTCGACCTGTCTTTGTGAATAACACTATAAAATGACACAACACCTTACATGAATACTTATTGTTCGCAATGTTTTCCACATGACGTAAGATCACGCCGATCCAAGTATCCATCGAGTGTTATCGAAATTATTTCATCAAGTCATGATGACTCTGTCAAATAATGGAAAATCAACAAGATATGTATCCATTTGGCTAAATTATATATTCGCAACAGTAATAAATTATACAGTTGCCGTTTGGCATAAACATTGTTCTTTAATCAGGTGCTATTTGAAGATATATTTATTACATTTTCTAACAAATTATGAAAGAACAGATACATTAAATATATAATTGAATAATTTATAACGTAGATCTGTCTTTCTATTTAACTACAATCGACTGAGAATATCTCATAGAATATGATTGACTAAAATCTTGCAGATCTTCAATATAGATATAGAATTGTGAAGAATGATACATTTCAAAGATTCAAAACTTTTTAAAGAATTCAACTCAGAATCATAATATCACATTCTGATTTATCCAGAATAAATATGTAAACCAAATAATCTTCATAAAACTTAAGTTCCTCTAATACGATATAGTTACGAACAATTATCTGAAGAATAGAGAACTGAAATATTTTCCAGGATGAATTATAGAAATATGAGATAGTGTGAACAATACTGAAAAATATAGCTTCTAATTGACGATAGGACAAATCTATTTTGTAAGACCTTACTGTGTCTGTAGTGTGCTATGTGTTGATATAAACCTAACACTTTTATCCAATTTTATTTTTCTTTATTTATTTATTTCAGTCTTCGTGTTATTCACTTTCTTTCTCTCCTTCTTTCTTCTATACTAATGGTGTTTCTGAACTGTACGCCTGCTAATATTTGTACTTTTGAACTTTGTTGAATTGAACACTGTTATAATTTTCACTCGTATATATAATGACAATAATGTATATTTGATTAATTTGTAGCAGAAATAAGCCAAGTAAATAAAGTACGCATTAATCAATGCACTTTGTTTATTGTAATTTTGTTTGTTATTATTGACTTGTGTGTAAATTTGCTTGAGTGATTGAATGACTGTATTTTTATTCGTAATATCATCAATATATGCCTTTGTTTGTGAGGCTGTGTTCGTAACTATGGATGTAACCTGAGATAAGGTTAATTTAAGCCAAATCAAAATGTTTGTAATAAATATGGTTACAATATCCCATGCCGTCTGTTGTTTGTATCCATTGTATTTAACTTTTGTTCTCAATTTGTGTGCCACACTGTTGTTATTAACAGTCGGTTGAACTTTTAATGAATGTGTAATTCCTTCTTCTTGTGATACGTGGGTTTTTTTTTCTGTGAGTATCACATCAAGTTTGCGTTCTATAGTTTGAACGTAATCTTTGACATCAGCGATGCTACCAATTATCAACCCAGCACATGGGTTTGGTAGTACTGCTGCGCACACTTTACCTTCATAATATGGACATTTTATGCTGACCCATGCAGTTTTTTACATTTCTATTGTCCCCCAAATGTTCTGCAACAGATGTTATTATGTGTAAAGTCAATTGTGTTCACTCGTTTGTGACTAACTCCAGTAATATCAGATCCCGTGTCTCTAAAACAGGTTGTTAGTACACCATTAACCCACGCTTGGTGTTTCATCAGGGTACCTTGACGAGTGCATGCTGCATTCGCTTCATATATATGCTTCTTGTTGGCTGATGTGAGGTCATCATGATTATTATGACCTTCCTTACCTGTTCTGTTATTGTATGACTCTATAATGGCTGCGTATTTGTCCTCTAGATCATCTGAATCGCTACTACTACTAGACAACTCATATGCATTATTTGCCTCTTTCCACGTATTCTTCATGGGACATGACTTACTGGTATGTCTATATGCCCGACACGAGAAACATTTAATGCTCCTTTTGTAGGAATCATACTTACTTTTTTCTTCGCTGTGTTGTCTCGAAGATAATCTGTATACCCATGGTGTCGGTCACACATTTCCAAATGTCCGTGTGACAATTTGCATTATTGACATCTGGATAGGTGTCCCTTTCTTGGTCTGTCTCCTTCTCTATTAGAGTACTGGTATGGACTATTTATATTCTTATTACCGCTACATTTTCTAAGCTTACCATTTCCTTTCTGGAATCTAGCGCTCGCACCTATAACAAGTTCTGGTTGTGCACAGTTTGCGAATATATCTCTATGTGCATTGAAATATGACTAACCCTTAGTTTCCATTTCACTCAGATTTCTACACTTATTCTCTACCAAAAATACAGACATTTATTCTGGTATTGCAGACAACAGTCTGTCTCTTATTATTAGATCTCGAATTTTTCCAAAATCAGATCCAGTATCAGCGGCTTTAATCCATTTATCAAAACATTATGATAATTCTTAAACAAAGTCAAGGAAAGTTTGATTAGACTTAGGAGTGAATGTTTTAAACT
>OY992880.1:111056364-111076364 GCA_963921405.1 Cepaea hortensis
GAAGAAGAAGAAGAAGAAGAAGAAGAAGAAGAGAAGAAAGAAGAAGAAAGAAGAAGAAAGAAGAAGAAGAAGAAGAGAAGAAGAAGAAGAAGAAGAATAAAGAAGAAGAAAAGAAGAAAGAAGAAGAAGAAGAAGAAGAAGAAGAAAGAAGAAGAAGAAGAAGAAGAAGAAGAAAAGAAGAAAGAAGAAAAGAAAGAAAGAAGAAGAAGAAGAAGAAGAAGAGAGAGAAGAAGAAGAAGAAGACGAAGAAGACAAGAAGACAGAAGAAGACGAAGAAGAGAAGAAGAAGAAGAAGAAGAAGACGAAGAAGAAGAAGAAGAAGAAGAAGAAGAAGAAGAAGAAGAAGAAAAGAGAAGAAGAAGAAAAGAAGAAGAAGAAGAAGAAGAAGGAAGAAAAAGAAGAAGAAGAAGAAGAAGAAGAAAGAAAAGAAGAAGAAAAGAAGAGAAGAAGAAGAAGAAGAAGAAGAAGAAGAAGAAGAAGAAGAAGAAGAAGAAAAGAAGAAAAAAGAAGAAGAGAGAAGAAGAAAGAAGAAGAAGAAGAAGAAGAAGAAGGAAGAAGAAAGAAGACGAAAGAAGAAGAAGAAGAAGAAGAAGAAGAAGAAGAAGAAGAAGAAGAAGAAGAAGAAGAAGAAGAAAAGAAGAAGAAGAAGAAGAAGAAGTAGAAGAAGAAGAAGAAGAAGAAGAAGAAGAAGAAGAAGAAGAAGAAGAAGAGATCAAGAAGGACAGAGCAATCATGCTTGTGAAGAATCCAGCGTACAAAAAAAAAGAGAGAAAGAACTTCGGTGTAACATACCAATATCAATGAAGATAGTTGGTCGTGCAGTAACAAGATTTCCCTGGCAGATTGACATGAATAATGTAAACAGGTGGTAACTAAATGAACCTTGTAGACGCCTTAAGCTGCATTGGGCCTGTGGTACCAGAGCCATATTTGTATACACCAATCGGCAGTCTATGAGAGGTCGATCAGTATCACGTGATGAGGATTATTTACTTACCAAGGCATTTCCTAGCACCATTTTACACCGAGTCTAACTGGGAGCTCAGGAAATATTTAAAACAATCCTCCCCGATATGAATCCGAAAACCCGACCAGCTAGCCACTGCGATGCCACAGATCCTAAATATGACAATGCAACATATGTGTATTTGTAACTATACTCTGCATATGTTTTATTAACACGAGGTGCCTTGTGTGTGAAGACAGAATGTAAGAAAAATATGCATAGACAAACAATTCGCTTTGGTGAAATGACGAACAGGCCTGAATAAAAACTAGTGATTGCTCACTCAAGTCTTCTAAATAACCTCAGTTTAAGTATGGCTTCTTTAATTTAAATCTTGTTATATCTTCTTCTTCTTCTTCTTCTTTCGTTCGCCTGAAATATGTTTATAACTGCAATGTTGTCTCTTGTATGAATCTAGCAGTCTTTTTTTAGTTCACTCTGCGGTACATAAAGTTTGCCTTCCACTGTTGTCTCTCTAGGCCAGAAGGTTCGCCTGAATATGCAGTATGGGCAGTCCTGGAGTATATGCTCTGCTGTCTGCGACGCCAAAATACATGTGCACATGGCCGAGTCACCAATCTTGAATTGTGTATACATGTGGTTGTGTAATCTATTATGTCCTGTTCTGGGGCGCAGAATAATGACCTGTTCTAGTCTGTCCAAAACGTGGTAGTCGTCTTGAGTAGGGCATGGTGGCCTTCTGACTGATTTGATCATTCCCACTCCACAGTGGGATGGTACCCACTGTATGGTGACCTTATGCTGACTGCTAATTTTAGAAAGTAGTGTCCCTAGAAAGGGCAATTTCCCAGACAGGAGCGCCTCTATTACTGATTTTTCATCTGTCAATATCACCACAAGCTATGTACCATGGCTGGTATTTTGTAATTTCTCTGTTGCTTTCTTGATTGCCTCAATTACAGTATCATAGTTATGGCTGTACTTTTCTGTTGGAACTCTGGCCGTATCTCTAGTAGTATTATTTGGGTATTCTATGCACACTCCTGCTCCTCCATTTCGAACATCATTTTGTTCTCATCCATCTGTGTAGACTCGGATCCAGAGATACTGTGGGCATTCGTCATCAAAGAAGCTGAAAGTGGCTGTTCTGCGTTGTACACTGATCTGTTCTTCCTTGTCAAATATTCCTCTCACTTTTGTCTGGATTTCTAGCGATAGTCTATGTTCATCTTTCCATGGGGTTCGCTCTGGAATAGTTGTCAGGGGGATACCAACTGTGGGAAAATCGATGGTTTACCTGCAGAGTCGTTTGGCCTGGTGGATAAAACTACTTTTTTTCAACCGAGCCACAGCTACGTTTTCAAATCGGTTCTTCATCGGGTGGCCTGGCAAGCTGAGGAACTTTCCTGCTTGTTTTAGTGTTTTTCAATCTCTGCGTTCTCTCAGTGATGTGTTCTCTCCATGTTCTCCATTGCTACTATAGGGATTGATCTCATCCCTCCTGTGATGACTCTAAGAGCTTGATTGTGCACTTTGTCCAGCTTTTAAAATGTGGTTTTTGATGCGGAACACCAATCAGGTGACCTGTATTCCAGGTGTGGTCGTATGCTCTGTTGATAAACTTTGCTAAGTATGTTTCCACTGGCTCCCCATGTTGTTCCACTTAGCTTTCTCAGGATGGTTATTTACCTTCTGGCTTTTGCTACTGATTTTTTGATGTATTATCTCCATGTCAGCCTGTCGTCGAATGTTATACAAAGGTATGTCTTTATCTTCTCTTAGGGGTGTTCCATCTATCTGCATTTGTTTCGCAGAGAGGGTAAATAGAGTGGTGCTGCACTTGTCAGTGTTTATGCTGACAGACCATCTATCCGCCCATGCAACAAATGTATCTACAGCTCTGTTCTGTCATGTTATATCACTTTCGCAAGTCTCACTAAAATAAATGTTTGTGGACAAACAGAAACATGTGGGAGGGATAATCAAGAATGCAAGAACTAAAGCAATAGTTTGTACATGTGTGATTGACTGCCGTTTTGCTGGTCATGTGGCCGAGTCCCCAGATAGGCAGATTGTTGTTTGTAAATATTTCCATAGACCTCCTGGTGGAAATAGTCTAAAATGAGTACCTTGAAGTATCGTAAGAATTACTCTAGGTCACTGGTTTATGAGGCCGGACTGATATTGACTACATCATCCACCGAGTGCCGATTGGTGTATAAACATATGGAGCATGCATCATGTACCCCAATCGCCTCAAATCGTGTACATGGGACCCTTGATTTAGACACACAAGTTTCGGGATTAAAACAGAGATTTTTTTTTTGGTGCTCGCTCGCTTTGAACTCAAGCGTAGGCCAAACACATTCTTTTGTAGTAGTGATGGACTGTATTTTGCGTGTTAGCTTTCCTTATTATTAGTGTCCATCACCATCAGGCGAACCCACTTTGACTTCAGATGTACTTGTAATTAACGTTCCCAAGTCAAGGACGACAGGTCAACATTTTAGTCCAGCTGTACGGTGTAGGGGTTGAACCGCTTACATCGGCATCAGCACACCGGATGTTTAAGAACACGCGCTCTTATGCATTCGGTCATGCTGACCTGCTAAAACAGAGATATTAAGTTTCCTGCAATACAGCGACTTGCTGAGACCATAAGTTCATCATCACCAGCATGTACCATGCCGATAAGTGTGGGCGGTCATGTTTCGCCATCTCACCTTATCACCAGAGTAACGCATCAGCTCCGCGTTCTTGTCTCGACCATGCGACGTGGCCAAGCTATCCAGCTATTTACCCTTCTGCCTTTTATAATTTTCCCTTCAATCTTTCCAGTTATCACCAAGTTCTCTAATTTATTTCTTCTCATATCATCACCCTGTGCCTTGCCCGCTGGAGTGGGCACTTTGGCGTCTTCACAAATTACGATCTCCGACGTCATTGCCCAATACGTATGTTGACTCCCTTTCATGCCATGACACAAGATTGTCTATAATCTTCACAAGCTGTCTTCCTCTATCTCTCTTTCCGTAAATCTTTCCGGTTGTTACAACAGGTTCTATTTTTAGTTATCTTCTCATAACATGGCCAAAAAAACTATGATTGCCTCTTTGTGATGTTTGTGGGAAGTTGGCTTTGCGACTCGGCTTCGCTTAAAATGTCCTGGCTGCTCAATTTGGCTGTCCAATTAATTTTCAGTATTCTTCTGTAAAACCACATTTCCAAGACTGCTTCTCATAACGTTTGCTAAAACGTTGGCTGTCTGCGTTTAATTTTTATAACCAGTTTACGATTTTCATTTGTTTCTTGTAGAACTTGCTCATTGGTTTTTCTGTATCTCTGTAGTATTCTTTGTATTTTCTTCAGAAACCAAATTTTGACAGCCATTAAAAGTTTTTCATCTTGTCTGCTCATTATTCCACGCTTCACACCCATACAAAAGTACAGGTTCTATGTAGAACTTCAACACCCTTTTTCTCTTTGCAAATAAGAGAAGAACAAAGAAAGAAAACTACACATAATTTGCACATTACTATATGAATCTAGCTGCTATAAAGGTTGAGAAGTGAGCGTATTGTCGAGTAGTTGAAATACCAGTAGTTCAGTCAGGAGACTCTTAATGTAATCTCTCGTAAGATAATTAATCAATCTATCTGAGTGAGATTGTCTCGTGGTTGCTCTGGTGCTATAAGACTTAATAGCTCGTTATAGCTGTCAAGACAACGCCAGCATTGTTATAAACGTGCTGGTTGATTAGTTGATTGATTGATTGATTGATTAGTTGATTGTTTGGTTGGATGTTTAGTTGATTGATAAGTGGAGTGTGTGATTGTTGACTGATTTTTCGATGGGGTGGTTCGTTTGTTGTTTTGTTTGTTGATCAATCATCTGGGAATCCAAGTTCTATACATTGACGTTCAAGTTGTCTGACGCGAAGAAAGCACATGTTATCGGAGTGTTGTTCATGTAGAGATTGTCCTACCGACACGGTACGGAAGTACCATCTCCACTGAGCTACAGAACTCACCGACTCCTTTCCCAAATAAAAAATTAAAGTGTGCAAGACGGGTACTGGGATGTCCCGTGGGGAATGATTCAGTAGGATGTGAAAATAGTAAGATTCTACATACAGGTTGCCTATGAGTAGGCATAGGTTGGTAATGGTTACCCCACGGGGTTTATGTATGCCATTATCAACTGACATCAACTAATTGCCCTGAATGATTGTAAGGATCGTGACCTCCCAATTGGGAGGGTACAGAGCATTATATATTGACGAATACGAACCGTTTGTTCATCAAAAGATCATCCTTATAGTATGTCCCGATTTGAATGCCTTCATTCACGATCAATTATTTTGAAAACTGTCTGTTGCATCGTTATGAAATTTTTCCAGCCGTCTTATATTTACCCCCACCCAAGGAATATGTCTTTGATAGGTCCTAAAACAACTTAAATCATCGAAAGCGGCGACATTCCTTTGATGTTTTGCTGAACAACTAGTGATTTCTCGCTAACGAAGTTATGTTTACAGTAATGGGAGACCTGCCAATTCAGATGACACACAAAGGCGCATCCGGATTCGTATGGGAGTGGGTGAAATGAAAGAAGTAGCTTAAAATCGACAGGGTCGGCTGCATTGCACCGGGTTATTATCCCATATGGCTCAGTTTCTTTCCGCAGCGCGGAAAACGTCGCACAAAGCACGAAATCCGTAGCTCCAGCGACGACCCTCGGGAGTCTCCGAAAAAATGCACTCGTGAAATGAAGGACGCGGCCCGGAATTGAAAATACAACCTTCGGAGCCCGAGTCAGACGGCTTGACCACTTCATCACGGAGAATCCCGAGAGGGGTGCAATGTGTAATATTAGTAACTGCAGAGAATTTACAGAGGCACGGGGTAAATAATTTGTAAATTAACAGGAAAGTAGAAGGAATATATTTCTTACCTTATTTTTCATTTCCTTCTTGTTTCTTCAGCTGATGCTGATGCTGTAATGTTTAGGGCCCGCAATTCGTCTGAATAGTTGGAGCAAAATATCCCAGTAAGTGTGTACGTAGATTAAGGTCTGCGATCTACTCAGACCTTAATCTGTGTCGGACGATTCCAGTAGGTTGATGATTGCTCTCGGTTGCATAAAATTCAATCCATCCTTTCTCCAATAGTCCTCTTCCTCTTTCAACACATGGTCCTCACATTTTTTCCAGTAACATTTATCAATATTTAATAGCGCGGACAGACAGACAGACAGACAGACAGAGAAACAGACAGACAGACAGACAGGCAGGCAGGCAGGCAGGCAAGCAGGCATTCAGGCAGACAGACAGACAGACAGACAGACAGACAGACAGACAGACAGACAGACAGGTAGGTAGGTAAGTAGGTAGGTAGGTAGGTAGGTAGGCAGAAATGTAGGTGGGTGGTTGGGTATGTGGGTGGCTGGCTGGCTGGCTGAGTGGGTGGGTGGGTCGGTGGGTCGATCAGTCGGTCGGTGGGTCGGTGGGTCGGTAGGTCGGTCGGTGTGTCGGTCGGCCGGCCGGCCGGCAGATAGATAGATAGATAGATAGATGGATGGATGGATGGATGGATGGATGGATGGATAAATAGATGGATGGATAGATAGATAGATAGATAGATAGATAGATAGATAGATAGATAGATAGATAGATAGATAGATAGATAGATAGATAGATAGACAGATAGACAGATAGATAAATAGATGGATGGATGGATGGATGGATAGATAGATAGATAGATAGATAGATAGATAGATAGATAGATAGATAGATAGATAGATAGATAGATAGGTAGATAGGTAGATAGGTAGATAGATAGATAGATAGATAGATAGATAGATAGATAGATAGATAGATAGATAGATAGATATAAGATAGATAGATAGATGCAATCTACTTAGCGGGTTCGTTACTTCATACATGCGCATGTCCTGCTACAAATATGGTATACACATGAGTATGAATACATGTGGAGCTGCGTCTCGTATCGCAACCATTTGCAGCGTTCAGTCATTTTGCTGTTTACCTCCGTATGGCTTCACAGTTGTTGTGACGAATGGATTTGACAGATACACGTTTTCTGGTCACATTACTCTGCTGTAAAGCATGTAGGAGGGTTGAGACCCTGCTACGAGAGACCAAGTTATAGCTGGGTCCCCAATTGTATCTTGAATTTTACTACGAATTTACCTTTTTCCAAGAACAGCATAACAGCTAACGAACTTTATAACTGTGGTTGGACAGTGTTTGTACCTATTGAACAATACATCAACGATCCATCTGTATTCTATCGTCTTAGGCATTACAACGAGAATTTAAAAAGGATGACAAGGCTCCGCTAATTTTATCTGCTACAATGCCGTGGAATAAAGTGGAGATAGACACGGCATATAACATCAAAGAACTCTCTGAGTAAGTGTTAAACTCTATCTGGACAGTTTGGTTTTCTCTTAACATGTGATGTGTGACAAGTTCCTTTGTTCACATGTATTTTTCTTAGCTAAGTACATTATTGGTATATATGTTAGTGTGGTCCATTATGTCTGCTTTCTTATTTCCCGTTTAGTTTAATTACTTGTTATTGAAGGTCAGCATGGAGATGATCTATAAAGCTGGGTTTTCTCTTGAAGTGTGATGTGCGACTAGTTCCTACCCCGGTGTGTCTTTTTGTAAACTAAGTACACCATTGTTATATCTGTTATTGTGGTCGATTGTGTCAGCGTGTGTGTTTCTTGTTTAGTTTCAACACTTGATGTTGTTATTGCTTGGAAAGAGTAATTGTATTTCGAATGTGTAGACGGAGATCAGATCCAATGTACACAGCTGGTACTGATATCTTAAGGCAGATGTCCTCAGGGCTGGTTTGCTCATTGACTAATGGATTAAGACCATTCATTAGCAGAACATGTGTATCGTAATATTCAAATCAAACGTGTCCCGTCACTGACATATACCGTTTGCGAATTTCAGCCCACTCGTTCCTATAACCGTAGTAGTGTTATGAGCGCGGTCGGACGAAGGTTGGACGTCTGCATTCGTCGTTCACTAAGTGAGGGAAAGAATAGCCACCTATTCCACCGTGCACTAAGTGAGGGAAATGAATGGCCAACTATTCCACCGTGCACTGAGTGAGGGAAAAGAATGGCCAACTATTCCACCGTGCACTAAGCGAGGGAAAAGAATGGCCAACTATTCCACCGTGCACTAAGCGAGGGAAAGAATGGCCAACTATTCCACCGTGCACTGAGGGAAAGAATAGCCACCTATTCCGCCGTGCACTAAGTGGGGGAAAGAATGGCCAACTATTCCACCGTGCACTAAGTTAGGTAAAGAATGACCACCTATTCCACCGTGCACTAAGTGAGGGAAAGAATGACCACCTATTCCACCGTGCACTAAGTGAGGGAAAGAATGACCACCTATTCCACCATGCACTAAGTGAGGGAAAGAATGGCCACCTATTCCACCGTGCACTAAGTGAGGGAAATGAATGGCCAACTATTCCACCGTGCACTGAGTGAGGGAAAAGAATGGCCAACTATTCCACCGTGCACTAAGCGAGGGAAAAGAATGGCCAACTATTCCACCGTGCACTAAGCGAGGGAAAGAATGGCCAACTATTCCACCGTGCACTGAGGGAAAGAATAGCCACCTATTCCGCCGTGCACTAAGTGGGGGAAAGAATGGCCAACTATTCCACCGTGCACTAAATTAGGTAAAGAATGACCACCTATTCCACCGTGCACTAAGTGAGGGAAAGAATGACCACCTATTCCACCATGCACTAAGTGAGGGAAAGAATGACCACCTATTCCACCGTGCACTAAGTGAGGGAAAGAATGACCACCTATTCCACCATGCACTAAGTGAGGGAAAGAATGGCCACCTATTCCACCGGGATGGTTATCTCAGTCCAATGTCATGCACGTGTTGAGAAAGGAGTAATAATAATAATTACATGAGTTGTTTAAATTATGTATATATTTCAAATGTATTAACTTCTTGAAATTAAACTGAATAACTTCATTGTGTTAAAGCTCGTATCGTTAGATTCTTTGAGTCGTGACTATATTTTTACCTGTCTTGGGGTTTCGTCAAAGCGGATCGAAGCGCCGTTTAAATTTTCTATTTAAATTGTCAAACAATTGTCTTGGGTTTTTATCCACAAGGACGATTTCCCCCATTTACTTGTCACCGTCTCAAACAGTTATGGCACGTTACAAAGACATACCAAGTTTATAGAATAAATAATGTGCAAATCAGTCGTCAAAACTAGATCATCTTTGACACTTTATTAAACATAATACTCATTGACACAAGTCATAATTACGCTCTGATAAACTATTAAATCACATGAACATTAATTAGCCAGGCACTCATGCGCTCCAGTATCACAATTCCTTCGAATATCAGCGCACAGGCTGTCTCCTATAGACACTCTCACAATAATTGTAAATCTCTAGCATAAGGCATTCAGCACACTCTCTCAAACAGGTAACCCCCAAAACACTCCTCTCTCAACCACAGTCAAAGTCCGTCTGATCTCTCTTGTCTTGGTCTGTGGTTTCGTGGTGCTTGACCCACATGTCATCCGTGCCACGTAGGGTGTCTCGGTATTCAGGCGTCGTTCTGTCCTTCACCCGTATTTTGACGGCTGAGGTCTCAGGTCGTTTATTCCATGGTTGGACTGTAATTCAAGGACGTGTCCAGTCTCTAACCCTATGTCCTGTCTTCCACTGGGTATGCAGTTCATGTCCTACTCTACCCATGCTCTATCTATGTCCTATCCTTGTCATATGTCCTCTCACACTCACTCAGGACACAGACACATATGAACGACAATTGGCAAAGGCTGCTGGAGCATTTCACCCGAACGACCTATGTATTATATACTCCGGTTTTAAAACAAACGAGCGGCATGAGGTCACATGGAAACACCCAAGATCTGTCGATTGGCATCGGCTAGACTTCATCATCACACGGAGACAACTTTTGAATCAAACATTAACTCGAAGCTACCACAATGCTGATTGTGATACTGATAATTCTTTAGTTTTTTGCAAGGGTTAGACATAGACCAAAGAGAATCTACATGATTAAACACACATCTAGCCCCAGGATTAATATTATTAACACCAAAGATCCTGATAAGTGCTATGAGTTCGAACAGAAGTTGAATACGCTTTCACTGATACACCAGAAAATTGTATGGCAAGATAAAATTGGAGGGAACAATTAACAACTTAAGGGAACATTGTATAAAATGCTGTGGGGGTTCACGATACTGTTTATCAAAAGAGGCAGGACTGGTTTGTAGCAAACTCCCAGACACTGCAGCCCTTGATTGATAGAATAAAGATATATATCTTAAGAAAGAAGAAAAGAAACGCACGAAACACTCTCATTTAGCTGAAACATGCTAGGAATGATGCGCAAAAGGCTGCCAGGCAGTGAGCAAACGACTATTGGGTCAAGTTATGCGAGTGCATTCAAAATGCAAGTAATAAGGGAAACATCATAGGCTTGAATTAAGGGACAAAGAAGGCCTGCGGTCCAATGATCAAACGAAGTGCACCACTAAAAACCTTGGCTGGAAAAATCATCACTAACAAGAAACAGCAGATGGGCAGATGAGTAGAACACTATTTGAATCTTTACTCAAGCGCGACCGAACTAGCGTATGATGCCAACTCTTGACCGGATACACTTCCCACTATAACAGAAGTTCGGTGTGCTATTAATAAATCTGGCAGGCTCCATGTAAGGATGGGATTCTAATTCAGGTTATCAGGGGTGGGCAGGACATACTCACTCTACAGATCCACCAGCTTATAGAGCTATGCTGGCGAGAAGGACAAGTCCCACAGGATTGGAAAGACTTAAGCAGCATAACACTGTACAACAACAAGGGGGTATCGGAGTGACTGTAACAACTGTACGTGGTGTCTCATGCCCGTGTTTTGTTGGGAACGTATTTGCTAGAATTGTTCTGTGCAGACTTCAAGTTTTGCTATATCAAGTCTACCCCGAATCACAGTGTGGCTTTCGACGAAACCGGTCTACAATTGATATGATATTCTCTTTGTGACAAATGCAAGGAAAATGTCGTAAACAGAATCAGTCACTGTTTATTGCCTTCATTGACCTCAAAGAGGCATTGATTTGGTCAGTCGTGAGGGTCTGTTAAAGGCTGTAAATACGATTTGCTGCACACCAACTCTTCTGTCCATTGTGGAATAGTTCCACACAAGCATGAAAGGTATAATCAAGTTTGATGGTGCAACTTCAGAAGTGTTTGAAATCAAGAGTGGAGCTAAGCTAGGTTGCATAGTAGCTCCCACCATCTTTGGAATATACTTTTCACTTTTACGTAAATATGCATTTCGTAATCAGGATGGTGGTATATACATTCACTCCCACTTAGATGGCGGCCTCTATAATACTCAGATTAAAGGGCAAGACCAGAATTAGGAGGGTACTGATCAGAGAGTTGCTGCGTGCGGATGATGCTGCAATTAGTATTCACTCTGAGGAAGAATCGCAGCGTCTACTATCTGCATTCTCCAATGTTCGTTCTGAATTTTGTTTAACAATTATCGAAAAGAAGACACAAAATGTGTTACAAGGTGTACATGGGGCACCATCATTCTTTATTGACGACGCTGAAATTGAGATAGTAGACCATTTTACATTTTTAAGATCACAGGTAAAGAGAAAATTATCCCTAGATCAGGAAAGCTACATCAAGATTGATAAGGCAACAACAATGATGAACAGGTTAACATAAAGAGTCAGGGAGAACATGAAGCTTACTGCCAAGACAAAAGTATATCAAGATTGTGTCATTTGTACTCTTATTTATTGCATCAAAGCGTGGTCAACTTATTCACACTAAGATACAATTTTAAAAACAACTTTCATATATGGTGTCTGTGAAAAATACTTGGTATTAAGTGTGAAGGAAAAATCACTAATACAGAAGTATTTGAAAGATCAGGTAGTGTGACGGTTTTTTCCATGCTCAGTTTTTGTCGACTTTGATGGATAGGACACGTTAGGAGGATGTATGATGGTAGAATACTAAAGGACATCTTTTTTATGTGAATTATAGATGGGTAAGAGACTAGGGTTAGAACTGAATATTAAGAAGACACAGATTTTGGTAGTCACTGGGAAGAAGAAAATACCACAATGTGATATACGAGTAAATGGGCATACTCTTAAGCAAGTGAATCGAATACAGTTATCTCGGCACAGTTATAACATCTGATGGGAGATGTCTTGAAGAGATTAGAACAAGAATGGCCATTGCCATTAGTTATATGGCTCATTAAGCCAATATATAGTTTTGTAGTCCTCAATCAACAGCTGTTGGCTTCTTGGGTAGTGTGATGGAAATGGATGTTTACAAATCCTTGAGGACGTACCAGTATTATATCATTTATTGACACCTTGCCGTCTTGGCAGACGATAGATTGCTACATTGTGCTTCAAAATGGCGTAATAACTACAAACCATGGTGGCAGCAAATGTGACTGATCAGTTCGCGCTGTAAATGTTCGTCCACAATGAATGCACGTGAACACATTGCCATTTTCAACATAACGCACCGTTTTACGTCTCAGGTGCTCAGTGTGTGACGTATCTGCAATCATGTCCTTCTTTGTCTTTATTCTATTTCTGATATTTGCCCTCCATGCAGCACCTTCGGCGGCGACTTGCTTCCAATGTGCATTGTCAATGCCTTCATCATGCCCCGCGTACACACATCCTTGTATTGTAGAAGAGGCCGACCCCGAGATCTCTTCCATCCATCCATCATGTGCCATGCCGGTAAGCGTGGGCAGTCAAGTTCTGTCATCTCACTCGATCACCAGAGTCGCGGATCAGCTCCGTGTTCCTGTCTCGACCATGCCACATGGCCAAGCTATCCAGGTATTTACTTCTCGGTCTTCCCCTTGGTCTCTTCCCTTCGATCTTGCCAGTCGTCACCATGTTCTCCAATTCATTTCTCTCATAACATGCCCAAAATATTATGGCTGTCTACGTCTAATGACTCTAATCAGTTTACGATCTTCATTTGTTTCTTGAAGGACTTGTTCATTGGTTTGTCTGTCTGTCCATGGTATTCTTTGCATTTTCCTCAGAAACCACATTTCTATAGCCATCAGCTGTTTTTTCAGCTTGACTGCTTATTGTCAACGCTTCACATCCATACAAAAGTATAGGTTCTATGTAGCACCTCAACACTCTTTCTCTCGTTTCAATTGATATCTTTTTATTGGTCAGTATGTTTTTCATCTTGCAAAAGGCTACCTTCGCAATGGCAATTCTTGTTCTAATCTCTTGAAGACATCTCCCATCAGATGTTATGATGTGCCGAGATAACAGTATCGATTCACTTGTTTAAGAATATTCCCATATACTCGTATATCACATTGTGGTATTTCCGACTTCCCAGTGACGACCATAATCTGTGTCTTCTTAATATTCAGTTCTAACCCTAGTTGTTCACTGTGTGCAACAACCGCATCTACTAAATTTTGGTTATACATACATTGTCTCTTAATTTCTTAACATAATTTCCACCAACATTCATGCACTCATCCCATTGTTTTATCAGTCCTCCAAAACCGACTGCATATAACTGCGTGCTCTGTTTTCTATACCACGTTTTCACTTCACATTCAACTTCGGCGTCATTTATGAAATGTCTCCCGCCAAGATGTGTTTTCAGTGGACATAGCCCCTAGCGATTTTCCGTAAAGCAGTGCATATTTGGGTAGGAAAAGTACGAGGGCGAGTCAATAAGTAAGTCACACAGTTCTGTGGGATGACAGGTAAATGAAAAAAGGGCACGTAGATTTATGCAGCCGGTCTTGGAGGACTGATACAACGATGGGATAAGTACATCAATGTTGGTGGAAATTATGTTGAGAAATAAAGGGACAATGCATGTATAAAAATAAGCTGGTTCCAAGTTGTTATCATAGAGAGTTATTTTTCTACAGCCATTTGAGGCTTACCTATTAACTTACAATCGTATGTTCAACAATGATGTATGTCGCGGAAGCCTAGACATTGAAAAATCGACTAGAAATTCGAATATAGGCCCAGTAGATGTGGATATACAGACGAATTATGTCGTATTTCATGGACACAAAAATAATCAAATACAGAGGTTCTAGAAAAACTGGGAATGAAGAGAGAGTTGATGAAAGAAATAAAACAGAGGGACGTGAAATATTTCGGTCACGTTAAAATAATAATACTCTTATAAAAACCATACTGGAGGGCAAGGTTTAGGTCAAGAGAGCAAGAGATAGACAACGATACAAGTGTGAAGATAACATCAAGAGAGGGACAAACATCATTTTGACGGAATGTTCAGCCAGGCCGAGGGACAGACAGTGTTGGAGATCCATTGCAGACAACTTTCATTGTGGAGACTGCACCTGATTGTTTGATTGCATGGTTAAGGTCCATATTACCCACTTGCTATTGAGCAAGCTGACACCCTTGCCAGTCCGCCATTGCCTTTCAGTAGAACGGATTCGGATGGGTCCTTGTAAAGTGCCAGGAATACATTGAATTGCTCAATTTAGTTTCAAGGTCGGATCATAGCTGAACACTATCGACTATCCTGAAATGTCTACATTCTGTACAGGGTGGACGTAGGAACAGTGATTTCAACTAAAAGGTTGTTAATGACTCAAAAACATTAGTGAGTCGTCTTATGGAATTGTTTATGAAACTCATAAATCAGGGACAATGGCTAATTGTAGAGTGTAGCCCAAGTAAAATGGATACAACAGGCCTTCGCTACATTCTCAGGTACTACCCTAACAGGTTACATTTACTTTGTTTAAAGTTACTACACGGAAGTTGTAAAGGTAATCTAGTTCTGCAATGGGAGGTTTGAGAATCTTAGAGCTGACATTCAAAATCAGTTTGTTTTGGTAAAAAGCTAAAGCTTTTGACTGAGAAAAAATTGATTGCTTCCAAAATAAGTCATCTCGTCCTCCTAATACTTCTTCTTTCGTCTCTACCCGTCATTGGGGCATATGTCCTCAACCAACCTACTCCAAACAAGTTCAATTCTTAGCTAACACATGCAATTGCAGGTCCTCCCTTAAAGTGTCATTCCTGTTTTTACTTACTTGTCCATGCGTGTGTATGTCTTCCTTTATTTGTTTTTGTCTGAAACATGGATTCCATACTAAAACGTTTCTAGCCTTAATCGCCTCGGGTTTTCTCAGTGTATGTCATTTTCGTCTCATTAATAAAAACGTAATCCAAAGCAAAATGGATGTGGAAAGCAACAGGAAGCTACCACAGTATATATCAATAGAAGTCATGATCCAAAAGAGACGAGAAGGTCTGAAGAAGGCGGTGACAACCGAGAAGTTACAGCGTGTTAATGACAGATTAGATAATTGGAGTATTTGATGGATGATTCCACAATGTGGCACGGTCATCTAGACACCCCTCCATGAGTAGCGAGCAATCCGTATGAATTTATTTCTCATACTATTTGAGAGGAGATGACGCATTTTGCTAGATATCGAGAATTGTGCTGAAGAATAATAGCCAATGCCAGTTGGCAAGGTATTTGATGATCATTATGTTGCTGATGATGACGATTATGATGATAGTGTTTATTTTGTCCACAGACATTTGGATTTCATCTCCATTAAAACTCTTGATATGCTCACCGCTGCAGATAAAAAAGTTGGCCTCAGCGCGGCCTTGTATTCTAAACCTGGAGCAGAGGGCACAGACAAATATCGCAGTGTGGTACTAACTTTATCTTATTGTCTGTAGGCTCTGAAATATATGTGAGTGTGGTACTTATTGTATCTTATTGTCTATAGGCACTAACATTTATGTGTGTGTGGTACTTACCTGATCTTATTGTCTGTTAGTTAGTTAGTCTTTCCTCTTGAGCCTAAGGCGGCGCATAGGGCAGAAGTCCTGACTCTCCATACCTGGCGGTTCGCTGCTACCTGTTGTAGATCTTGGATATTTGCTTGGCCATTGAATGAACCTTCTCTAATGATGGTTCTACGCAGGGTCTCTCTTGGTCTTCCCCGTTTTCTTTTCCCTACTGGTGACCATATGAGGGCTTGGTAGGGGAGTCTTGTCTTGTCCATTCTGAGTACATGGCCGATGTAGTTCCAACGGCGTCTTCTTATGAAATTGGATACTGTATCTTGCTTAGTCTCTTGTCTTATTTGCGAATTGGTTCTGAAGTCTGTCCAGTGGATGTTTAGAAGTCTTCTAAGACATTTGTTCTCAAAATTATCTAATTTTTTTTATCTAAAGCTACCGTTGATTTCCAACTTTCACATCCATACGTTAACACTGGAATCACACAAGAGTTGAAGATTTTAAGTTGTGTGTGTTTGCTGAGTGTCTTTGACTTCCAGATGTTTGACAGTTTATTGAAGGCACTAGATGCCAGTGCGATTGTAGATGATATTTCTGGTGTTGAGTCCCCTGTAGATGTCATTTGGCTTCCTAGGTATGTGAAGCTGTTGACTTTTTCAAGAACGTAGCTGTTCAATTTGATGTCATCTGAACTGTTGGTAAGATCAATTGTCTTTGTTTTTGTGGTGTTAATTTGGAGACCAATTTGCCCTGAAACATTTTGGAGGTGGTTTATTGTCTGTAGGCACTGCCATTTATTTGCGTGTGGTACTTTACTTTATCTAATTGTCTGTAGACACTAACATTTATGTGAGTGTGGTTCCTACTCACTGTGTCAGGTCTTAGTCAGATATGACTGAGCTACCGTATGGTAGTACACGATACTACATGCTTTCTTCTAGCGACCAATGTGGGTGGCGCTAACCAAACCAGCCACCCCATATTATGCCAACGGCTAATGGCGGAGGAGTGCAATTGGGAGGATACTAGCCTCACCCTAGTGCGAGGAAATGCAACCTAAAGTCAAAATGTCATGGCAGGGCAGACCAGGCACTAAGCCGTGGTGAGCAATTGGTCTAATGGAAGCTGTGGCAGGCGTACAATTAGACCATTGTTTTGCTGATACAGAAGCGTCTACAGCTTGTCTTGTTCCAGACGCATTGATGTGACCTTTCCTCTGGAGACAAATAGGCAGGCCGAGAGTGGGATCATGATGCATGGGCAATACATGGTCTCTAAATTCAGCCCAAGCTTTGTGTTATGGTGAGGTGTAACTCCATTATACAAACTTTCTTCTGTAAAGACGGTCAGGTGCCAGACAGGTACTTACTCTGGTTTATTGCCTGTAGGCACTGACATTTATGTGAGTATGTAGCTTTATTTATCGTATTGCCTGTAGGTACTGATGTGAATCTGAGTGGGGCACTTCCTCATCGCATTGTTTGTAGGTACTGACATGTATGTGATTGCGATACCAACTTTGTCTCATTGTCTGTATATATTGATGTGTATCTGAGTGTGGTAATAGTATATGGCATGTTACCTAGTCTCACATATGTACCTGAGTGTGATGCTTACCTTATTGTCTTTAGGCAGTGCTATGTAAACGAGCGTGGTAATATATTGTCACATTATCTTTAGATTTGACCACGTGTCTAAGTGGGTTCATACAGTTTCAGAAGACTGAATGATATCTATGTGTACAAGACTGAGCGACCTAAGGGTCGTAAAAATAATCCTGCCTCTGCTGGGGGTTAAACTCAGGCGAACATTCATGTAAGGCATATTTGAGTGGAGTTGAGTAAAGAAATCACAATCCTCGCACCATTCCCATACGTGTTCCGATCTAATCGTCATCAGCCAGAGAAGAGTTCCATGTGATTTACAGAACAGCATAATCTACCCCAGCATGAATTGCCTGTTTCTAATATTCTAGGAAATTTTAGGTTTAGTAATTTGTCATAGCTTTCTGAACAGCCGACGCTCATACCATTGTACAAATCAATGCAAAGCTATCTGCTCTCAAATCGCCTGCGACTAACATTGAACCTTTTATGGCGGAATTGTGACACTTCATTTACTATCTCTAAGCCACATACGTCGACGAGTGTGGTAATAATTTATTAGATTATTGTTACTCACTCACATGCATATTATACATGTAGCACTATTGTATCATAGTGTCTCTAGACACTCACTTTATCTATTACACACACATACAAGGAACGGACACTTGTACACGCAGTAGGCCCATAGAACAAATGATGTTAGACCCTCAGAGGATAGACAGTTGCCAGTCTGCCCATTGGTCATATGAGTAGTAATACAGGATGATTTTGACATATCAAATGAGGTATATCACCGCATTGTTTTCTTTCTATAAGGTTAAATAAAGTATTCTCATGACGTCATCTTCTAGCGTTCTTTACTACTTTCTGTCTTGAAAATGCAAATAAATAAAACTTTGAAAATAAAGATTAAAAGATGGTGGTTATAATGCTATGTATTGCGAACACTCCCCTTCGGCTGCTTCCACTCCCTATTCCTCTCTCGCCCTCCACTGTTCCTCCTCCTCTTCTTCCTCTTTTGCCTCATTTTTACCTCTTGTTCATCCTCCTTCGTCTTCTACTTCCTCCTCCTAATCCCTCTCTTTTCTTTCACATAACCATCATCTCTCTCTATCTCTCTCTCTCTCTCTCTCTCTCTCTCTCTCTCTCTCTCTCTCTCTCTCTCTCTCTCTCTCTCTCTTCTGTGCGTGTGTGTGTGTGTGTGTCTGTCTTTCTTAATTTTCTGCTTCCTCTTCTTTCTCTGCCTTTCTGTCGAATCGTCTGTCGCTCTCTCTCTCTCTCTCCCTATCTTATTCCACGTCTTCTGTCTCGTTTGCCTTCATAACTTCTTCCTCTTCCTCGTCCTCTTCTGCTGCTTCCTCTCTCTCTCTCTCGCTCTCTCGCTCTCTCTCTCTCTCTCTCTCTCTCTCTCTATATATATATATATATATATATCGTTTTCTCTCTCTCTCTCTCTCTCTCTCTCTCTTTCTCTCTCTCATGTTCTTTCCAATATTCGCTATTGGTATTAACAAAGAGATAAGGTGGATGTCAAATTAAACTCTTAACAACCACAAAGACTGACACTCTCCTCTTTTTCATCCTTCTCTCTGTTAAACAGTCTCTTCCCTCCTCTCTCTATCTCTCTCTGTCTCGCTCTCTCTCTCTCTATCTCTCTCTCTCTCTTAATCTTCGTAAATTATTTCTTCTGCCTCCTTTTATTCTTCATCTTCCCTCACTTTTTCCTGCTGCTTCCGCCATTCCCCTCCATGCATTACAATGCTATCAAATATCCCCCTCTGTCTGTTTGTCTGTCTGTCTGTCTGTCTGTCTGTCTTTTCTTCCTTAGGTATTTATAATGCCCATATTAAACATTGCCGCAGTGAGCCATGCATTATTGATAATTTTTCACGCGTTGTAATGCTTATTGTTCTTTTGTTATCAAAGATTAGCTTCATAAGTGATATTGAATAAAAGAATGTATGAGAGGAAATAGAGAAGAAGGGCAGAATGTCAGACGCGCCTGCGTGCCTAATTCTTAACCCTTTGAAAATAAGTTTTTTCGTTCATTCATTCATTCGTTCGGTCTGTCTGTCTGTCTGTCTGTCTGTCTGTCTGTCTGTCTGTCTGTCTTACCTATGTGGTGCTAACCCTATGTCACCACTATCATTTCTTCCACATGTAACATAGGCATCATCTTATCTCATACCCAATTATTAATCAATACGTTACAATGTTCTCTCTCTCTCTCTCTCTCTCTCTCTCTCTCTCTCTCTCTCTCTCTCTCTCTCTCTCTCCGTCTTTCTCTCTGTGGGTGGAGATGTGTGTTTGGCTAGGTGGTTGTGGGTGAGTGGGTGGAGGAGGATATGGTGGTGGATGATTGATGGTGGGTTATGGGATGGATGGGGATATGTGGTGGGTGGGAGATGTGCGCAGGTGGGGATGGTTGTGAGTTTGGGTATGTGTGTGTAGGTGAGGGGTGTGTATGGGTGTGGGATGTTTGGGTGGATGGGCGGGAAATGTGTGTGGGTGAGAG
>OY992880.1:111081364-111138864 GCA_963921405.1 Cepaea hortensis
ATACTCTTTCTACCTTCTGTTTTCTTTTCCACCTTCTCAATATTATATATTTCCAACATGAATTTGACCTTCGCAAGAATTTCTCTAATCAGTTTAACGTATTTCATTTTTTAAATGTACGACTTGTTCATTGTATTTTTTTCCGTCAAGTCCATGGTATTCTTCGCATTTTCCAATGATTCGACAAATCAAAGTGTGACTGGTGTACCGAGTCACTTGTTTAAGAATATTCTAATCTACTTGTACATTACATTGTGGTACTTATTGTGTCCTAATGACGACCAGAATATATATCTTCTTTTTTCTTCTTCTTCTTAGAAGTTAACTATACCCTAGTTGTTCACTATGTGTGACAACCTCATCTACTAGATATTGCAGTTACTGCTCAATATCTGCAATCAAGTCTTCTTCTTTCTTCTTCTGCACGATTTAGACACATCAGCATTTTGAAAGTGCCCACAAACAGGCTGAAGTGGCACGCTGGATACACTCTGCTCTCCAACATCTGGTTCATCAATAGCAGTTATTGTTCTAGTAAACGTGTATATAGCTGATTGGTTGCATGTTATATTACATTGTCACTTTGTTGTATTCACTGGATACATTATTTTATTGTACGAATATTGTGTTTAGATTATGATAGGTTACACACTAGTTACATTGACAAACAAATATACATACAGTTATATACTCCACGTGAAATTATCAGCATAACTCGCAACATTAAGAATATCCCTATTCAATAGGCTTCAATCTAATTTATGATTTTCCTCCCTTGGTCAACCCAATTGCTATCATCACCCGTATTACAGCAACATCAACTACAACTGTTCATCATACTCTATTAAACATGTTTTCTTCATTGTTCTCTTGGAGTCTGTATTCCTCATTATTTTTATGGATCTACCTGTCATTAAATAACCACTCCTCATAATTGAATTCCTCAAGGCTCAAAGACAATGCGCTTTTCACCATTTCTGTGAACAGCAGTTTGGGCGTCAATACTTTCGCAGTTTACATAGCCCAAATTAAGAAATATATTAGTCAAATAAGGCGCATCTGGTTTAAATGTGTTGCATAAATGACATTAGGCTATCTGTCTGTATAACGAAATAATAGAGATGGTAAAGTAACAGTAATAGTTTCAATTGTATTTATACTAATATTGGTAGTAATCTAAGAAGTGGTAGTTGTTGTAATATTTGCAGCAGTAGCATTAGTAGTAGTAGTAGTAGTAGTAGTAGTAGTAGTAGTAGTAGTAGTAGTAGTAGTAGTAGTAGTAGTAGTAGTAGTAGTAGTAGTAGTAGTAGTAGTAGTAGTAGTAGTAGTAGCAGCAGCAGTAGCAGTAGTAGTAGTAGTAGTAGAAATAGTAGTAGTAGTAATAGTAGTAGTAGTAGTAGTAGTAGTAGTAGTAGTAGTAGTAGTAGTAGTAGTAGTAGTAGTAGTAGTAGTAGTAGTAGTAGTAGCAGTAGTAGTAGTAGCAGTAGTAGTAGTAGTAGAAGTAGTAGTAGTAGTAATAGTAGTAGTAGTAGTAGTAGTAGTAGTAGTAGTAGTAGTAGTAGTAGTAGTAGTAGTAGTAGCAGTAGTAGTAGTAGCAGTAGTAGTAGTAGTAGAAGTAGTAGTAGTAGTAATAGTAGTAGTAGTAGTAGTAGTAGTAGTAGCAGCAGCAGCAGCAGCAGCAGCAGCAGCAGCAGCAGCAGCAGCAGCAGCAGCAGTAGCAGCAGCAATAGTAGTAGTAGTAGTATATTATATATGCTCTAGTAGTGTGTTCTTAAATTTCAAGTGTGGTGATCGTTTGAAAGGCAATGTTATGTGTTCTCATTTTACTTACTGTCACAAAGTTATTGACATAAAGAAGTGGCTGTGGTTGTGCCTAGAAGATGTCAGTGGGAATATTGTGTCAGACGACTTCTCAGCAATGATGCATCAATATAGAACACGAGTCTGCGCACATAATATTTTAATTTGAAACACACTCTACGCTATAACACTTGTTAGAAACGTTAAAAAGTAAACTCTATCGAGATTGCCTAAGCGCATAGCCAACACACGCAGATTAGAATATAACACAGTAAGCTCTTGCGACCAACTATTGCCGTCTACTGGCATCGCACAATACACTGTTGCGGACACTTCTCCGTCCATGAATCTAACCACCCCCTCCGAGTCTCTTCTCTGTACACTCAGCTCCAAACACTGAAATGCCTAGGACTATTTATAGTATCCGAACTCACTAAATGCCTGGCTGAGATTTCTCCATCAGCCTATACACCGAATAACTGGCTAAGCCTCAGAAATCCACTTGTGTGAGAGCCACCAGGCGAAGTTGCTCCTAACTCCGCCACAACTCAACTCTACTCTGAATGTCATTATCTTGGCTGGTGCCCCTCACTCAGCCCAAAATCTACTGCCCATAATTTGCCCAGATTTCTTTCTTTATCTCATCTTCCCGGACCTCGCAAGACATATTATTTAACCCCTGATCCCACTTATCAATTGCCATGAAAATTGCATTTTGAATTGTCCTTTGTTTCTTCGTCGACAAGTACATGATATCATACCCCTGGTTTAGGGCTTCCCCCATTAGATGAGAATTTATATTGATGTGTACTGCTTTACCCATCACTTTGACTGGGATTACCCCAGGTTGTTGCAGATTGTGATTAACCCTCCTAGCCTCACATCTGCATATTCTTCTCTATCCCAGTTAATCTTGATAGGATTATAACATTCTTAATTTGTTTATTCACGCCAGTATTGCATAAACACACGCACCGTACACTTACACACAAAAATGTATCCAATCAGTACAACGCAGTGTCCATTTAACATACAGACAGCCAATCAGCTATACAAATACTTAGTTGAACAACAAACACGGCCACATTACACATGTGAAGCATAAAGATACTACATTTATTACATTAAAAATATTGCTGTGCTTTCACTATCGACTTCTGATGCATACCATCACTCAGTGAAAATATTTTATACAAGTTAGAAGATATGAACGGCTCACTATCGGGGTGGGGGGGGGGGAGTAACATTATTAACATTAGATATTGGAATGATACACTATTGATTGCAGACAATCAGCAGTACCTGCAACATCTAGTAGATGGGTTTGGTCTACACAGTGAACAACTGGGGATTTACTTACCTGGTAAGAGAAGAAGACACAAATTATGGTCGTCACTTGGAGGAAAGATATACCACAATGTAATATAACGGTAAATGGGACTATTCTTATGGCAAGTAGAGATTGTCAAACACATAACAATTCAACCTGTTCGTGAACATCACATTGACATTATATATATACATCGTATTACCTTAACCTCAAGGATCGTTTATACACATATACATGATCAAACCTTCCTTGGGGTCCAAGTACGCCAGTCTTATCAGCTCCCAACCACATATCGATAGTGGTTGTACGATAGTTTGATGTGGGCTGATTTCGGTTTCTCCCAATTCGGCTCAGAGGGTTCTCGCGGGTCTCTCTGGCTTTGCATTAGCCAGTCATTTCTTGGCTTTTTTACATCGCTTACTCACTCGTACTTTGTTTACATTGTCTGATAAATTCGCCTTGCCTATGGTGTTCCTTTCTGGTCAGAATAACGAGTTTAGGAATATATGCAGTGACTGGGAACTATATCGCAATGCTCCATTCTAAGACAGCCTGATTCTTCGTTTCCCTCATGTTTCCTACTTCTTCCGCCTCAGATGGTTCATCCGGAGCAGTATGTCGACTAAAGAGTCTACCCCCACATTCAGTTCTCCAGTACATACTCAATTAAAAACATTAAAACTTTAAGCGCTGATGATCACATTGTAGTATAAAATGCTTTCCAGATCAATACGCCTGAAACTTGTCCGCTGTACACACCAATGTCAGGCATTCTCTTTCAATAACTGCATACTTTCTCTGGGCCGCATTCAGCTTTTTACTAGATAGACAACTGATGGTGATGACAGGTTATTGGCTAGAATCATAATGACCTGGTATAAGACTGACAGGATCGCAATATCTCTGCCATTTCAGGCAGCAATTTTGCATTATCAGGGCTTAATGAGCAGCAATCTTTCTGGTTTACTAATATGTCCACTGCCCATCTGACAGTAGGAACAAAATAACAAACCACATAAGCATTTGATAAAACATCATATGTCATTGTTGTGGTATATTAAAATAGAATTGGGAGATCGATGTCCCAAATTATCGGGGTCCCCTATTATAGGAAAACCAGGAATTGTCTCGGAAGATTCCTTAGTGATAAAACAGGTTTTCTGATAGGAGGCCACGCAGTAGAGTCCAGGGAAGTCACTGCTTTAAAGAGAAAGTAAGAAGACTCTAATTAGAGGGCAAGCGAGATGTATCCCTGCCACCGGCTCTCTCTTGTTGGATCTGGTAATTAAGTGAAGTAACTCTAGAACTCTAATATTAATTAAAGGAAGTCACATATAACAGTAATGAAATTACTGAACACAGTAGGAGACGTTTACATTAATGTAATAAAAGAAACGGGTTGGGGATATGCACCATGGGCAATACAATGTACATAAATATTACACACTTGATATCTTTATGCCAAAAATTCAAGCTCCTCCGTCACAGTTATAGCACAATTACTACCTATAACTGTGTGTATGTCTCTAGTTAAGATAAACAATGTTTATAAATGTTTTTTTCCTGGACATATCTGGCAATAGTTGATCTTGACACTGGGTATTCTATGGTTCATGATTCCTTGTAGAATGATCTCTGTAGGTGTCCACAGAGACTAATTGGATGTGAGTAAAAGTTGTTGAATAGTTGTTACGTAGTTGTTTAATAGTTGTTGCGTAGTTTAACAGTTGTTGCGTAGTTTAATAGTTGTTTGATATTCTTGGTTTCTGTAAAGAAGGTAGTGTGCCATAGAACTAGAACTAGAACCAGACATACTAAAATAAGAAATTATAGAAGCCATCCAATTATCCCCAATTGAACAAATCACAGGGATAGGATGAAATTCCAAATGAGCTAATTAAAGCAGCAAGAGACGTTGGAACAGCTTTGCTATATAGGCTATTCAACAGTGTTTGGGTAGAACAACAGACACCACGAGACTGGGTAAAAGCCATAATTATCCCAACCTGGAAAAACAAAGGCAGCAAAAGAGGCTACACACAATAAAGAGGCATTTTACTGTTGAGTCATACTGGGAAAATATTTTGCAAAATTCTTGAAAAGAGATTACGAACTACTTTAGAACCCCAGCTAAGTGAAACACAACTTGGATGTAGGAAAAACAAAGGATGCACAGATGCAATATTTGATCTTAGCCAGCTTATAGAAAAATCAATCAAATTCAATGAAACATTCTACTTAGCCTTTGTCGACCAAGAAGTAAGTACAATTCTAACAAACATATGTAGAAGTTTATACAGCATTAGTGAATGCATAATGAGAGCAACTGGAGGACACTCAGAACCCTTCACTATAAGATCTAGAGTACGACAACGTTGTGTCCTGTCCCCTCTCTTGTTCATAACATACATAGATAAAATATGTAAAGAAACCAGCCAAACAGAGACAGCAAGAAAACCGCATGACGAGAACACAGAAGAAGAAGCATCTGCAAATCTAACCATTAGATAACTCCTCTTTGCCGACGACCAAGCACTAATAGCAAAATCAGAAGCTGTATTACAAGACCACATGAATAGTCTAAACGAAATGTGTAGGGAACATAACATGAAAATTAGCACAAGCAAAACAGAGGTAATGACTATAACTAAAGAAGAACAAACAACAACAATTCACCTAAACGAAAATCCCTTCAAACAAGTAAAGAGTTTCAAGTACCTAGGAAGTATAATATCATCAAATGGCAGATCAGAAGACGAGATCGAAAATAGGTGCAATAACGCAAACCAACTCTTTGGACAAATGGCACCAACACTAAAGAACAAGCATTATCAATAACTACTAAGAAATCACTTCACAACACAATCTTCCTACCAACTCTGTGCTACCAATGCCAAACCTAGACAATGACAGAAAAAGAGAACAGAAAAATCACAACAACAGAAATGAGATTCTTTCCTGAGAAGAATACTCAACGTATCAAGAAGAGATACGATTAGAAATGAAGAAATCAGGACTAAAGTGGGGGTTAAAGCAGTACTAGATTTTATTAGACAGCAGCAAGTCAAATGGTTTGGCCATGCAAGTAGGTTACCGGTACCAGTCAACAGCATACCACAACAAGCAATGATGTTCAGAAAAGATGGAAACAGATGAAGAGGCCGACCACGTAAACGTTGGTCGGAGGCAAAAGCAGAGTCCAAGGGAATATCAATATATGAAGCCCATTATCGGGCACTCTCACGATGTTTATGCTTCACCTCGACACCGCAAGGTACAAGAGGAACATGACGAAATGAGATGAGATAAGACCTTAACCTCACGGATTGTTTCAACACATACACATGATCAAGCTTTCATGAGGTGCCATAAAAACCGGTCCTATTTGCTACCAGCCGGCTTCCTGGCCTAGAGGTTAGCAACTTTTCTCCGTAATCTCGTATACTCTAGTAAGTAACGTGATTACGGTGAGAATCAGCAGTGGTTCAAATCGCGGAGTATGTGAGCCGGCCGACTACTGAGCGTAATCTTGCCAAGACATTAACAATCAGCTGAAAGATGCTGATGTTGTCAGCGATGTCCTGTAAAGGATATGCAAACATTTATACATTATCTGCTACCAACTCAAAATCGATAATGGTCGTACAATAGTTTCTTTTGGACGGATTTCGTTTACCCCCCCCCCCCCCCCCCCTCAATCTGCTCAGAAGGTTCTGGCGGGTCTCTCTGGTTTGGCCTTAGCCAATCATTTCTTGGCTGTTTGAATCGCCGACTAACTCGTACTTTGTGTAAATCGTCTGATGATTTATTGATTGATTTAGGAATCGACATCGCAGCGTCTGATGAAATCTCCTCGTCCACGGTGACACTTTCTGGTCAGTGTAATGACTTTAAGAATATGTGCAGTGACTGGTAAATACGTCACATAACACACACACACGCACACACACACTCACACACACACACAAACAAACACACATACGTATATATATATATATATATATATATATATATATATATATATATATATACATGTGTGTGTGTGTGTGTGTGTGTGTGTGTGTATTTTCAACGAGTAATGCGCCTATTCAATCTGCAGTTCGCAATGTGTTGCATTATTGAATTCACAAGGTATTCTTACTGTATTGTTACTTTCGTGTAACTCTTCTGATTCCAGAAGTGGGTTGCTGAATACTACGTGTCTCTCGGAGTTGACAAGAATAAAATTAATATAGGGATACCTACTTACGGGCGCTCTTTCACACTAAAATATGAACGGTTAAATATCATTGGATCTCCTGCAATCGAAGATGGGCAAGCGTGGCCAGGGACTCAAATAAAAGGAATTGTAGGGTATTATGAGGTAAATATGGGATCCCTCAAGCGTTCTCTTTGATTTAAATAACTTCTTTTTCTAGATCTTCTTCTTCATATTCTTCTCTTGTTCTTCTTCTTCATCTTATTCTTCTGGTTCTTCATCATCTTCTTCTTCTTCTTCTTCTTCTTCTTCTTCTTCTTCTTCTTCTTCTTCTTCTTCTTCTTCTTCTTCTTCTTCTTTTTTTTTTTTTCTTTCTTTCTTTCTTTCTTTCTTCCTTCCTTTCTTTCTTTCTTTCTTTCTATCTTTCTTTCTTTCTTTCTTTTGTTCTTTTGTTCTTCTTTTTCCACGTCGTGTTCTACTCATGTTTATGAGGCTTGTCCTTGTTCTTCTAATTCTCTTTCGTATTCATCTTCTTGTTCGTTTTCTTCTTCTGATGAAGAAGAAGAGCACGATTACGATGAAGTGGATGATACGGACTATGCCTTTAGATGTTTAAGAAGGAATTCCCCAGAAAGAAAGTCGTGTATGAATAAATTGTTAAAGGTATCAACATAGCAGATACAGCCGTTGGAATTTGAAATGTTAAGCCTCAACATGTTATTCATTCAATTATTCAGTAGCATGCCTTTTGCAGAATCTTTTGCAGTTTGCTTGTTGTGTCGGGAGTCAGTGTCTGTCTTCAAGGATTACATATAAAAAGACTTTATCAAACAAACCATTCCAATTTCGGATACAATTTAACAACCTAAGTGAGGGAAAGGAAATGCATGGAGTTAGTGAAAATTGTGGAGAAACGGCAAATTGTTTTCACTAATCAGTCTTCAATTCAAGATGCTGCAACAGAAGCTAGTCTTGTGCTGTCACACAGAATTATAATACAGAACAATCTATTTTCTGATGGCGAGTTCATCAAGGAATGTTTGCTAGATTCAGCAAACATAATGTGTCCAGAACAACAACATAATTCACAACAATACTTTATCATGGAGAACTGTGGTCAAACGTATTGACAAGATAAGTGACAATTTAATGCATAAACTTCAAGATGCAAGTAAACAACTTTTGGGGTACTCTCTTGCATTGGAAGAGAGAACCGATGTACGTGATACTGCCCAATTATTGATATGTATACGTAGAATAAACACTTCTTTCAAACTCACTGAAGAGTTACTGAGTGTTGATTCACTCAAAAACACAAACACACCAGTCCTTCTCCACCTCAAAATTCCACCAAGGTGGCTGCTCTCAGATGTTTTTCCTGCCCTGAGTTTTCTGCGCCTGTCGCGCCTTATTTTACTCACCATATCTTGCCCTGTACTGTCATACTGGAAATTCGTGACCGTTGACTTGTGCTGCCTGGTTCTGTCTTTCTGCACCAATATGCTGCAAAGGTGGTGCACTCACGTTTCTCCTGCAGTGATTGTAGGAGAAACCAGCACCAGATCATTAGCACTGTCCTCATCACCTGGACGACTTGGTGTCCTGGTGACACAACCATTGTTGATACACACCAGGTCAATGGTTTTAAGTGCAGTCTCTAGCTCTTTCCATTTTGTGTTGGAGGGAATGTTTCCCCAAGATCTGCCTTTTGCGTTGAAATCGCCACAGAAAATAATATTTCTCTCGTGACCTAATATGTCAATTAAGAAATAAAATAACACCAGCAATCGGAGATGAGCAGTGTAGATTTGTGGAAGGTAAAAACAGAAACGATGCCATATAAACCTTGAGAACATTAACAGAAAGAATGTTTGCAATGAAATTAGGTTTATATTTGCGCTGTATTGAGTAGACTAAGGCATTTGATAATGCGAAAACAGAAGAAATGATTATGATGTTGGAAATGTTAAAAATTGAGGTAGAGATCTTATGATAATAATAAAGGGTCATATCGACTCTGTATCAACTAGCAATCAGACCATACACGAGTAATGGCGACTTTGTATCATGCAAATTTTTCTTAATTTGGCAAACATGTTTCTCAATTTGGCCCACATTTTCTTATTTTAGCTAATACTTTTCTTAATTTCGCCAATATTTTTCTTACTGGGATTAATATTGTTTTCATTAATGTGGCCTAATAGAAATCATACTCATTAATAAAATGATGCCAGTTACAACGAGAAAACAAGTGTCAAAGTATTAAATAGAATTTGCACTTTTGCATGGATGTGAAACGGAGACAATGAACAGATAACCTAAGAAACATTTGATACATGTGGATATGCAGAGCTCTTTGTCTTTCCTTATACAGTGAAAATAGTTTCATACTTGTAGACAATGTGCCTAATAGAAATCATACTCATTAATAAAATGATGCCAGTTACAACGAGAAAACAAGTGTCAAAGTATTAAATAGAATTTGCACTTTTGCATGGATGTGAAACGGAGACAATGAACAGATAACCTAAGAAACATTTGATACATGTGGATATGCAGAGCTCTTTGTCTTTCCTTATACAGTGAAAATAGTTTCATACTTGTAGACAATGTGCAACGAATCACCGTTGCGGGACGTAGCATCGTTTACATTAGATATGGGACTGACGTAGTATTACTTGGAGACAAACGAGCAGGATCTGCAATATTTAGTATATGTGATTGTTGCACACAATGAACAAATAGAGCTATAATCACATTGTAAGAAGACACAGATTACGGTCATCACTAGGAAGAATGAAATACCCTAATGTAATATACAAGTTATCATCATCATCATTATCATCTCGCAACAGTCATAACATCTGCTGGGTGAAATAAATAACTGGATGATTAAACAACGTGGTATGTTCGAGAAGAAAAAAAACAACAAAAAAAGATCTGATCCACGACTCTGAAGCAAGATGGCAAAACATTACAACCCACGCTTATCGGCATGACACATGATGATTGTTGATCATGATAAGGTACTGAAAGCAGCATTCAAAGTACAAGAGAGAGAGAGAGAGAGAGAGAGAGAGAGAGAGAGAGAGAGAGAGAGAGAGAGAGAAACAGAGAGAGAGATATATTAATTAACAATTGAGTCGATACACATACCTCAGAACAGACATCTTCTGGGGAGTGCCTTGAGGAGATTAGAACAAGAATATATATGGTGCATATAGCCTTTTGTAAGGTGGATATCATACTCTGATTTGACAAATCATGGGAATATGTGAAGCATACCATGGACAGGTAAGAAAACACTAATGGTCTAACCCTACAGGAAAGACATGTGTGCCGTAAACTGAACATCTATATATATATATATATATATATATATATATATATATATATATATATATATATACACACACACAGAAGGGGGATGGGAAGAAAAGAAAAGGATGAGAAGATGAGTAAGAGAAGAAGAGTAAGAGGGTGAAGAGGACGCTAAATCGTATGTGGGAGGGAGAGAGAGAGAGAGAGAGAGAGAGAGAGAGAGAGAGAGAGAGAGAGAGAGAATGAAAACGAGGGAGATGGTTGGAAGAAGAAAAAGAGGCGGCAGAAGAGAAGTGATCAAGAGAGGAAACGGAAGAGGAGCGCTACAGACAATAAAGACTGTCATATTATACATTTAAAAAAAAAAAAGAAAACAAAAATTATAGAGTGGAAGTAGTAAAGTTCCCTATCGATGAATATAACTAAACCCCGCTTACCACACCATCTCTATTTGGCACGACCAAATAAAATAAAAGCCGACAAAGCATGAGGAAAGAATAATCGCCTGCTGCGCCCTCCATGGTGACACCCCAACATTGGACATAGTCCGGCACCACCAAAATACAAGCCCTCTCACTCAACTACTTACGAAAGACGAGAACTGTTTCCCTTAAACACAGCCAATGGTGATTGTGATTAAACTCCACCCATTAATGATAATACAACCGCCATTTTAGTAAACGTTCGGTCACTTTTACAATATATATATATATATATATATATATATATATATATATATATATATATATATATATATATATATATATATATATATATATATATATATATATATATATATATAAAGGCGGGTGGGGGAACCTAGCGCTTAAGACGATGGATCCTCAAATACACGTTGAAATTTTCAACCTGTGAACTAACTACAGACAATAATAACAGCCATCATTTAATCTTTAAAACCGGCTGTAATAACGTTCCCTTAGCAAAAAATTCTCACCCCCTCTCTCCATACCCCCACCACTTGACACTATATAAGAAGAAAAAAGTTAAAAATAAAAAAGCCGGGAAAAAATCGATATATCGAAACCTCCACCTCACACCAATTACCTGCTTTGAATTCAGGCGTAGTCCATACTGTTAGAATCTCATGACTGTTTTCGCTAAAACTGGCCCGATTGGATATAATTCTTAAGAACGAAAAAGAAAAAAAAAAGCATCGATAATTTAAGCTCTTGCACATCCCCCTGCCATCAACAGGTGGAAAGAAGAAATATCAATGAGTCTTGAAGCCTAATATTCGCTGGCAAAACCTGCTGGTATACTAAGTTGCCGACTTGAGAGAAAAGTCCCTATTCCATATTCAATCCGATAGAAGCATAAAACCCTTTTCGGACCTCTGGCGACCCTAACACAAATGCATCAGACGTTCAATCTTCCATCGGATTCACAACATACCAACCAACTGTAACAAGTGAAACACAAAATTCACTGAGCTAATATGCATCGGAAGACAGAAAATCCAATGAGCACGTCCTAAATGAAGCAAATGAAAGCCGAAACTGATTAAAGAAATTAGAAACACAGTCACATCTTTTTGGACAAGTTATAAAAATATTATTAATATATTAGAACTAATGTTCTGTATCCTGCCATGGACATGGTTGTTCTTGGATCCTGGCAGGCTCGCCACTTGTCACCGAAGGTAGAATATCAAGGACAGGAAGATGTTATTTCCTATACTTAAGTGCTCAAAGACAAAGAAGCGCAACACTGACTTTTAATGGGCCAGAGAAGAAAAGGACAATAAGAAGAAGTAGAGAGAGAGCACTGTATATATTCTCCTCAGTTAACAAGAAAATGGGTAGAATTTAGACAGAAGATTCCAGGAGTTCTAGGGCGGGGGATATACGGTTGTACATCCCAGACAGAAGATTACACTGCTGGACTGTAACAGGATCAATGAGTTTACACAACAAACTACAGACTAAACAAAACAAATTAAGAACAACAAAATTAGGTTTTTATTGACAGAACTGCATGATTCAGGGACAAACAGGCATCCTGACATGCCACATAACTGACATATACAGAAATGGGAACCTATGTTCCCACAGTAATCACTGCTGCCTAACACCGCTATGCACATGACTAGGTACCCATCTCCACAAACCAACAAGGACATGGCAACAACAGAGCCTCAACGTAAACAACAACGGTAACAGCAGGTATGGACTCTCTATTGTTATCGACTCAGGTCTCATAGACAGTTGGTACATACAGAAATGGGAATCTGAAATCCCACAGTTAGAGATAACTGCTGCCTAGTACTAACTACAGGGGCGGTCTCTAAATGACAGTGAGACCTCAATCATGTTCAGTTGAGTCGAAGGGCACCCTCAATACCCACACAAGACACCCGCATCACCTAAGTCGACTGGGATCAGATAAAGGGAAAAACCATAACATAACGAATAACAAAACTATAACCCTAACAGCTAAGATATAGTGGCACAAACAGGTATAAACAGGTATACGAATGGGAGTGTGAGTGGACAGCAAATGTCCAGTTGTGCGCTCTGTTCCCCATCATTCTTCCTATGATACCCCGGTTATAAACTTTGCTATCTTACGGTCCATGTCACATGACAACTACATATTGATATCTCTGCGAAGGGTGGTACGCAGCACTAAATCACATTCTTCCCCTCAGTAAAGCCACGCTTAACATGTAAGTACTCTTCTCTGCTCTACATATGTTATAAATATTACCCATCATCCTGGTTACTTTCCCCTACTCATTGTATATCCCACTTTTGCTACCTTGGTATATCTACATAGGGAAACCACAAAATCAGTTACACTGTCTATCTTAATTTAGTTATAGGAAACACCTACACCGGTCATATTCCACTGAACCTCAACAAACCTGATTGCTAACATCTCTCTGTACTAGCCTGTTAAATGTTATTCTCCTAAAGCTTCAGGGACACCAAATCACTCATCTACATTATCTGTATCATATATCATGATCAAGCTGACCTCATTAAATCAGTTGTACCTGATATAATAATGCCTAAAACAATTATAATATATATTGTTGCCATTAATATTATTCCTAATATTATTGTAAATTAATAACCAGCAAGCACTGATTGAGGCCAACACCATTAGTGTACTATTCCTTGTGACTAGACACATAGCAAGTGCATATAAATATATTTGCGAAAGGTGGTACGTAGCATTAAATCACATTCTCTCCCCCGTGCGACAACCACCATGCTTAACTTAAGGCAGAATCTCAGTCGCTGATTCCACCGATAACTTGAAACACCTACACAAATATTAATGCCTCCTGTTAACAGCTGTGATGCCAGACTTCACTTACTGCTGAACAACAAATTCATATACTATATTGAATACTTAATTATATTGTAATGTGCCTTGTCTTTCATTGACTGCAGTCCAAGTGTGTTTACTTTAATCACTCATAGCCACTCCACTAATATTCTGCATATTATTTTCTTCAATAATTCATACAACCAATATTTGCCCAGCTCTTACCACAACAAGCTTCTTGAACTCAATAATGTACACCGCTGTAAAATAAACCATTAGTTCTGAATAATTATAAAGTATTACTAAGCCCCTGTGTGCCCAATTATCTCCTAACCTGTTAAACATTGTCTGCTCCTTTATCACTAGCCAATATTCCAAATTTACCTTTTAGGTTGCCTCGAGAACAAAGGCTAGATGTTATTTGCTGAGCTGGCCTCCCACGTGTCAATTCTCCAAGTGCTGTTCCTCAATCTCCCACTTTTCAGTCTCATAAAACTTAACACAAGTAGCTTCTAAATTGTTCCTTAATCTATTTCTTGTAAATAACTCGTCGAAGTCCAGATCGATCTGCGCCATTTTCTCCAAGAACCGGTAACTCTCATTTGCCATTACCTGGGCATTGTTCCGAACTCAGTTATCTGTAACCGGGCTTACAGATTTCTTTTGTTAATTTTAGTTACTGCTAGAGAAATTATTAACTTAAAGATTAAAGCTAGGAATCAGTATAAGATTAGCTATATTTTAAATCTAATTAGTTTGATAATCACTTCATTATTATTATACTGTCATTGCTTTACTGAACTATACATTTAAATAACCAAAATACTATATGTCATACGTGGCCTTATAAAATTAAAAATAATACATATAAAAGAAATATAATATAAAACAAATTAATTATGGTTACATACCACTGCAAAACTTCAGGGTCTAACTACTAAACACACAATAGAAATAGGCATTGGCGCCTGGTCACTCAGTGCGGTGGACTACGGAAAAAAAAGGGCCAGTTCTACCTGTGCGGGGCCTTTTATACTGGGGTCCCAGAGTTCCAGACCAATCAGACGCCCTCTTGCAGAATTCCACCATCATCGCGAGCCGAGTACATTAAAATATAAAATATATATATAAATGTAAATATAAATAGAAAATATATTATATAAAGTTATAAGAATTATATATATATATATATATATATATATATATATATATATATATATATATATATATATATATATATATATATATATATATATATATATACATTGGCACCTTGCCGTCTTGACATACGATAGTTTGTGCTTTAAAATGGCATAATAACTTTTAACTATGGCGGTAGCGAGTGTGACTGATAAGGCCAATTTGCGCTTCAAATGTCCGTTCACAGTGGGTGCATGTGAACACGTGGTCATTTCCACCATCATGCACCATCTTACGTCTCAAACGCCTGGTGTGTGACTTTTCTGCAATAATTTTCTCCTTTGACTTTATTCCAATTCTGATATTTGCCCTCCATGCAACACGTTCAGCGGCGACTTGCTCCCAATGTGCATTATCAATGCCTGTATCAATCATGTCCCGCTTACACACATCTTTGTATCGTAGTAGAGGCCGACCCTGAGATCTCTTACCCATCTGTAATTCACCAAAAAAGATATCCTTTGGTATTCTACCATCATCCATCCTCCTAAGATGTCCTATCCATCTAAGTCTACGAAGACTGAGCATGGAATAAACTGTCACACAACCTGATCTTTCCAATACTTCAGTATTTGTGATTTTGTCTTGCCACTTAATGACCAAGAATTCTTCGCAGACACCGCATATGAAAGCTGTTTAAATTGTTCTCTTGGTGTGAGTAAGTTGTCCAGGTTACACTGCCATAGAGAAGAGTACTAAGGACACAGGCTTGATAGACAAGGACTTTTGTTTTGGCAGTAAGCTTCCTGTTCTCCCAGACTCATTTTCTTACCCTGTTCATTGTTGTTGCTGCCCTACCAATCCGGATGTTGATTTCCTGATCTAGGGATAATTTGCTATTTACCACTGATCCTAGATATGTAAAATGGTCTACTATCTCTAGTTCGGCGTCATCAATAAAGATTGATGGTACCCCATGTGCACCTTGAGACATAATCTGTGTCTTCTTTTTGCTAATTGTTAAACCAAATTCAGAACAAGCATTGGAGAATGCAGATAGTAGACATTGCAATTCTTCCTCAGAGTGGGTCGTAACTGCAGCATCATCTGCAAAAAGCAACTCTCTGATCAGTACCCTCCTAATTTTGGTCTTGGCCTTCAATCTCTGAGCATTGTAGAGGCCGCCATCTGAGCGTGAGTGAATGTATATACCACCATCCTGATCACGAAATGCATATTTCAGTAGAAGTGAAAAGTATATTCCAAAGAGGGTGGGAGCTAGTACACAACCTTGCTTAACTCCACTCTTGATTTCAAATTCTTCAGAAGTTGCACAATCAAACTTGATTATACCCTTCATGCCTGTGTGGAACGATTCCACAATGGACAGAAGAGTTGGTGGGCAGCCAATCTTCTTTAGTGCCTCGAACAGACCCTCACGACTGACCAAATCAAATGCCTTTGTGAGGTCGATGAAGGCAATAAACAGTGGTTGATTCTGTTCACGGCATTTTTCTTGCATTTGTCGCAATGAGAATATCATATCAGTGGTAGACCGGTTCTGTCGAAAGCCACACTGTGGTTCGGGGTAGACTTGATCTCCTAGGACTTGAAGTCTGCGCAGAACAATTCTGGCAAATACTTTTCCAACAATACACAGAAGTGAGATACCCCTATAGATGTTGCAGTCGCTCCGATCGCCCTTGTTCTTGTACAGTGTTATGATGCTTGAATCTTTGAAATTCTGTGGGACTTGTCCTTCACGCCAGCATAGCTCTATTAGCTGGTGGATCTGTATAGTGAGTGTGTCTTGCCCACTCCTGATAACCTCTATTGGAATCCCATCCTTACCTGGAGCCTTGCCAGATGCAAGTTCATTTATAGCACACTTAACTTCTGTTATGGTGGGAAGTGTGTCCAGGTGGTCAAGAGTTGGTAGAGCCTCTATGGCGTTGAGGGCATTATCCGCTAGTTTGGTCTCACTTGAGTAAAGCTCCAAATAGTGCTCTACCCATCTGTCCATCTGCTGTTTCTTATCAGTGATGACTTCTCCAGTCAAGGTTTTCAATGGTGCACTTCTTTTGATCACTGGACCACAGGCTTTCTTTATTCCTTCATACATGCTTCTTATGTCTCCCTTATCACTTGCGATTTGGATGGACTCACATAACTTGATCCAATAATCATTTGCACACTGCCTGGCAGCCTTTTGCACATTCTTCCTAGCTTGCCTTAACTCACTCAGAGTGTTACGCGTTGGTCTTTCCTTGTTTCTTAAGAGAGCTTTCTTCTTCTTATCAATCAAGGGCTGCAGAGTCTCGCTGTTGGCCGCAAACCAGTCCTGCCTCTTATGATCCACAGTGCCGTAAACCATTACGGCAGTTGTACAAAGAGTTTCCTTAATTTGACCCCACTTTTCATTTACTGTACAATTTTCTGGTGTATCAGTGAAAGCGTCTTCAAGTTGCTGTTGAAACTGAAAGCACTTTTCAGGATCATGAGTGTTAATAATATTAATCCTGGGGCTAGGTTTGTGTTTAGCTGTGTAGATTTTCTTTGGTCTCAGTCTAACCCTTGCAACAACCAAAGAATGATCCGTATCACAGTCAGCACTGTGGTAACTACGAGTCAATGATATATGGTTCAGATGTTGTCTCCGTGTGATGATGAAGTCCAGCTGGTGCCAATGGCCGGATCTTGGATGTTTCCATGTGACCTTATGCATCTCTTTTGTTTTTTTGTTTTAAAAAAAGAGTTTGTAATACATAGGTCATTACTGGTGCAATGCTCCAGCAGCCTTTGCCCATTTTCATTCATGCGACCGATGTTGTATTTTCCAAGGCACACTGGCCATGAACTCGAGTCCTTGCCCACACGAGCATTGAAATCACCGAGCATATAAATGTAGTCGGATTTTGGAACTGCCTTGATCACAGAGTCTAACTCCTCATAGAACAAATCCTTCACATCATCAGAGGAATCGAGTGTCGGTGCATATGCAGTAATAATGGTGGCAAACCCACAAGAGGTTGCCAAGCGCAGGGATAATAGTCTTTCATTTCCTCCTGCTGGAATTTCAATCATTCCCAGTAGCGAATTCTTCACTGCAAAGCCCACACCGTGTTGCCTTTTTTCTGCCTGCCCTTTACCCTTCCAGAAAAAGGTGTAGTTTTTTTCCCTGAGTGACCCTTCCTCAGCGAGGCGAGTCTCCTGCAGGCCAGCAATATCAATGTTAAGACGATTGAGTTCGGCATCAATCACAGCCGTTTTTCTCACATCGTCAATATTGGTCAAGTCAGTGGAAAATCCTGGACATATGGTTCTCACATTCCAGGTTGCAAGCCGTAGCTTGAGGTTTCTATTTATATTTTTGTTTGTACCTGGTGCATTGGTTTTACAGCCTGCGATTCAGATTTTGTCCTAGCCCCAAGCACCCATTGAAGCAGGCAGGCTGTGGCGGATCAGCACCCAATTGGCTGGGGGCTGCCCAGCTTGAGGCGGGCGGTAGCTGATCAGTGACACCTATAGGTGTCTCCCACCGTCAGAGGCAACGCGTGGCGCCCCATGTCTACGCCAACTGACAAGGACTTATAACCCGTAACAGTTGCCTCTCGCTTTGATTCCGAGACCAGTTAAGACCAGGGAAGGAGTTATTGCCTCTCCATAGCACAAAGCCTGGGCTAAAATATAGAGATCATGTGTTGCCCATGCAGCATGATCCCTCTCTCGGCCTGCCTAGTTCACTCCAGAGGAAAGGTAACACCCCTACATCTGGAACAAGACAAGCTGCAGAAGCTGCCGGATCAGCAAAGCAATGCTCTAACTGTCCGCCTGTCGGAGCTTCGATCCTAGACCAGTCGCCAACCAAGGCTTAGGGCCTGGTCTGCCCTGCCATGACAATTTTGTCTTTAGCTTGCATTTCCTCGCACCAGGGTAAGGTTGTACCCTCCCAATTGCGCTCTTCCGCCCGAAGCCATTGGCACAATGTGGGGTGTCGGGTTTGGTAAGCGCCGCCCAACGTTCGGCGCTAACAGAAACCAGGTAGTACCGTCTACTGTTATACGGTAGCTCAGTCATATCTGACCAAGACCTGACATATATATATATATATATATATATATATATATATATATATATATATGTAAAATATAATATATACAATATACAATATATATGTAAATATATATATATAAAACCATATATATATATATAAGTTAAATGGCAAAAACTCTGGCCACATACAAATAGATAATATGACCATTAAAAGAATGGAACCATACAAATACCTGGGTACAATCTTCTACTGCTTCAACATCATAAGGGAAGAAATACAAACTAGAATCAATTCTGGAAATAAGATATACTATGAACTACAAAATCTACTAAAATCAAAGGCGCTATCTCGTAACCTAGATCACAATATACAAAACACTGATCAGACCAGTTGTGCTGTATGGCTCTGAAACCTGGAGCACAACTAAAGGAGACGAAGCCTTGTTACAAACCTTTGAGAACAAAATTTTAAGACGCATCTTTCGACCCATTAGGGATACACAAAGTGGAGAGTGGAGAAGTACAAGTAACAAAGACATTTATGATATGTTTAAGTCCCCACTAATCACTGGTATCATGAAGACTAATAGACTACAATGGCTGGGGCATATAGAAAGAATGGAAGATAATAGAGAAACAAATCTCGCTTACACTCAGGAAATAAATGACCGTAGACCCCGAGACGGTGGAGAGGTAATATATATATATATATATATATATATATATATATATATATATATATATATATATATATATATATATATATATATATATATAGATCTACAAGCACTTGGAATCAACGACTGGCAAGAGAAGGTCAACCAGAGAGACAAATGGAGACGGATTGTATTTGCAGCAAAGAACCTCAATGGCTCGGAACGCTGAAGAAGAAGAAGAAGAAGAAGAAGAAGAAGAAGAAGAAGAAGAAGAAGAAGAAGAAGAAGAAGAAGAAGAAGAAGAAGAAGAAGAAGAAGAAGAAGAAGAAGAAGAAGAAGAAGAAGAAGAAGAAGAAGAAGAAGAAGAAGCAGAAGCAGAAGCAGAAGCAGAAGCAGAAGCAGAAGCAGAAGCAGAAGCAGAAGCAGAAGCAGAAGCAGAAGCAGAAGCAGAAGCAGAAGCAGAAGCAGAAGCAGAAGCAGAAGCAGAAGCAGAAGAAGAAGAAGAAGAAGAAGAAGAAGAAGAAGAAGAAGAAGAAGAAGAAGAAGAAGAAGAAGAAGTTATAAGAAGAAATAAACTAGAGAACTTGATGACAACTGACAAGATTAAAGGGAACAGAACCAGATGAAGGCAGAGAGGTAATTATCTGGATGGCTTGGCGCGGTGGCATGGTCCAGACAAGAACACATATCTGATTTATGAAACTGGTGATGGTCTATGATGGAGAAACACGATCGCCCATGCTTATCGGCATGGAACATGATGATGAACACTTATGAAGTTGTAGTTAACTACCTGTTGGTCTATATATTATACTCATTGGACAGTATACACATGGATGCCGTGTGTATGCTGCCGTTTAACTTCAATGTGCCTTTATGTGTCGATAATGAGACAAATGCTATCGTTTTAGGACTAACCAAATTTCTTTATCTCCAAAATCAAATAGATATGCAACATTGAAAGTGATTCGGTACATGTGCCAGCTCAACATGGGCGGTACTATGTCAAGGGCTCTCAATGGGTCAGCTACGAGGATGTACTCAGTGTTACTGAAAAGGTGCGAATATTGCGTGTCTTCTTCTTAGCTTGTCTTAGTTTCTTAGTTTTCTTAGTCCATATGAATATCGATATATGAAGCCCATAATCGGGCACTGTCTCAATGTTTATACTTCACCTCGACACCGCAAGGTACAAGAGGAACATGATGAGATGAGATGAGATGAGATAATTGAGTGTCTTGTTTATAGGAACTGAAAACCAAAATATAACACTTTCCTCTTCTCCTTTTGTCCTCTACCACTTACATATTCATATGCCGCATAGAAATATTTTAATTATGCTATAATACGTCTCAACTAAGAGCTAGTAGAACTTGTAATGTCTCGTGTCGACTCTATAGCCTCCCTCCGAGCGAGGGCAGTGCACCTGATAAGGTGAGTTTCAGTGAGGGAAAATCTCGACACTGTAGCAGCCGCGAAGTCAAGTAAATGTTGGCCGAAGTACTAAGTAAATGCCATGATCGTAGTCTTGCAATTACCGCACTCCGCTGGAGAGACCAAGAGGAGGGTAGAGGAACTCAGAGAAAGAGGCGGCTTTCCCACTGCACGGTGCCATGAACGGGGTACGAAGAAGTAACATGGCAACGAAGACACCGGCGCATCGCGAAGCGTCAGCGTGGAGGCGACAGAGGCGATGGCCAGGGACGAAGGAGGCAGAATTTTTATGAGGGCAGGAAGCACCGGGTGCACAACGCTCTCCTCACCAATATAGGGGTAGCTTGGGAGCAGACATTTCGCAAGTATGGAACACAGAACAACGCAAAACAACGGAAATGATTGAACGTCTCGAACGCACGGCAGGGAAAAGACAGGAGTCATGACCCATTCGGGCCCACAGCCAGAGAGTGTCAAGAAAGTAAAAGGCCAAAACATCCTGGGAAGGGAGTCATATTCTGACGATCAGAATTACCTTGTCGTATTTGCTCCTGGCGAATTGTTACCATTTGGTCTATATTTATGGCACCGCGAGAGTTGGCATAATTTAACAATTGGTAATGGACAAGGAGGTAGAGAAACAAAAAGACAGGCAGGTATATAGATAGAAGGACTACCTATTAGAATCTAGGCACGTGACAGAGAAAGAGGTTTTCAGTGTGTTGTTCATCACACATAATCAAATATATGAAAAAGATGAAGACATAATGCTTCGGGCAGAATAACAGTAACGTGCTGTCGGTCTGCGCCCATCAAATTGATGGAGTATTGGTGTATGATAAGGCAGATGTTGTCCTGACCCTTTGGAATCGTGTATAGTGCAGAAGGGTAGATCATTACTGCTTTGAGAGAATGGTGTTGGAGGGAGTAACCAGAGAAATGGTGGGGCAAGTATGGGAATGTCCCCAGTGTTGTGATGTTGGTTCTTGACTGAACTCAAATCAATTCAGGAAAACAAGATAGTGTTGACGTTTGTGGTGGAAACTGTAATACATGCGTGCATGGCGCTATGATATTAAACAAAACAAAACAAAACAAAATTACATGCTACTGGTGTCCTTTGCAACAGCGAAGCCTGATCGAAAACAAGCTACCCAATTGTTCAAGAAACCTGATACTTGGGGAAACAATGGCACGCTCCAAGTCTAAGACCAGAAGATACCAGAAGTTCAAGATGAGCAGTGTAGAAGTCATCAAAGCCACCAAGAAGACGCTGCGAGCTGCATCGAAGCGTCAAAACTTCCGGCAACCTTAAATGAAGAGACCATTAGGAAGGGCAACGGCAACTCATCACAAATAAAATTTTAGACTATTGAGAAGCGTAGTGAGGAGAAAGACACCTTAGTCGAAAACACCGACATGCAGACGATCAGATGGGGGGGGGGGGGGGGGTCAAAATCATCCAAGTGGATCTTACAGAAGACCAGATTCAGTATCTGGCACATCTTCACAAAGTGTCGATGAACAAGAAAGTTCAACAAACTGAATGTTACATTCTGAGAATCACACAATGCTCAAGGTGCGAGAGGTCCGGCCACAGCAGAACATCGTGCCGCAGAAAGACAGATAGACAGATACTTACTGATATTAAACCTAACACCATGCATCAAGGAATGTCCGCTGGCCAAAAAGGGCAATGACTTCGGAAAGAATCAATAGAAAGAGTGCCAACTCTTGATCTCGACAATGATACCTGGGCTGACCGTACCTCCAAAGACACAGAGATGCCATAATTACCAATACAATTAAAAAAAAAAAAAAAAAACTCCATTCAATGAAGGTGTGGAGTTTTTATTTTTCTATTTTTTCTATTTTTCTATTATCTTATTTCCTCCTCCAGGGTCTTTTCTTTAGAGAATGGCACTGGGTAAACCTTTTGGCGGACAGGCTCCTGTGTGGTCAAGGTCATCTCGAACTCAACCAACCTCGTTCGTCCTGGTTTATCACTCAGTATCTACTTATGAGACTCGAGAAGCTGGGTAATCTTTTCCCTCTCCTGGGAAGTCAGATCAGGGTTCACCTGCACATCCCTATAGGTTTCCTGGTGTACCAGTGGATATTCCCTGCCCTCGTCGGTTCCCGTTTCAGTCTCCATTGCAACTGCCAATGCCATAAGCTGGGCTGCTTTGTTTCCAGGTCTCTCCTCGTACTTCCGCAGGAGATTGATATGGAAAATCTTCGACTTTCCCCGGATTCGGATCTGATAGTTGGTTCTGGATATCACCCTTTCCACGGGAAATGGTCCTTGCCAACCAATCTCCAGTTTGTTGGTTCCCGTTGGGTGTAGCAACAAGACTTTGTCTCCCACCTCTAGAGATCTATCTTTAGACCTACGGTTGTAGTAAGCCGCATGTCTTTTTCTGGCCTTTTTCAGGTTTTGAGTCTCCAGAGTCCATCCTTTGTGAAGTTTTTCTTTCAATTCCTCCACGTATTTATAAGAGGAAATCACTTCTTCTGACGTCCCCTCCTCAGTCCAACTCCTAAACATGGCTTCCAACGGTCCTTTAATTGGACGACCAAACAGCAAAGTAGCAGGTGGTAGTTCTGTTGAGCCATGAGGTACTTCCCGATAGGCGAAGAGTGCTGCTGGGATATATTCACCCCACCTATCAGGTTTTCTTGTGCCAGTTTCCGGAGCATTGTCATCAACGTGCCGTTGAAACGCTCTACTTGTCCATTGGCTTGAGGGTGGTAAGGGCTGGTATGAATATGGTTAGAGTGTAACACCCTAAATACCTCCTCCATAAGTTTCCCACAAAACTGGGACCCATTATCCTATAACAGAGTCTCTCTGAGGGGGGATATAGATGGGTGTGCAAGGGGAAGGGATCTACTATTCAACAATGCACGGGTGAGCACCCCACTGGGAGGTAACTAGGGAATGTCACGCTGTGACGTGAGGGTAGAGAACAAGTTAGTTACCAACTATAGCTCTAGCCGGCTGGACGTGTGTGTCAAAATCTGGGACGAGAGTCAGTTTATATTCGATAATGTCAAATATATGAGCTAATAAAGAGGAACTCACATAAACTACTGCCATGACTTCTCGTTGCTCTATCTACACCACATCACATTAGTCGCCAGCACTGTTACAAGAGGCTAAATGGTGCCCACGACTCAGGATTCCTAGCTGGGTTGTTGTCGCGGAATACGCGGAGTGACTACCAAAAGTCTGCTTTTAGCAAAAAGTGCAACGACGTCCATAAACGATTATTGAACACGGCCGTCAAGAGATGAAAATGTAAAATGGCTTCTATTTCTACAATATCGTCTGTGGGAGTTACAGAAGCCAAAAGCCTGCTAGGGGTGGCTGTCTGTCTGTCATTATTTCTTTAGCGAACCTTTCTTCGCCGTACAGACAAATCGTTTTTGAGCTTTGCTGGTTGTGAAGCCAGTCCGCTATTAAATCATTTTTGAGCTCTGCTGGTTGTGAAGTCCAGTCCGCTATCAAATCGTTATTGAACTCTGCTGGTTGTGAAGTCCAATCCGTTATCAAATCGTATTTTAGCTCTGCTGGTTGTGAAGTCCAGTCCGCTATCAAATCGTTTTTGAGCTCTGCTGATTGTGAAGTCCAGTCCGCTATCAAATCGTTATTGAACTCTGCTGGTTGTGAAGTCCAATCCGCTATCAAATCGTATTTTAGCTCTGCTGGTTGTGAAGTCCAGTCCGCTATCAAATCGTTTTTGAGCTCTGCTGATTGTGAAGTCCAGTCCGCTATTAAATCGGTTTTGAGCTCTGCTGGTTGTGAAGTCCAGTCCGCTATCAAATCGTTTTTGAGCTCTGCTGGTTGTGAAGCCCAGTCCGCTATCAAATCGATTTTGAGCTCTTCTGGTTGTGAAGTCCAGTCCGCTATCAAATCGTTTTTGAGCTCTGCTGGTTGTGAAGCCAGTCCGCTATCAAATCGTTTCTGAGCTCTGCTGGTTGTGAAGTCCAGTCCGCTATCAAATCGTTTTTGCGCTCTGCTGGTTGTGAAGTCCAGTCCGCTATTAAATCGGTTTTGAGCTCTGCTGGTTGTGAAGTCCAGTCCGCTATCAAATCGGTTTTGAGCTCTGCTGGTTGTGAAGTCCAGTCCGCTATCAAATCGTTTTTGAGCTCTGTTGTTAGTGAGGCCCGCTATCAAAATCGTTTCTGGGTGGCGGATACATCTAATCGTAACTCTCAGCGTTTCAAGAGCGAACGCAAGGCTGAATCATTACTGTGCGGTTTCTATCGAGCGTTTACCTGGAGGCATACAAGGGGCCCTAGTCGTTTGTTGAGTCAGAAAGTTGTCTACAGTTGGCAGGCGGCATCTGTAATTGAGGAATTTACTACAGTAAAGTAGAAAGTTAAAATTTAATTATTAGAAGACTGTAGAATTTGATTAGTGATAGTGTTATATCGGTTAATTATTGTATATTGGATTGCATTAATGTGTAATTGAAGCTCAAGACCTCTCATTGGGGCAAGTTCTAGGAGAAGTAGGGAGAGCCATATCCAGACTAGATATAGCATTAAAGCAACAGGGTGTAGGCACTGATATAGAAAATATTTAACGGCCAGGCAAAGCATTTTAAGAAGTGGATGGTGGCCATTGAAAAACATGCATTTTTGGTATGAGCTACAGATGAAGAGAAAAAGAAAATAGCATATGAGGCTAGTTTGACACCGGTATCTGATCATATTAGACGTAAATTAGAAGCAGGAGTGGATGAAACTTGGGAACAGTTTAAGGACGATCTGGCCCATAAATACGCAGAGATAACAGATCCCCAACACGCATTCTCTGTGTTGAGACAGTCTAAACAGGACAATGGAGATAACCTACAATTGTATAGCGATAGATTTGATAAATCTGGCAGAAGAGGCATTTTTAGGACACAATGTGCAGGGTGAAGAAGTAGAAAGAATGCTGGTTGGAATATTTGTGGATGGATTACGCTCAGACGGACTAAAATTTAAGTTGATGAGAGAAAATCCAGCGATACTGTCACAAGCAGTCGATATAGCCGTAATAGAAGAAAGTTTAAGGAGAAGATTTAGATTACAAGTAGGAAGAGAAATAGGTAGTAATATTGAACAGAGAATAGAAGAACCTATGGAAGTAGGGCACGCAAGGTATGGATGGAGAAGACATGGAATTAACCAGACCAGGGCTGAAATACAGACGCTGGTGGGAAATAATGAAAGTGCTTAAGGCAGAGGAAGACATATGAGAAATTACACAAGACAGACAGCGGGTAACACAGGTATGGTCTGTTGGAATTGTGGACAGAATGGACACAGTTATACGTATTGCTGCAACAGATGCGCTCAGGTAAACACTCAGAATCCTGTTAATGGGAGGCAAAATAGAAATAACTGGAGATGGAATAGAAGTTTAACGACACTGGTGATCGAGTGAAATGGCGAGTCATGACCGCCCACGCTTTCCGGCATGGCACATGATTGATTGATTGATTGGAATAGAATAAATAATATAGCAACTAGGATAGAAATTCCTCCACGGACACATAATAGAGGTCAACATAGTCGGGACTTCCGTTCGAATGGACAATATAATTCCACTACGCTACGACCACGTCTTGGTTCAACCTGTTTTAACTGTGGGCAAGTAGTACACTTTTATAGACCGTGTCCGAACAATGACAGTAAGTACCGCAGGCGTGATATAATCTGTATAAAATCTGCCGTGACAAGGACACGGAGGTATATGGAGAACAACATAACAAGCCAGAAGTCAATGCTTATCAGAGAAAGAATTTGTATAAGAAACGATGAAACTGGCCATCTAATAATAAAGAGGGGAGAATATTGCGAAATCAGTGGTTTGAGATCAGACGGTTGAGATATTCACTTGCAATGTCAAGCAAAAGAGAAGATCAGGCCAGTAGAACCTCAGGTGGTCAGAAGGTGTTTGCAGTTTTTAGGGGCAGACAGGAAAGAGAGACACAAACACAAACAGTTAGTAATGCGGAGAAGAGTACCCAGACACCGATTGATAAAGTAGAAAAGAAAACCCAAGTACAATCAACTAAGAAAATAGTACGAAGAACTCCATTCAATGCAGTGGAAATTTCAGAGCAACCTCAGGTGAAATCAGAAAAGGGAGACACAGTTAAAATTGAGAAAGATAGACAGACAAAGACTAAGAATACCAGGAGGACACTGTGAGCTGTGAGTTTCGTGTGAAGTGCTTTTAAATCTGCCCAAGTTTTTATTTTTGGAACGTGACTACATGTTCGAAGCGATGGCAGGTGGCTATGTCCCAGAGTTGACCAGTTTTTGCATTATGCAGAAATGCGTGGCTGCTGGGCTTCTGGTTGACTGCCACTGCCGTCGGTGATGAACTGTATGTTCGTGGACTGTGTAGATGAACATTTAGGAAACATCCATATAGGAAAATGACTGCAGATTCCATCAGAGATTAATTGGGTGTTTCGTGGGGGACTGGTATGTTGACATTCTGACGGCGGCATTATGCACAGTGTATCTGTGCGGGCTGTTGTTTGTCGAGACTCCTGTCTTTTCCACTTTTCACATTGGGCAGTGGGGAGCGTTTTGTGTGATATTCACTGGCACAGGAACGGAGCATAATGGGGAAGACCCGTTGCTGTGAAGTTGGAACTGCGACTAACTAACTAACTAACTAACCGGGAGGAAAGTTAGAAAAAGCGTTAGGGATAGATATGCAAACAGTATGTTGGTAAATGTAGGAGATTATGCGACAGATGGCTCAGACTCCTCGGAGTTGGACATAAAGTATATACCCGACCGAAGTACGAAGGGTGGTAACAGAAATGAGAATACCAGAGGTGCTAGTTCTGATTACAGAGACATTGTTTCCTCTTTTACAACATAGAGTAAACAGGCTGCTGGAACAACTATAGTCATTGACTATTCAAAGGATGAAATGGGAAGATATAAGACATATACTGAACAGCGTGACGTAGTAAAGACACAAACAACAAATGGAGGTAACAGAAAGAGAGCACTTAAGAAGAAGAAGAGTAATAAGCAGATAGCAGGAATGGAAGTTAACCCGACTTATACAGAAGACGACGCGAGGAAGATCAGAGAATATATGAGTTTAAGACCAGAATATTTTACTAAGAGTTACAGATATTGAAAATGAAGTGGATGAAGAAAGACACTATTAGTAGAAGACTATTTGCTAAGAACAGAGTTTGAGACTGGAATGAGAACTGACTAATTGGTGACGGAACGCGTAGAGAGAATCTGAGTCGTTGATGGTGTAGGATGAGGTGATGAGGAGGTTGGTGAGAAATTGAGTAGTCTGAGTTAAGTTGTGAAGAGAAGAGGTTGAAAGTTGATGGTTGAATAAGCGAGTATTAGATGGTTAGTGAAGATAATAAAGGAAATTGAGGAGTAATGGCGAGAGAGGCATAAGTGAGTAATTTTGAGAAAGTATTATGTAAGAAGCATGTGAATCGTTAGAAGCATGTTAGAATGTAAGGCTTATTATGAGCTTGAGGAATTAATAATACGGGAGAATGTAGCGTTTCTTACGTCAGGTGTTCGAAAGCAGTCAACAGTAAACGTGATGAATGGGGGACTAATGTTACGGAAGAATGTAGAGTTTGAGACGTCAACTGTATGATGTGCTCCCCAGACCTAGTACAATTAGAAGTGAGGTCAATGTAGTAGTTTTCCCCAAACTAGGGACCAATTAAGAGAGTGACACTGGTAGGTAGAATGAAATACAAATGAGAAAATAAAGAGGTTGGTTTGCGCTTATACTTGTTGGGGGAGAAGTGGTTGTTAAACTTCCAAGAAATAGTCGAGCATTGAGATGGTCACTTTACTGGGTGAGATTTTGACTTGTAAGTCACAGCGAATGCTTTGTTTTATTGTTTTGGTTGCTACTTCAGGTTGCAAATACTATGGTGTTACATGATTGTTTTTATAATTATTTTACATTATGTTTGAGAATTATGTCCTTAAAAAGCGACAGGATTCGAAGGAAAAAGGGTGTGTTGATGTGTTTGTTGATTTGGTATAAATTGTTTGTTGCAATGTTTCAGTTGTATCCATATATTATATTATGTTGGGGGATGTATATGTCCATACAAGTGACAAATACTGGGGAAAAGGGGGTGTCCTGTTTTGATTTGTGCTGTGTCTACAATTACTCATGATTTGTGGTTTCATTTAGTTTCCCTTGTTTAAATATTAGCATATTACTTCGATCAGTTATTTTCACTTTTAATTGTCATTTTCAAAAATTGTAATGATTTTTAGTCCTTATACTTGAGTTGTCGTTGACCATGTTTACAATTAGTTTTGAGTAAAATAGTTTTTGTGTGTGTGTGTGTGGGTGTTCAATTACATCGAGTTATACAACAGAAACGATAGTTGCTCAATAAGACTTGTCCATATTAAGCACACATGTTTATAAGGTCCTTGGGAGTTGTTATACGGCTGGATGCAGAATTACGTTCAGAAGATATGGGGCAACTTTAAGATATGGTCTTGATGGGGTTGGTTTTTTTAACAAACCTGGAGTGAACATGGATTGAGTGCCATGACGTTCTAGATATCTTATAAGTGCCCTGGAGATTGATCGGTTGCTGTGGTTAACGGCGTCACCATAGATACTGTTGCAGGGTTTTCGAAATTAGCTATCACAAAGGGGTATTAAAGTCGCTGCGGTTGTCAGCAATAACAGGAGTAACCATGGACTGAGCGCCAGGATCAGGATGTGGGGGTTGGTTTAACATGGGGAATGACCATAGATAGGGCTGTGGATATCAGCACAACTTATAATGGTCGAAGATTAAGGGAGTAGTAGTTATGTTCACGATAGATGAACAGTATTATTATAAATTTTACTTTTGGAGTGCTGTGGGTGCAGCATAACTCAAGATAATTATAGCTTGAATGACAGGGGGTAGAAGCTATGTTCATAATATATGAACAGTAATATTATTTTTAGGGTACTGCGGTTACAGTGAACATAAAGTGAAAGCAGGAAAAAGAGGTTGGTAGTAATCGTCCATGATTTTTTTTTCCCTCGTTTCCATCCTGTTTCAGGATATTGCGGTCAACACCAGCATCTTTCAGCTGTATGTTGATTCCTAGGCTAGATTACGCTCATCAGCACGCCACGACTTTCTGAGCGACCGGCTCCATACTCTCATAAGTCACTTTTGCAATTCAAACCACTGCTAATTCTCATCGCGTCACGTGACGAGAGTATTCGGGGTTAGCGGAGAAGGCTGCTAACCCCTCGGCCATGGAGCCGGCCATGATACTTGGCCTAATAAAGAGTAGAGTTGATTGCGGAGGAAGTTACAGACATAAAGTCATTGGTAGTAATTTTACTGGCTGTGGATAGCAGCAGAACTTGAGCTGGTCAGAGATTAGGTGAGCTATTTTAGATGGTATTTTTACTTTGGTTATTAACATAAAGTGCGGATGGTTAGGGCTTTCAGATTGCATATACTAATGTTGTAGATAACAATATATGTCGTAGGGAGAAACATATCATTTTTAAATTATAAGATTTGTATAAGGTTTTATTTGACAAACTTTATTTCATAAAGTTTCGTGTGTGAAAGGGAGGATAAATGTTACTATCTTTTCTATTCTTGGTTCGCACCATCTCTGTTTTTCTATCTTGTGTCCAATTGTTTTTAGAAGAGGATGATATGTGATATTTTTATGATAAAAAATATACATCTGCACATCTACATGATCATGATGCCAGTAGGGTGAAAATTTGGATTTTAATATAGTAACGAAGAAGAAGTAATTGTGTGTACATAGGAGGGGGAGTTTTATTATGGCTAGCTATAAGGAGTAAGATGATTTTGGGCATTGTGAATTAGCGGATAGCTAAGTTTCATGCGGGGTTGTAACTTACTTAGTTAGAAGAAGTTTTAAGGCTTAAGTAATGTTGGGGGGTAATGGCAGATACTTGTAGGATAATCCACGAGAGGTTGAATAAAGTTGTGTTGTGGATAGTGGTAGCGGATGGCTATGGATCTCAAGAGAAGTTAAGTAATAAGGGGGTAGTGATTAACAATGAAGATAATAAGGGTCAGAAAGACTCCGATGATAAGAAATGGTAGAGGATTATAAAAAAGTCTCAGGTTATATGGTACTTAGATTTTTTTGCTCTGGAAATTAGAGTATGGGTTGAGAAAAGAGAGGAATATAACAGAGTCTCTCTGATAGGGGATATAGATTGACGTGCAAGGGGAACAGGTCTAGTATTCAACAATGCACGGGTGAGCACCCCACTGAGAGGTAACTAGGGAATGTCACGCTGTGACGTGAGGGTTGAGAACAAGTTAGTTACCAATTATAGCTCTGGCCGGCTGGACTTGTGTCAACATCTGGGACGAGAGTCAGTTTATATTCGATAATGTCAAATATATGAGCTAATAAAGAGGAACCCACATAAACTACTGCCATGACTTCTCGTTGCTCTATCTACACCACATCACATTAGTCGCCAGCAATGTTACAGTCCGTCATAATCTGATTAGGGAATCCTAATCTGGTAAAGGCCTCCATCAGTGCGTCAGCCACTTGTTTTGAGCCAATTGTGGTCACTCGTATGGCTTCACCCCACATGGTACAGCAATCCACCATTGTGGGTATGTACATATTCCTTTTCCTAGTCCTAGGAAGTGGACCCACGATATCGATGGCTACCCTCTCGAAAGGAGAGTTCATGATGGGCATTTCACCCTAGACCACGGGTGCTGTCAAGTATTTCGGTGCCACCCTCTGGCACTCAGGGCATGACTTCACATACCGACGCACACCACCGTTCATTCCCGGTCAATAGTAATGGCAGGAAATTCGCTGCATGGTGGCGGCAATACCCATATGCCCACTAAATGAGATGGTATGCCCCATATGAAGAATTTGGGAACGGTAGGCCTTGGGGACCACCAACTGACCGTGTAGATTGTCTCCCCTTCCAGTCTCCTGTAGAGTATCCTATTCTTCATGTAGTACTGCCCCCGTTTTGGTGGATCAGCACTTCTCTGCAGCTTCTTGTAGCAAGGTCGTAAGGTTGCATCCTCACTCTGGGTAGTTCGCAACTCCCCCAGCAGTGGGTTAGAGACAATTGCTTCTGCCTGATTCGTTCTCGTCTGAATTGCTCTCATATGGGTTGGCTCCCTGGGCATTCCAGGAAAGACATACCGGAAACCGAGGATGACGGGAAAAATGGGATCGGTCAATACAGTGGCCTTGATTGTGCCGGTGACATACCTTGACCGAATCTCCACTTTGGCAATTGATAAATTCATGGCTACAGCACTCTTCTGTATCTCCATGGTCTCACCTGTGAATTGTTCTGGGTGTACCAGATCCGCAGAAATCACGGCCTCCCCGTCCAGTCCAGTGTCGTATAGACACTCAATTTGTCGGCCGTTAACCCCTCTCAATTCCACTACAGGTGGTTTATCCTGGTCAGGAGTCTCTTCCTCGGCCTCGACCTTTTCGGTGGCCCCCACTATAGGTTCCAGTGAGCACACCACGAAATGAGAATCTCATGACTTAAATCTGCAGGCTTTAGCATTATGCGTGTTTGACCTGCATTGTTTACACCATTTCCCTGTCCTAGATTTTCTAGTGCCGGACATCGGTGAGCTCTCCTGGTGGCGAGCTTCCTTGTCGACCCTGGCATTTTCAGTGACACCCACCTTTGGAGTCACTTTACAATGCCGCAAAGAGAGTGCTCTTAGCCTTCGATATGCATTACCTCGTATTGTGAGAGGGTGATTTACAAATCGAACACCACTTCTTCGACCACTGTCGCTTTGGTGCAGAGCTCGAGGTGCTCTTGCTTCCCTCCTTCGTCTTCTCCAAACTTTCCTCTGAAGTTTTTACATAAGGTTCCCCTTTCTTGGTTCCTGTGTTGTTGGATTTCTTCCGGTTATGTTTCTCTTGAATTTTTTGTTTGTGGAAAGGTTTTCCCCCTCCTCACCATGTAGCTCGACGAACCGTTCTGCCAATATCGTCACAATGTCAATACGTTCCGCCCCTTGTTCTCCCAAGAATGTCCTGAGAGGTTTCGACATTTACTCCCGCAACTGGTCGACTACCGTGAGCTCTTCCAGACTCTCATAACCATGCGCGAACCCTGCCAAATCCATCCACTTATGGAGATAGGATTTCAGACGCAGACTTTAGGCGGCAAATAACTCTCCCGGTTCTCGTTTCGCTGCTGGAAATATTTTCCTCTAGGTATGTGACGTAACTTCGAAACGTTTCAGCAGAGCCGCTTTCATTTCGTCGTAATTGTTCTCGTATCCTGGCGGCAGGCGGGAATAAACCTCGTAACCTGTCCCGCGCAATCCCCGGGACAACGTAAGACACCATTTGTCACGATCCAGACCCATAGCAACAGACATGGCCTCTAAGAGTTGTAAGTACTGGTTGATCTTTTCTTTGTCTTCCTCATAGACCGCTAGAGGAAACTTCATAGCATGGTAACTATGTCAACCTACTGGGGTTGAGCCAATGAGAGAGGAGCCTCCCACTGCTCACTCAGTTTCCCCTCTAGATTTCCTCTTAAGCTCGAGTTCCCGCAGTCAGTACTCGTGCTCTCTTTTCTAAGCTTCTTGTTTAGCTTCCCATCTCTTAGCAGCTTGCTCCACTTCAAGATTCCGTGCAGCATGCTTAGATTCCAGTTGCCTAGCAGCTTGCTAAACTTCAAGTTTTTCAGCATCTGCTTGCTCAACTTCAAGTTTCTTGGCTGCTTGCTCAGCTTCAAGTTCCAGCCTTCTAGTGGCTTGCTCAGCTTATATCCTCTAAGTTTCTAACTCCATCTTTCTCAATTCCATCTCGGCCTTTCGATAGTCCCTTTCTGCTTGAAGAAAATCTCTCTCCACCTCCTGTATGTAATCTGTTAGTGCAGAACCCGACAAACCCATTCCTTCCCCCCTTGCCCTTAGTTCTGCCAAATCTAGTATAGGAGTGGCCATATTTCAGAGAGGTGAGTCAGCAGATTGAGTGTAACTTTTCTCCAAAACAAATGTATAGATAGTCACTAATTAAAATGTATCTATATATTTAACACCACACAGCACAACACAAAACAATATCTCAAGGACAAGAGTAGATTTAGGACCAAGGACCTATGTAGACGTGTGAAGTGTGAACAGGCAAGATATGTGTCTTAACTCCTATCCACATTCACCCCTGCTGGATCCTCACTAATATGATGTCACCGTCCCATATCGGGAGATCCCGTGTCGAGAAATCCCGTGTCAAAACATCCCATTGTCTATAGATCGCGTTGTCAAAAGATCCCGTTGTCAAAGATCCCGTTGTCGAGTGATCCCGCTGTCAAGAGATCCCGTTTAGAGCCCCCAGTAAAGTCGTGAAATTATTTTTAGTGTGGTCCTTTGGGTGGGGGGAATCAACACCCACATTCTTTTTAAAACCTTTTCATTACTCTGGAGAATCCACTAGATTCCGTCCACAACACCCCGTCAGTCTCTCTCTCTCTCTCTCTCTCTCTCTCTCTCTCTCTTGCTCTCTCTCTTTCTCTCTCTCTCTGTGCCTCTCTCTCTCTCTCTGTCTCTCTCTCTCTCACCACCGGACCATGCCTCCTCTCATTCTTCCCCAAAACAACATACTACACAACTCTAGCTTCTAAAATTAATAACAAATTAATTTACTGAAGAAAGGTGTATGTATGTGAGAAGTGTATGTGTAGAATGTATGTCGTATACTCTAGTGTCTGCAGAACCAGACCGAACATCTCAGGAGCACAGTCAGATCATCCCGGTAATGGCCACACAACATCATCGTAGCACAGCACACAATGACATCACCTAACAATGTGTCCCTACCGCCAGAAGTTGACTTTCTCTCGTAGCACTTTGATAATCCAGATACCTGGTCGCAAATCACGGATATAGTCCAATACTGATCCTGAATTGATCACACACAGTGTTACTAAATGTTCCTACTGTTCTGAGAGTTAACAATCCTCGTGACGTGAAAAAAAACATCTCACTGTCACGTGAAAACAAAATGGTTCATTTCTAAATGTCCTAGAGTCCTCACGATTACAAAGTTACCGATTACAGTCCCATAGGAATCTAATAACTGAGAAAAACTAGTGTTATTTTTACATGTGGTATGGTAAATACCTCACCCAACTTTGGTTAACCCTATCACTAAGGAATTTCTCCGAGATAATCATCTGTTTCTGCTCAACAGAGCCATTTTCCTTCTGACCCTCTTGATTATGGGCCCAGTGCAAAAGCCGCTGAATATAACTTCCTTCACTGAAATAGCCATAAACTTAACAGTGATGTTTCAGCTTGTTTTCTTCATAACCTGAGTGGAACCTGTGAAAGAGAGAACACACCTGGTGAGAGCAACCCGACACTGACACCTATTAGATGAGTGCAGGCCGACGGCCGCACTCAGATATTTAACAGTGGACTAAACTCTGTCATAGGGCAGAGGAGCTCATCACGTCGGTCTGAGTTAGGGTAAGACAAGGAAAGACGAAAGGCAAAGTGCAAAACCCCAGTAGACCCCCCACTGGAAGATCCCACCATTGGACATTTCCCCTATCCCCCAACCATCTTCAATCTCTCCAAATATCACCCCACTACACTATTCTCAACCAGCTGATCTAATTGACATCTCACACTGGCTAGTTTAACAACGCGACTGCCTACTCTCGCCGACACTCTTAGAATACCTAACCACAAATCAACAACACTATGCTCAAGTCCTAAACTCTATCTATAACTAGACTATCCTACATCACTTATACATAAACGTTATCTAGTAAATACCTTATGTAAACCAGCTCTATCCTGAATTGGATCTACACATTGCCATGCAAGACACATGTTCATCAACTTTAATTGACACAGAACACAATATATTCTTTCCTAAATTTGAACAGAGCTAGCCAAACACTTCAGTCTAGTTTAATTCTATTTTTCACACTGGCGGCAAATAAGTTATGTTTCGTTCAGTCGGGGATTGTCCGAGTGACGTCATTCGCTGTCAACAGGTGACCCTATCGGCAACAAAATCAAGACGGCGTTTTTCCTTTCATCTTGAGATTAAGGAAAAACAACATGCCGACAATTTTCCTGTGTCTTGGGGAAATTTTGTTTTGTTTGATCCGATGGAAGTGTTTCCCCACTGTCAACAAAAATTTGCAGCTGTCTATACCGACTGTCTCTGTCAATCTATCATCTGATCATTAACTCCAGTGGTCCCGTGACAACAGGTACAGCTTGATAATGTATCAACCACTCCTATTATCATCTAAACATTTGAACCTTATATTGTTTCACATTTTATGTTTTATGTAATATACACTATCACGTCACTACACGTACCCTCCCCCACATCTCGAGGTGTCACTTGATCACACCCACACACTTTGATGAGACACTTGACTACGCATATTTTTTCAAAGACAAAAATTCAACGATTGTTATGAGGAGTTATCGCCCTGTGAGGTGCACATCGATAAATGCTAACAAATAGAATGCAATTTGTGGTGCAGAACGATCAATTGTAATACTATATAAGGAATGCGCGCCACAATGTGCGCCACAAAAAAGAAACCCGGTGGCTACGTTACTACTATTTTACTACCCTCAGTGCCCATATTCTTGTACTCCCTAGTGTGTTTTAATGCTTCATTTTAATGTACGTTATTTTGTTTATTACTTCATATATTTTTAGACATGTTATGCAAAAGATACAGGATTTGGAGGCATCACCTTTTGGACGCTTGACCTAGATGACTTCACCTTTGAGGGCTGTGGACGAGGAATTTACCCCCTTATTATGGCAGCTGCGATTACGATACTTATTAATACGAGTGGACCCATGTGCTACGAGTAGGTCGTGATCGTTGTCACATTTAATTTCACGATTCATTTCGGCATTAGTTTTCATCAGCCGCTTTTTCTTTAAGTTGATCAATAATATGTCCACGAAATATCTCTATTGGTTGTGCTTTGGATTTCATTTGTATACATAGAATCGTCATCATTAATCTCATCATTATCAAGAGCCTTCTCAGCTGACTCTCACATCACAAATATGCTCATGGTAAACACTCCGACAATGGCGATTATTTCTCACACATATTAACAAACTATATATATATATATATATATATATATATATATATATATATATATATATATATATATATATATATATACGTGTGTGTGTGCGTGTGTGTGTGTGTGTGTGTGTGTGGCTGCGTGGGTGCGTGCATTAGTATGGGGGCGTGGTTTCTACAATAATTTTCGTAGTATACTAGTACTTCGCTAGTATGTGGCCTAAGCTCTTGCCTGCCGTACCTGTGATGATGGGTTCGAAGTAACACCCAGGCGGACTTTTACAATTAGGTTGACTAGCATAAAGGATAGAAAATGTCTTGAGAAGTAAAGGCGGCAGATATGATACTGACCAAATGATTAACCGAGTGGCGATTGCCCTATACAGTGTGGATCAAACAACGTATCCTCAATGAGCCTTCAGGTGTGTTGAAAGATCCTTTGCTTTGTCCATTTTTGAGATAGTTGTATATCCTTTACTGAACGTCATAGCAAACCCCCGTCAATTTTGTTGTTTGTGATTTCTTGGCAAGTTTACGTTAAGTAGTTTACCATTGTTTCTGAACGAACGGCACTCATATCATTGACCAACGCAAGGTGATCTGATCCAAATCGCCGACTGCTGTGTTTCGAACGTGGTTGGCGGGATTACAAATTGCGTTCGGACGTCTTTAGCCACAGAACAGGCTTTATGTCATTTAGCATCTCACTCACAAACTCTTATAATGATTAGTGTTTATCTCACATTTTATTAGTTTGTGTGTGTAGTGTGTTCTTATATGTGTGTGTTGTTGTTGCCTGTCGGACCAGGTGGAGAAGGTGAAGGAACAGACTGAGAAACCGTATGCGGAAAGGTTGAGATTGCGGGGGATTGGCAACCTTGGATTGGCAGGGGTTACGGTAGAATCTCAAAATTCATTGGGAAGGCCAGGAGAACTTTCAATCAGATAGCGATGGGAACGAATATTAGTGTGATTATTAGCTGGCTGTTGAACGAGGGGACTGAGCGCGTATAGGGATGTCCTGAGTGCAGTGATGTTAGTTCTTAGCTCATCTCAATTCACATCAACTGTTGTTTTTGTTTTAAAAGAACTTACTTGTAATAATTTTATCAGGTCTTAGCCACATATGACTTACCTACCGTATGCCAGTAGATAGTACTACCAACTTTCTGTTAGCTCCTTACATTGTGCCAACGGCTTCGGGCGGAAGAGCGTTAATGGGCGGGCACACGCCTTATTCTGGAGCGAGGAAATGCAACCTAAATACCAGGCCTTAATCCTTGGTTGGCATCTGAATCGCAGGCCGTGAAACCAATGCACCAGGCACTAAAAAGAATAAAACAAATAAAAAGAATCATCAAGCTACGGCTTGCAACGTGGAACATAAGTACCATGTGTTAGAAATGTTCCACTGATATGATGACTATTGATGATGTGAGAAAAACGGAAGATGGTTGATGTCGAACTCAATCGTCATAACACTGCTATTGCTGGCCTGCAGGAGACTCGCTTCGCCGATGAAAGGTCACTCACAGAAAACTAAATCACATTTAGGATGGAAGCGCAAAGGACACGAAGTAGAAAGACAACATGGAGCGTGCAGTGAAGGATATTATCTCTGCCCTTAGCAATTCCTTGCCCCCCCCCCCCCCCACCATTATCACTGTATAAGCATCGACACTCACTTCATTTAATGATGAGAAAAATTCATTCTGTGAGGAGAATCTGACAACAAAATCTGACAACAAATATATTCTCAGTGATTTTAATACCCGTGTGGGCAATGACTTGAGTTCATGGCCAGTGTCTCTAGGAAAATGCAAGCATCGTTGGCATAAATGGCAGTTGGTAAAGGCTGCTGGAGCATTGCACCATAAACGACCTATGTATTACAAACTTCTTTTATTTAAACAAAAAAAGTGCTGCATAAGGTCACATGGGAACACCCAAGATCCGGTCATTGGCATCAGTTGGACTTCATCATCACACGGAGACAACATTTGAATCAAACACTATTAACTCGAAGTTACCACAGTGCTGATTGTGATACTGATCATTCTTTTGTTGTTCCAAGTGTTAGACTGAGACCAAAGAGAAAATACATGGTTAAATACAAATCTATTCCCAGTGCTTTGAGTTCCATCAGCACCTTGGAGACGCTTTCACTGAGACATTAGAAAATTGTACAGCAAGTGAAAAGTGGGGTATACTTAAGAAAACTTGTTATAAAACTGCGGTGGGGGTTTATGGCACTGTGGATCATAAGAGGCAGGACTGGTTTGCAGCAAACAGACAGACACTGCAGCCCTTGATTGATAAAATGAAGATAGCTCTCTTAAGAAACAAGGAAAGAACACAGCGTAACACTCTTAGTAAGCAGAAACAAGCTAGGAAGGATGCGATAAAAGACTGCCTTGCAGTCAGTATGCAAACAACGATTGGATCAAGTTATGCGAGAGAATTTCAAAATGCAAGTGATAAGGGAATCACCAGTGTAACGTATTAAATGATAAAGAAAGCCTGCGGTCCCCAAATATAAGAAGTGCACCATTGAAAACCTTGGCTAGAGAAATCATTACTGATAAGAAACATCAGATGGATAGATGGGCAGAGCATTATTTGGAGCTATACTCATGCGAGACCAAACTAGCGGATGATGCCCTCAACGCCATAGAGGACCTGTCAACTCTTGACCACCGAACACATTTCCCACGGTAACAGAAGTTACGTGTGCTATTAGTAAACATGCGACTGACGAGTCTCCAGGTAAGGATGGGATTCCAATAGAGGTTATCAGGAAAGGACAAGACACACTCACAGATCAAGCCGCTAATAGAGTTATGATGTCGAGACGGACCACCCCACACAGTTTCAGAGATCCAAGCAACAAAGGGGATCGGAGTAACTGTATCAACTATAGGGGTATCTAACTTCTCTGTATCGTTGGGAAAATATTTCCCAGAATTGTTCAGAGCAGACATCAAATCCTGGGAGATAAAGTCTACCCCGAATCATAGTAAATCGCTTTCGACGGAATCAGCCAACCACTGATGTGATATTTTCAATGTGACAAATGCAAGACAAAATTCGTGCACAGAATCAACCACTGTTTATTAACTTGATCTATCTCACAAAGGAATTTGATTTGGTCCATTGGGAGGGTCTATTCCAAAGGCACTAATTAAGATCGGCTCCCCGCCAACTCTTTTGTCTATTGTGAAGCGGAGGAGAAGAGGTAGGGAGAGGGGGAAGGAAATAGAAGAGGGGGGTTGGAGCCAAAAGGGGTAGGAAGAAAACGGATCGTTTGGGACTAAAAAATTAAAGAATGAGATTGCGGGGAATCGGTAGGTATTCTGTAAGTATCTCATAAATGAGAGGAAAGACCAGAAGAACTTTTAATCAGATAGCGGTGATAATTATTATTAGTATTACTCTTCGCTAGCTGTTGAACGAGGGGATGGAGCACATATGGGAATGTCCTGAGTGCAGTGGTGTCTTAACTTAACTCAACTCAACTCAACTCAACTCAATGTGAAATCGTTCCACAAAGGCATGAAGGGTATGATCAAGATTAATGGTACAACTTAAGAAGAGTTTGAAATCAAGAGTGGAGTTAAGCAAGGCTATTTATTAGCTCCATGCTCATTTGAATATACTTTTCACTTCTACTGAAATATCCTTTAGTGATTAGGATTGTGGTATATACATTCACTCACGCTCGGATGGCCGCCTTTACAATGCTCTGAGAATGAAGGCCAAGACCAAAGTTAAGGAGTGTACTGATCCAAAGAGTTGCTTTTTGCAGATTATGCTGCAATTACGACCCACATTGAGGAAGAATTACAACGTCTACTATCTGCATTGCCTAATGCTTGTTGTGATTTTGGTTTAACAATTAGCAAAATGAAGACCTAGATTATGTCATAGGGTGCACATGGGGTACCATCAATCTGTATTGACGACGCCGTACTGGAGATAGTAGACAATTTTACATTTCTAGAGTCAGAGATAGACAACAAATTATCCATAGATAAGGAAATCAACATCCGGATTGGCAAGGTAGCAACAACAATGAACAGGTTACAAAAAGAGTCTGGCAGAATAGGGCGCTTACTAAAAAATATTTTGCATATCCTTTACAGAACATTGCTGTCAACAGGAGCATCTTTCAGCTGTCTATTGATTTCTTGGCAAGATTACGCTCAGTAGTTTGCCATTGCTTTCTGAGCGGCCGGCTCAGTTATCCCGGAAGTCACCAGCGGGGGACTAACCGCTCCCAGTTCTCGCCCGCTACGAGACTCTGCGTGATAACTGGATTACGGAGAAAGTGTTGTAACCCCTCGGCCAGAGAGACAGGCGGGCGCTTACTGCCAAAACAAAATTCCCTGTCTATCAAGCCTGTGTCCTTATTACTCTTCTTTATCGAAGTGACAATTGGTCAACTTACTCACACCAAGAGAAACATTTAAGCAGCTTTCATAAGCGGTGTCTGTGAAGAATACTTAGCATTAAGTGGCAAGACAAAATCAGAAATAATGAATTATTGGATAGATCACGTTGTGTGACGTTTGTTCCGTGCTCAGTCTTTGTAGACTTAGATGGATATGACACATTAAGAGGAGCGATCACGGTAGAATACAAAGGGGCAGTTTTTGTGTTTTTTTTTTTATTTTTATTTGTTTGTTTGGTTGTTTGTGAATTACAGATGGGTAAAAGATCTCGGGATCAGCCTCTATCACGATACAAAAATGTATGTAATCGATGCATGATTTATACAGGCATTGACATTGCACCGTGGGAACATGTTGCCATTGATCGTTATGCATGGATTGCAAGGCTCAGAAATTGAGGAAAGATAATGGAGAAAATGGTTGCAGACAGGTCACACACTGAGCGTGTGAGGCGTAGGATGGGTGTGATGGTGGAAATGTCCATGTGTTCAGATACATTCATTGTGGAAGAACATTTATAGCGCGAATTGGTCTGATAAGTCACATTCCCTGCGGCCATAGGTTGTAGTTAGTATAACTTTTTGAAGCACAATGTAACAAACTATTGTCTGTCAAGATGGCAAGGTGCTAACTACGTGTAGTACACATATCAATCTCTATCCGCGATGATGCTAACAATTGTTACGTTAAACTAGAGACAACATGTCCATGCAATGTGGCACTATGGACAAATGATTCTGGGCTCATCTTTGTTACCAGTATAAGCATTCCATGGGCGATGTGGTCAGATTACAGGTCCATCTCTCTCTCTCTCTCTCTCTCTCTCTCTCTCTCTCTCTCTCTCTCTCTCTCTCTCTCTCTCTCTCTCTCTCTCTCTGGCTCTTTCTTTTGGTTGTTATCAGGAGTTTGTCTCAAAGTCGTTATTATTAGAGCTAATCGTCTGGGGATCTATGTTTAGTATGCATGACCACCAAACCGGCTGTCTAGTGAGTAAAGAGATGGTTTCTTAAAACGGAAGACAAAGGAAATTATATAGACTCGCATATTAAACCATTATTTATTGTAACGTCTGAATTATAGTGTTTATATCTTAGGATATACCCAGCGAACTATTGGACCCGTAAAGCTGGGCCTCTAATTGAACCCGGTAGGATTAATAGTGTAAATATCTGTCAAGACATAATCTTTCTGTCTGTCTGCCTGCTTGTCTGTCTGTATTAGGGTACATGGATGTTGAGGGTGAAGTCGCAGCACATATTGGGATGTCCGGAGTGCTGTAATGTTTGTTCTTGACTAAACTCAACTGAACGTTGGCTGTCCGTCTGCCAAATTATTTTGTCTTAAATTGTCTTAATATTCGGCTGTCCTTCTCACACCTTCCGTATTTACCTTGAATGAGTTTTGTTTATACTAAAGCAGTGGTTCTCAACCTTTTTTGGCCCGTGCCCCCCTTCAACATTTTTAGGACGTCATCCCCCCCCATCATATTTTTAGGACGTCATTCCCCCCCCCCCCCTCCCATCATATATTTAGAACGTCATTCCCCACATTTCGTATTTCCTCCCTAAAAATGTCCCCTGCCCCTACACAGTATACATAATAATTGAAGCTAAATTGAATAGCACATACTAAAACAAGCCTAGACATCTACATAAAACGTGATTTGCGGATCTACTTACGTTATAAAATGAATTTCAGAAGGGTGATATGTACAGAACCGTAAAATATAAAGGGAAAACCAATATCAAGTAATTGGTTCTTGTATTAACGCAATCTAGAAATAATCTTAATTTCCCCCCTCCCCCTGGAGACCCTAAAAATCCCCCCCCCCCCTGGGGGGAGGGGAAATTCCCCACCGGTTGAGAACCACTGTACTAAAGCATGCGTTTTGGTAATGTAACATTATAATCAACCGCAACAGGAACTTAGCGGACTCCGAGAAGCACATTTATTTAAAATACCGAGTCGAGGGTTCGAAATCTGTTTCGGGCTATTTGGAAGAAGATCGCAATGCACATATTTTGATAGTATGATGCGCGAGCCGTTTGGAAAGCAAACGCAAACTACTGAACTATCAGTGCCTTGTAAATAGCAATCCGCCACTGAATTCAGGGATTTGCTTGCAACGTCTTGTAAAGGACATGCACGCAACTTTTAACTCTAATAGTATAACTATGTTGCCTTAAATTCAGTCCATTAACTATTCCTAAATGAATTTATACACTCCAAATTATCCTTGCTTCGCATTAATTTTACTTCTTTAACTTTAACTTTTAAGTGTAAGCATTAACCACAGAATGCCTACTGGTCTATTATACAAATATGGGAATTGCATCACATACTTCGCCCGTCTGTTACCATGCCAAGGTAATCTGCAATGCATGTCGTAAGAGGCGGTTGAATAGAATGGACGTGGAGCTGCCTTTCTCATCTTATAGAAAATTATACCCGCAAAATGTACCCAGTCATGAATTCTGTAGATATGAGCCACATGTATGTATATGAACCACAAACGCATCATCCCTGGGTTCAATTTAACATTCCTAAAACACTTAACAGTAACAATAGCCCAACACACATAACGAGCACTTGTACACGCCTTGATAAGTGTTGGTTATGTGACTAAGTAGTATAGTGTGAGGTTTTGCCACAGTAAATCAGAAGCTGCTCCTGAATATTCCTTGTATGCGGTTACGTGCCGTGATCACAATACGGTTACTAACAAGCTCCTGATTTTCAGTCAGAAGCCTGAAAGGCAGATAACTGCTTCCGATTTTCTTACTGGCAGTATTTAAAAAAAAAAAAATTAAACGATTCCGGTTAATACACTTCCTTGTTAAGAGACAAGACGATGGGGTGGACTGGAAAGATTGGAAGACCTTATTAAGTAGTGGACGGAATGGCTTGAGGAGGTACGAGTGTCTACGCCCATGCGCGTGTGAGTGTGTCATGGTTACAGTGCTCGTCTAGTCGGTGTTTCGTGTGGATCCAGGATGGGTTAGTTGGGCGGATGGCTAATGGGGTCGTTGAGGTGGATCCATGATGGTCGAGTTTTGCGGAATGGCTAGCGGGATGGATTCATGATGGGTGAGTTTGAAGGAGTGGCTAGATATAGATTGAATGACTTGAGTTGGGAAGTAAAAGGTATATATCTGTCAAGGTCCTGTAGGCGACATAAGAAAGGACAGATGTTAGAGTTAGAGACATGGGGTGAGTAAGGGAGAAATGAGAATAGTCTAGATGCTGAAAGACCGGACTGTACCCGTGAAGGACAGGTCACCATGAATTGAACTACGCAGTACGCCTAGCCTCAACAAGGCGTATGCGAGACATCTGACTTCCCACGGGTTGCACGAGGGGCAAACACCTCGTGACCACTGGGCAGTCGAGGAGAAGCCAGACGGGCTTTGGACACGACTGAGAGAGGATGCATGTCTGAGAGTGTGACAGGATAGATTACACTTAGGGCTCCAGGTCATTGAATAGCTGAGCGGTTTGACTTATGCTTGTGTGTGTGGGCGTGATACGGAATAAGCGTGTATCAAAATGTATTATATTGCATTTTATTATTTAGCCTTGTTTCTAGTACGAGAGCAAAGTTGTATTGACATTATTGTATGTTTATATACTAGAATAATAAATTATTTCTTATTGACTCATGTGTTAATGTCTCATCTATGCTCGTACTATCTACCTGTCTTGAACCCTTTCTTTCTAATACCCCGAGACGCTGACAATATCCGTGTGTGAGTATCTCAGCTGTGTGGTCTAGAGAGTACCAGCTGACGAAGGGAGATGACCTCAGTGGCCGTCGTGGCCGGCTTTTGATTCTGTCTCCCAATGACCGACGTCACTGAGTTACGTATCAGTCTGCCAGTAGCAGCAGTAACCGGCTTATGAATCTTTCTAACAGTAGCCACCGTCGCCGGGTTACGACTCTTTCTCATATTAACAGCCGTGCCGGGTTACATGTCTTATGGACCAGAGGAGAGGATCCGAACTCAGTTGCCGTCGTGGCCGAGTTGTTTGGTGTGGAAATTTGACCTACTTCCTCCTCATACTACCTTCTTCCCCGTGTCTCCTCCTCCTTCTGCCTTCTCTTCCAACTTCCTCTTTTTCCTGTTTTCTCCTGCATTATCAAACTTTCTACTCTACTCATACTTCCTCCTGCTTTCAACCTCCTCCTCTTTCTGTCTTCGCCTCCATCTTCCTCCCATTCCCTCCTGCTACCTCTCTCCTTTCTCATTCTTTCACCTCCCCTCCTTTTACCCCCTCCTCCTAATTCATCCTTCTCATACCTCCTCCTTATGCCGCCTCATCCTTGTTCATATCTTCTCCTCCTCAAGGGTCGATTGTGGTACCCCAGTTGGTTAAAACATGTGTCATGGCTCCTAGATCATTACGTCGTTGATTGCACCACGGCACGTTTCTCTCTCTCTCTCTCTCTCTCTCTCTCTCTCTCTCTCTCTCTCTCTCTCTCTCTCTCTCTATATATATATATATATATATATATATATATATATATATATATATATATATATATATATATATATACCTACAATTTCCACTTGTTCCTCTAACCTGATAAATTGATAAATACAGGTAAGCGTGTTTCTTAAATCAAACATGAAACTTAGGTTTCACTGACTGGGGTTAAGTTGGTTGTGGTTGTGGGCAATAAAGCGAGACCTGGTCGTGGTTAACCTAGACGGTTGCCGTTCTCATAATATGGGGATTATCTGTTTGAGACTGTGATTAACTGAGACGACTGCAGTATTTTAACAACTAGGATTAAGTACAACAATAAGTGGTGACAATAGTGTAATAATGAACATTTCAGGTTTCACTTACTGGCATTAAGCCGGTTAAGTTTGTCAATAAATCGTTATTGTAGCCAAATGTTTATCTTCCTCACACCTGACCCGGTTTGCATTCTAACAATAGGGGTATTAAGTATAACAGTGAATGACCAACACGAATGGTATATTGGAATGAACTCTCAACGCCTGTATTTGTATATCGTCACTGTTCCAACTGGACATGTCTAGCTCTGACGCCACCATGCTGTCGCGAACGAGAATCGCCGTTCCCAGATGTCGTCTGTTGTAGAAACACTTGAAGCCGGCAATTCGGAGTAGCTGATCGCCCAGTCTCGTCTCCTGGAGTGCTACAATGTCGTTCCTGTAAACTAGGGTTTCTAAAATAGAGCCCTCTTGGTGCTTGATTACTTATGGACACGTGGGAAGTTGTCGTGCGCGTGTGGAACCAGGTGAAGAAGGTGGGGGGGGGGGAGGCGGGGGGGGGGGGGTACTGATTGAGAAACCGTATGTGGAAAAGGATGGGATTGTGGGGGATTGGTAGGGGTTCTCGTAAAATCTCAAACTGAGAGGGACGACCGTGATAACTTTCAGTCAGATAGTGGTGGGAATGATTAGTAGTGTATCTCTTCGCTGCCTGTTGAACGAGGGAGGAGTGAGTATGGGAATGTCCTGAGTGCAGTGATGTCAGTTCTTAGCTCAACTCAGCCTGGCAAGTAGCTTTATGTTGATACGTCTTATTGTATTGAAAACATTTGTGTAGTCAACGAAGCAAAGGTGTCGGTCTTTGTGTCTACGTCTAATTTCTTTAATAAGTTTACAGCCATCAGTTGTTTCTTGTACAACTTGGTTATTGCTTTTTATTCTGCATGGTATTCTTTGCATTTTCATACGATCCTTCACATCACAGTATGTTATCGACCTCACAAAAGGCTATATTTATCAAGGCGAATCTTGTTCTAACCTCTTCATGGTATCTCCTAACAGATGTTATGACTGTTCCGAGATAGTTTCCCTTGTATAAGGATATTATCATTTACTGGTATATTACATTGTGGCACTTCTTTCGGCCTAGTAACGACCATAAGCTGTGTCTTCCTTCCTCACAATTATATCAGTTGTCACCACGTTATCTAGCTTTTTCTCATAACGTTTAAAAAAAACAAAACAATTGTGACTGTATAATTTATCTAAGCAATTTACGGCTTTCATTTGTTTCTTGCAGGACCTGTGTATTTTTTCTTCTCTGTCAGTGGTTTATTTACATTTTCCCATGATTCGACAAAGCACAGTATGTTTTCCATCTGGTAAAAAGCTACCTTTACCATGGCGATTCTTTGTCCAATCTCTTCAAAGTACCTCACTGCAGATGGCTGTTCAGAAATGGTTAGTATTTTATTTTCAAAAACAGACTGACAAACCAAATAAAAATGGTGAGAATGGTAAGCAAATTCTACCCATTATCCATAATCAATACAGTATGATTAGCATATCTAATGTCAATGATGTTATCTCACCGCAATAATGAGTCCGCTCATATCTTCTAAGATATTGTCAATGAGTGATGGTACTACCTCAGCCTGGGTGTCAGAAATCGATTATTGAAAGTGCATCTGTAATCTTTAAGTAGTAATTGATTATTATTTGTAGTGGGTATGACTTATTTTCCCAAACACAATTTTAAGAGAGGTTACGGGTTATGGTTAGTGCCTTTCAGCAGTATTACAAATTTAAAAAAAATTAGATGTTAAAAAAGTTAAAAAATAAAAATTAAAAACAATTAAAAAGTTAAAACATTTACTAGTTTAAAAAATTAAAAATTAAAAGTTTAAAAAGGTAAAATCAATATATTTAAATTTAAATAATTATGGCCATTCCTCTAAACGTACTGGCGTGCGTTGGCCATCATAAACCATAACTTTAGGAAGGAAAAATCCCAACTGCACCTCTTAGTGGTAGATTAAGGTAAACACACCACGGTGTGGCTAACGCAGCCTTGGGGACCGAATACCCATCGTATTAAGTGCACAACTCTGCAACTGAGCAGATTAGCGCACTCACTTGTCATGACAGTCAGAAATAGCTGTTACAGGCAGAGTTGAAAGACTACCATGTTGATGTGGGAGTCAAGGGGAAACCACCACATTGTCTTCTCAAGATGGTATGGCAAAACACAATTCAGAGTTAGTGAACGACCATAATGGCTGTCTTAGGACATCCTCGTTCGGTAGTCAGTCATGAGCCACAGGTGACACCAGACCGTCATCCAGCTACTGATGGCAAAATCATAACTAACATAAATAAATTTAGAGTAGGAACATGGTATTTTAGGACATTAAATGAGCTGGGAAACTTGAACAATGTTCTAAGAGAGATGGATATCATTAAAATGAATATACTAGACGTAAGTGAGATGAAAGCAATGGCAAACTACTGGTCGTAATCTTGCCTAGTATATCAACAGCAGCTGAAAATGCTGATGTTGACTGCAACGTCCTGTAAGGGATATGCAACAACAAAAAAGTGAGATCAGATGGAAGGGATCGGAATAACGTCTAGCTGACAATCACACAATAATTTATTCTGAGGATACACACGAAAAAGGTGTAGGAATAATATTTGACGAAAAAACAACCAAGTCAATTAATGGATACTAGTGTATTTCAGATATAGTTATTATTGTCAAAATCAAAGACAAACCAATAGATATAAATATTATACAAGTATATGCATCAACAACGAGCAATAGTGATACATACATAAAACACTGTAATGATGGAGTAGAAATGCCGATGGCACAAATTGGATCACAAGAAATAAAAACAATACTAGGATATTTTAATGCAACAGCAGGAAAGGGAAAAATTGAGGATGTAGTAGGGAATTATAATTTACATGCAAGAAATTAAAGAGGAGAGAAACTAATATAATGGGCAAATAAAAATGATATGATAACTGGGAACACATGGCTTTAAACACCATAAAAGACGACCATGCACATAAGAACACACGCAACCAAATTTGCTATATATGAATTAATAAAGGGTTTAGAAATGCTTTAATTAATGTAAAGACAATGTCTGGTGCTGACTGTAATAGTGATCATGTACCAGTATGTGGACTAATATAAGTAAGATTAAAGAGAGGATGAAATGGTTAAGAACGTTAGATTTAATTAAGAGGTTCTGAAAGTAGATAAAGAAATACAAGAACAATACAGAATGGAAAATAGGTACAATGGAATAGTTAAAATACAGAGTATATATGAACAATGTGAAATGCTAAGGGACTATATTCATCAAACTAGCATGGAAATATTAAAAAGGCTAAACAAAGTGGATTAATGAATAAATCGTAATGCTGATGCAAATAATAATATGCTAAGATAATTACAGAAATGAGCCATAAATATGTTAAGGCAAAAGTAAGTTGGTTAAACGAGTAATTCAATCACATTGTATTAAGTTCAGTTAAAGCTTTAAACAAAAGATATGCACAGACAAATTCGTCAGCGACCGGGAAGAAAAATAAGAATAAATACAGGGTGTTTTAAAACAAAAACTTGAAAGATATTATTGTAGGAATGTGCTATAATGAAAAGATGTAATGAGTATATAAGAAAAGTATATGACGGAGAAAGGGAAGAATTAACAGAAGAAAGTAACTTATAAGGTCCACCTTTTCGAAAAGAAGAAGACTCTGAGGCTATACAACATATAAAGAAAGAAAGACCAGCTGGGAGAGAAGAAATCACAATAGAAGATTTAAAATTATTCGGAGAATTTGGAGTGGCTATATTAACCAAAATATTGAATGATATTTATTGCAGTGAATATTTACCGAGGACATGATGAATTCTGTATTTAAAGCTATACCAAAAGGACGGCACACACACACACACCCACCCACCCACACACCCAAAACCCACACACACACACACACACACACACACACACACACACACACACACACACACATACACACATACTTACTTACGTACGTACCAACCACAAATCAGCCAGCCAACCAACCAACTTTACCTCTTAGGGCTTATTCGTCTTGATGTTATTACCTACCACATATATTAATTTCCCAGGCGTTTTCCGTTGGGTCTGTTACTACACAAGTCCAGACCGAGCTGGCCTATGGAATTTTAAGACCGCAGACATCGACCCTTTCTTATGCACACACCTGGTTTATTCGTATGCAGATGTTTCTGGTTTGAGCCTTCGACAACCTGAGTTGGATAATCACACATCAGTTAGTGCCAACACTGAGTACGTCTGTGTATATCCGTCCATCAATGTTTCACTTCGTTCATTCGTGACGTATGTTAATAATAATTATTATAATGATCATCATCATCATGTGTTCCGTGTCAGTTTTCTGCTTTTAGTCTGTAATTTAAAAGTACTATCACATGTTGTGAACCAGGGAGCAGGGAAGAATAGGTGTTTCTCTCACGTTAGCAATTAGAGTCTAGGCGTCGAACCCGCGTTCGATCTTGCTCATGACATGACCAGTGCAGTTCGCTATCGACTTCGCTATCTAGCCAGTCATGACCTTCGACACATTTATTGTTGTTTTACATAATTGGCCAAACAAAATGCTCCATTTAGTCACTTCGCGATGACAAAAGCATGTACTAAATATTACTTCTTCTTCTTCTTCTTCTTCTTCTTCTTCTTCTTCTTCTTCTTCTTCTTCTTCTTCTTCTTCTTCTTCTTCTTCTTCTTCTTCTTCTTCTTCTTCTTCTTCTTCTTCTTCTTCTTCTTCTTCTTCTTCTTCTTCTTCTTCTTCTTCTTCTTCTTCTTCTTCTTCTTCTTCTTCTTCTTCTTCTTCTTCTTCTTCTTCTTCTTCTTCTTCTTCTTCTTCTTCTTCTTCTTCTTCTTCTTCTTCTTCTTCTTCTTCTTCTTCTTCTTCTTCTTCTTCTTCTTCTTCTTCTTCTTCTTCTTCTTCTTCTTCTTCTTCTTCTTCTTCTTCTTCTTCTTCTTCTTCTTCTTCTTCTTCTTCTTCTTCTTCTTCTTCTTCTTCTTCTTCTTCTTCTTCTTCTTCTTCTTCTTCTTCTTCTTCTTCTTCTTCTTCTTCTTCTTCTTCTTCTTCTTCTTCTTCTTCTTCTTCTTCTTCTTCTTCTTCTTCTTCTTCTTCTTCTTCTTCTTCTTCTTCTTCTTCTTCTTCTTCTTCTTCTTCTTCTTCTTCTTCTTCTTCTTCTTCTTCTTCTTCTTCTTCTTCTTCTTCTTCTTCTTCTTCTTCTTCTTCTTCTTCTTCTTCTTCTTCTTCTTCTTCTTCTTCTTCTTCTTCTTCTTCTTCTTCTTCTTCTTCTTCTTCTTCTTCTTCTTCTTCTTCTTCTTCTTCTTCTTCTTCTTCTTCTTCTTCTTCTTCTTCTTCTTCTTCTTCTTCTTCTTCTTCTTCTTCTTCTTCTTCTTCTTCTTCTTCTTCTTCTTCTTCTTCTTCTTCTTCTTCTTCTTCTTCTTCTTCTTCTTCTTCTTCTTCTTCTTCTTCTTCTTCTTCTTCTTCTTCTTCTTCTTCTTCTTCTTCTTCTTCTTCTTCTTCTTCTTCTTCTTCTTCTTCTTCTTCTTCTTCTTCTTCTTCTTCTTCTTCTTCTTCAGCATTCCGAGCATTGAGGTTCTCTGCTGCAGATACAATCCGTCTCCATTCGTCTCTCTGGTTGACCTTCTCTTGCCAGTCGTTGATTCCAAGTGCTTGTAGGTCTGTATGTATATTATTTCTCCACCGTCTTCTTTGTCTACCTAGGGGTCTACGGTCGTTTATTTCCTGAGTGTAAGCGAGTTTTGTTTCCCTATTATCTTCCATTCTTTCTATATGCCCCAGCCATTGTAGTCTATTAGCCTTCATGATACCAGTGATTAGCGGGGACTTAAACAGATCATAAATGTTTTTGTTACTTCTTTTTTTCCACTCTCCACTTTGTGTATCCCTAAGGGATCCAAAGATGCGTCTTAAAATTTTGTTCTCAAAGGTTTGTAACAAGGCTTCGTCTCCTTTCGTTGTACTCCAGGTTTCAGAGCCATACAGCACAACTGGTCTGATCAGTGTTTTGTATATTGTGATTTTGGTGTTACGAGATAGCGCCTTTGATTTTAGTAGATGTTGTAGTGCATAGTATATCTTATTTCCAGAGTTGATTCTAGTTTGTATTTCTTCCCTTATGATGTTGGAGCAGTTGAAGATTGTACCAGGTTATTTGTATGTTTCCGTTCTTTAAATGGTCATATTATCTATTTGTATGTGGCCAGAGTTTTTAGCCATTCCGTCTCTTGAAATTACAATATATTCTGTCTTATCTTGGTTGATAACCAGCCCCATCTGTTGGGCTTTTTCCTTTAAGTGAGTCAATATTTCCAATGTCTTTTGTTCACTTTGCCCTATAATATCTATATCATCTGCATAACCAAGCGCTTGGATGTTCCTTCAATATCACATTCCTCCCTTACCTTCCATACAACTTTCTCTAGAGCCAGATTGAAGAGTAGCGGCGATAGTGCATCACCCTGTTTCAAGCCAGATGTTACGTGGAAGGGGTCTGATTTCCTGCCTTTATATGTTACTATATTATAAGTATCTTCCATGCATAGTCTGGTCATGTTGATTAACTTCCTTGGTATTCCAAATTCCTGCATAGCATTCCATAGACTATTCCTATGGACACTATCATTTTATTGGCACCTTTCCGTCTTGACAGACGATAGTTTGGTACATTGTGCTTTAAAAAGGCTTAATAACTACGATCCATGGCGGTGGCGAGTGTGGCTGGTAAGGCCAATTCTTGCTGCAAATGTTTGCCCACAGTAGGTGCATGTGAAAACATGGTCACTTCCACCATTTTGCACAATCTTACGTCTCTCACGCTCTGTGTGTGCTTTATCTGCAATCATTTTCTCCTTTGTCTTTATTCCATTTCTGATAGTTGCCCTCCATGCAACACGTTCAGCGGCGACGTGCTCCCAATGTGCATTATCAATGCCTGTATCAATCATGTCCCGCTTACACACATCTTTGTATCGTAGTAGAGGCCGACCCTGAGATCTCCTACCCGTCTGTAATTCACCAAAAAAGATGTCCTTTGGTATTCTACCATCATACATCCTCCTAATGTGTCCTATCTATCTAAGTCTACGAAGACTGAGCATGGAATACACCGTCACACAACCTGATCTTTCCAATACTTCAGTATTTGTGATTTTGTCTTGCCACTTAATACCAAGTATTCTTCGCAGACACCGCATATGAAAGCTGTTTAAACGTTTCTCTTGGCGTGAGTAAGTTGTCCAGGTTTCACTGCCATAAAGAAGAGTACTAAGGACACAGGCTTGGTAGACGAGGACTTTTGTTTTGGCAGTAAGCTTCCTGTTCTCCCAGACTCTTTTTGCTAACATGTTCATTGTTGTTGCTGCCTTGCCAATCCTGATGTTGATTTCCTGATCGAGTGATAATTTGCTATTTACCTCTGATCCTAGATATGTAAAATGGTCTACTATCTCCAGTTCGGCGTCGTCAATAAAGATTGATGGTACACCATGTGCACCTTGTGACATAATCTGTGTCTTCTTTTTGTTAATTGCTAAACCAAATTCAGAACAAGCATTGGAGAATGCAGATAATAGATGTTGTAATTCTTCCTCAGAGTGGGTCGTAATCGCAGCATCATCCGCAAAAAGCAACTCTCTGATTAGTACCCTGCTAATTTTGGTCTTGGCCTTCAATCTCTGATCATTATAGAGGCCACCATCTGAGCGTGAGTGAATGTATATACCATCATCCTGATCACGAAAGGCATATTTCAGTAGAAGTGAATCACTATCATAAGCCTTTTTAAAATCCACAAAAATGTTATGGAGATCTCTTTTATATTCCCAATTTTTCTCGGCTATTTGTCATAAGATAAATATCTGATCTATTGTTGATCTGTTTTGTCTAAAACCCGCTTGGTAGTCACCTAATATGTCTTCTGAATATGGTTTTAGTCTATTTAGTAATACTGCGGATAGTATCTTATAGCTTGTGGACAGTAGTGATATTCCTCTATAATTTCCACATTGGAACTTGTCTCCTTTCTTAAAGATAGGTATCAATAATGACTCTTTCCAGTCATGGGGTAATTCTTCTGTCCTCCAGATTTTTATTATTAGTTCGTACAGCTTTAGATGTAATGCATGGCCACCTGCCTTTATAAATTCAGCAGCAATTCCATCAGTCCCAGTTGCCTTATTGTTTTTAAGTCGTGTGATTACATATAGGATTTCTTCAAATGTAGGTTCTTCAATTTGTGGTTTGCATGTTAGGACCTCTTCCTGTGGGAAAATGTTACTTGGCGCTTCACAATTTAGTAATTCAACAAAATATTCTTTCCATGTGTTGCACATTTCCTCATTCGTATTTATCATATTCCCATTTTTGTCTTTTAAACCATATGTGTTTTGTTGGTGCCCTCGTTTCATTGACTTCAGTTCTTTAAAATATTTTATTTTCTGGATTCATTTTTCTGGTGATTAGTTTCCATATCTTTGATTATATTACTCATATATTCTCGCTTCTGCTGTCGGACTATTTTTGTAGCCTCTTTACATTCATTTCTATAATGCTCTTCCTTTTGGATGTTGTTGATGTCATTTAACCATAAATGCCTGGCATTCTTTTTCCTAATGACTGCTTCTTCACATTTTTGATTGAACCATCTGTTCTTTCTATGCGTGGTTAACACACCGAGACATTCTTCTGCGGTAGATTGAATTGTATTCTTGATGTTCAACCAAGTTTGGTCAACGCTTTCCTCCAAAGGGTTTTGCAGAGTTTCAAGTTTACATTTTATTTCACCTGTAAATTTCTCTTTGACTGTAATATGTGTGTGTGTGTGTGTGTGTGTGTGTGTGTGTGTGTGTGTGTGAGTGTTTCGCGCGTACGCGCTCGCGCACTTGTGTGTCTGCTTCATAGATTATACTAAGGCATTTGATAAACTGTCTCTGTCATTTAAAAAACTGTCATTTAATGCCAATATAGTACCTTGCGGTGTATGGCAGAGGAGTCTTTGAGCCTGAGGAATAAAGACCGCCTGGCTAGTGCAGTCGCCGCGAACTGTGCAGGTTAGGATTTTCTTTTTGCCCCCGACAGTAAAAAATCCGACACCTTACTGAGGGATCGAACCCGGGCCTCCCGAATGAGAGTCCGGCGTTCTAGCCTCTCGGCCAGCCGCTCCTCGCATTTGATAAAGTCATGATAAATTGACTAAAATTTTGGAATATATCAACACTGATGGGAAAGATATCAGAATACTGAAGAATTATGCTAGAGATTTGCCCTGTCACCGGATCTCGTCTCCCTCTATACGTAAGTAGTAATGAGAGAAATCAAATAGAAGCCAGGGATACTAATCAGATGTTATAATATTAAAATATACGTTATGCGGATAATGCAAAAGATCTACAACATTTGTTGGACATTGCAGTAACAGAGTGCAACGAAAGGACTCTCCTTGAATATTAAGAAAACAGACGCGACGAGAATTAGCAGTGGTTCGAATCGCAAAAGTGACTTAGAGTATGGAGCCGGTCGCTCAGAAAGTCGTGGCGTGCTGATGAGCGTAATCTAGCCTAGGAATCAACATACAGCTGAAAGATGCTGGTGTTGACCGCAATATCCTGAAACAGGATGGAAACGCGGAAAAAAAAGAAAAAAAAGAAACATTGGTGGTATCAAGGAAACGGGTTACATCAAAATGTGAAACGGTAATAGAAGGGGCAATTCTTAACCAAGTGGATGATTTTAAATGCTCAGGGGCATTTATAACATCAGCTGGATGATGCACAACAGAGATTAATATAGAATAAGTCAAATAAAAGCTGATTTCCAGAAAATAAAGTATACCTTATGCAATAAGTCACTATCATTGCATGTAAGAAAGAGAGTGCTGATATGCTATATATATATATATATATATATATATATATATATATATATATATATATATATATATATAGATCCTGTTTTGCTAAATGGCAGTAATAGCGGCATATCATAATTTTTGACCACTGCCATCTGAGCACCTAATTTATCAGTCGTCAATGATTCTCACACTGGTGTTTAGTTATGGGTACAGGTTCAGTTCCATTACACTCCAGATGCTAGAGAGAAAACTCAGGACAAATGTCTTTTATAGGTTGATCAAAGACCAAGTCCATGGATACACAAACACAGCTGAAAATGGCTCGTAATATTGTAAAAAAGCTGATCTTGGTATTCCTAAGGATTGGGCAAGAGGGGGTTAGATGCTAAGATTTACATACATCAGTTGATTACAAGGTAGAACATGCTTCCTCCCTGACAATCTCCCCTCACTGGTTAAAATGATTCCCCCACCAGGATTTTTACATAAAAAGTACACATACACTGTTTTGTAAATTTGGAAGAAAAAAAATTACAATGAATGGGTTAAGACAAACTACTATGCAATTTATTATCTATCATTATCAAAATCATGATAGTGTGCGAAATAATGTTGGTGAGATATCATATAAAATATGCACATATACTATGTAATGATGATATATATATATATATATATATATATATATATATATATATATATATATATATATATATATATATATATATATATATAATTTTTTTCAGCTATCAGTGTCGCGTGCGTTTCAAGAAGAATAATCCAAAACTCAAGATTCTCCTGGCAGTGGGAAGTCTCAACGAAAGAGCACAATCGTTTTTTCAGGCAGTTAGCAGCAACTATTCTCGGACTACCTTTGCCAGAAATGTAGCCAATTATATTCGCAACAACAATTTTGATGGTGCAACTTTAGAATGGGGCAACCTTGCTCCTGAGGGGACGCCAGGTG
>OY992880.1:111143864-111216364 GCA_963921405.1 Cepaea hortensis
ATTTTTGTTAGATTTCTTTTGCTCGTCTCACTACACTACACGATTGTGGAAAAACAAAAGTCGGTGGGGCTATAATCGCTTGGTACGCAAAAGCTAAAGCCAGAGTAATACATGTTTGCTTCCCTGACGTTTTGGTTGCCATGTGGTGGAGTCCCCAACGAGGCACATTTTTTTGCCATGTGGTGGAGTCCCCAACGAGGCACATTTTTAGTTGTAAACAACATTGACATAATTTGAGTGCCTTGTGATACATGCAAATGGGGAGCTTGCATCGTGTATCCGTGTAACAAAATTGCCTGACAGTCTCTCTCCACATTAAACAATGACTAAAACTGTGTTCCGTTGTAATCACTAATTCACCTTAACACTGAACAAATTAGTATTCCGAAGAATGTGTAAGTTGCATACGGCTTTCTAGACTGGTTAAGAAGTATTATTTTCATTCTGTAAAAATGGTCTTCCTCTCTCTTCACGAAAGGCACTGGGTGAATCCTACATGTATTCAGAGATAGGGTACACTAAAATCACGAGAATTACGTGATTTGTGTAGATCATGTAATGTCTCGAGTTCACGAGATTAGGAAGCCCCCGTCTCCATTCTAGAACAGTCTCAGTGCGTGAAATAACGTAATGCGAAGAGGATATCTCTGCTACTGGGAATTCGTCGATCTATTATCATATGTGGTAGCATTTATTTACAAAATAGCTCTACCTACAACCAATAATGGGCTGCGTATTCTCAATTTAAAGGTATTTGTGATTTATTGGTTTAATTGTAATTTGATAATACCATTCACACAAATTCCTGACAGTCACATGAATCCTAGAACCGGCCTAAGCCAGTTAGGATGACACATTTAAATTAGCTGTGCACGGTAAGCCAGTTCACCACTTCCTAAATCGTACCTCCATATAAGAGAACAGCGATAACTCCATAATATAAAAAAGGAGATGGTATAATCATTGAATTAATCTGAAGTGGAAGATACATTATTAACTTCCGGAAAATATGAGCTCTAACTCAAATCGAATCTTGGCATAGTTTGCTAGATTTCAGTATTCAGCATCTATTTCCATAACGTATATATATATATATATATATATATATATATATATATATATATATATATATATATATATATATATATATATATATATATAGGCACCTTGTCGACTTGACAGACGATAGTTTGTGCTTTAAAAAGGCATAATAACCTTTACCCATGGCGGAAACGAGTGTCAATTATAAGGCCAATTCACTTCTTTCACAGTGGGTGCATGTGAACACGTAATCATTTCCACTATCATGCACCATCTTACGTCTCACACGCTCGGTGTGTGACTTTTCTGCAATAATGTTCTCCTTTGTCTTTATTCCATTTCTGATGCCCTCCATGCAACACGTTCAGCTGCGACTTGCTCCCAATGTGCATTATTAATGCCTGTATCAATCATGTCCCGCTTACACACATCTTTGTATCGCAGTAGAGGCCGACCCTGAGATCTCTTACCCATCTGTAATTCACCAAAAAAGATGTCCTTTGGTATTTGTCAACGTCTCGCACGCACACATGTATTCTAACTCCTTCATACGCACTCAAGAAAACAGTCGTGCATACGGTTCTTCTCACAATTTATTCAGGCGAACCTGATCATAGTTACAATGTGTACACAGGCGGTGACTTCATTACACATATATATATATATAAAACAGAGTGTATGTTTGTTTGTGGGTTTGTGGGTCTTGGATGCGTTCGATAACGGTACATCCGATTGAGATGAAATTTTCTACACGTCTTCCTTTCATTCCTGTGCAACCGACTATAATAATTTCTTAATGTAAAATCTTCTACTTATTTAATAACATTTACTTTTCCATTTTCATTATATAATGTCTATATAGCAGGGGGACTTCACTCTAGAAAAGTTATTTCAAGGGGCATAACTTTTAATAACATTTATATATACTTTATAGTCATATTGTTGGACTTACCTGCACTATTCTTAAACTCTTTGTCTATAGTTATTTTTAGGCATATGAGTTATATTAAATAATGATATAATCTTTAAGGTATTTTTAAAGTTTGTATAAAAATAATGCATTATGCATAACATTTTAACCTATCTTTTTCTGCTTACAAAACTTATCAACTAGGTATTTTTAAAGTTTGCATAAAAATAATGCATTATGCATAACATTTTAACCCATCTTTTTCTGCTTACAAAACTTATCAACTGTCATGTCGGTGATTAAAAACAGTTTTCATTAAAAATAATGAATGGTGTGTGGAAGGACATTCTTTTAAGTTACTGTGCGCCAGGAGCTGGGCGAAACCACGCCGGGTCAGATAGATAGACAGATAGTCGGGAACGGAAGCTTATTTGACTACTTATATAAATGAATTAAATGACATGCTCCCTACCAGGGACTGGGTGAAGCCGGGCCGGGACAGACAGACAGACAGATAGACAGACAAACAGATAGTCGGGAACGGGAGAGCTTATATGACTACGTATATGAATAAAATGAGATGCTCCCCACCAGGGACTGGGTGAAGCCGGGTCAGACAGACAGACAGACAGACAGATAGTCGGGAACGGGAGAGCTTATATGACTACTTATATTAATTAAATGAGATGCTCCCCACCAGGGACTGGGTGAAGCCGGGCCGGGTCAGCCAGACAGACAGACAGACAGACAAACTGATAGATAGATAGATCCCCTCCAGGGCCTGGGCGAAGCCGGGCCGGGTCAGCTAGTATATATATATATATATATATATATATATATATATATATATATATATATATATATATATGGGAATCTCTGTGGCGAAGTGGTCAAGCCGTTTGACTCCGAAGGTTGTGGGTTCGATTCCGGGCCGCACCCTTCGGTTTACGAGTTAAATGTTTCGGAGACTCCCGTGGGTCGTCGCTAAAAGCTACGGAGTTTGTGCTTTGTGCGACGCTTTCCGTGCTGCGGAAAGAGACCGAGCCATATGGGATAAAACCCGGTGCAATGAAGTCGACCCTGTCGACTTTTAAGCGATATATATATATACGAAAACCGCCTTGACATACGCTTATAGCACTCAGTCAATTACACAAGTCCACACTCGCTATTTTCAAACTAGCACTCTCGCAAGCTATGCACTCGCTCTAGAAAACACAAGGGCCTTCACCTGAAACTGTCTGAGCCCCGTCTGACGTTCCCAAGCTGGTCGGCTGGACTCGTGGCACTGGACCCCGTGCCGCTCGTGACCACCGTGGTGTCTTAGCAGGCATGCAGTACTACAGTCCGTCCATGTTAGGTTAGGTTATTCAGTGTACTCATGTCTAGTCCGTTCATGGCAGTGTCCCGTGAACTTATGTCCCCTCCTATCACTCGGTCTGGTCCTGTCGGTGTCCTGTCCATGACACGTCTGTGTCCCCACCTCAGTCCTGTCTCCACTCGATCTACTGTCCTGTAGTTGTCCTGTCTTATGACCACTCTGTGTCCTGACTTATGTCCTGTCTCTATTCTATCGCCTGTACTGTAGATGTCCTTAACTATATTCTGTATGTCATTATCTATGTCGTTCTGATTCTGTTCTGTCCGTTGTCCTCTCTATGTCCTGTACCTACACTCTCAACACCCTGACATTCTCCCATGCTCCCAGGGTATTGTGTCACCGAATTCATTCCAAAGGGTGTGACACAATGTCGTATATGCATATAAAAAATTAGTCGGAACTAATTTGTTAGTGTGTTGTGGGAATTCGTCAAACACTCTATTTAGGTACCACTCTGATTCATACGGGTATGAAACACCGTTGAAGTATCTACCCACTGGTGTATCATCAGTTTAACATACTTGAAATGTTGCCAAGAGTCACTACTCTCCTACATTTCACTACTGGAAGCTGCTAACGAACCAAGGTTATCTTGTCTTATAATTATGGTTACCCCATAAAATGCAACGCCTCTCAGACATCCGAAATCGATGCCCCGCAACAATTTGTCCCTTTTGACGGAGGCCAATTATGGATATATTATCCATGGCTTCCGTAAAATGGTACCTCAACATCTTTCTTCAAGATCTGTGTATACGGATCTATACCTGTCTAGCTTCCGCTTGTTGATAGATTTGTCATCTGTGAACTCATAATCCATGTTAATCCCTTGTGTCCCTTGTATAAGTGTGATCTCCCTTGCTTCAAAATTTATGTTTGTACTTTATATGTTCGTATTATGTTTGTTTCCGTGTTCTATTATTATTATTGTATGTTTAAATTAAAAACATAGGTGTATGCTTATAATATGTGTACTTTAGGTCTTCAAGTGTCATCAGGTAGGTTTCTACATCTCACAAATGAAGGCTTATGCTCACCTTTTGAGATGAGTCCCCGAACTGTGCGTCTTGAAAATATAACCATGGCTGCAATGTAATTGTATTGTCAACACACATAAAATCACCGCCCGCTCGCGAGTATTACATGGAAAACGAAGATAAATTAAAACACAAAAAACATGTGTGCAAAAAAGCGCACCAATATTCAACCTTCTTGTTTTAATGCATGAATTCGTCCTTTTATACACTTTTCGCTCACTCAGTTACACAATGCATTATTAAAAATGTTTATCATGTTGAAATAAAAATATGATCGTTTTGAACTTAATAACGAGCTGATTTACATTGATCAGTGTAATGTTCTAATAGCAATAAGTTCTATAGTACAATTAATTTATTTACAAGATTGTTTGATTGCTCTGGGCAATACTAAGGGACAAAAACTGTAATTACGTTTTTGTAGTTTGGTCTAATGGGTGTTATTAACCAAAGAAATGTAATTTAACTAAAGTAAATGGATATAGTAGAACTGTATTAGCTCCCTTAAGTCACAAAGTTGTTACTGTTTTCTCTATGTTGATTATTTAAACTAAGGAATTTATAACTGTATTAAATTTAAAAATTATGCCATTTATCGCATGACGAAATAATATTACTAGTATTTATCAAAGTAGTTACGTTAGAGAACTGTAATTTATAATATCCTACTTTGTTGCTGTAAAGAGACTAAATGTTACTTTCATTCATAGCGAAGCTAAATAAGATTGCACAATTCTAACCCTATCGAATTTAAACTTACGAGCGAATTTGTATGCATGTGCAAATCAGTATTATAATTTAGATGAAGAGAAAAATTGTATCTGACTGTGCAGCTTCAATAAAAGTAAGATGAACTTATTACATGTTATTTTAATCAGTATATAAATAATATAATCTAACTTTCTATACTAACTAACTATGTAGTCGTTCCAGATGACGGAGATGATGTCGCGTCGTTGATCTGCTCGACTGCGAAGTCTGAGGGTCTGGTTAGCAAGTTGGCTAAAGTGTTCTTGAAACCTCTGATGTGTTTGATGGAGAACGAGTAATTTTGTAGAATGAGGGCTCAACGATAGATGCGGTTGTCCCTTCTCGATCACCATCAATGGAGAATTGGCAGTTTCGATGAAGAAATGTGTTCCGGCAAGGTACTTAGATAATTTAGTTATACAATAGACAATTGCGAGAGCCTCCAGGTGAGACACTCCGTACCGTGATTCTGCTGGGGTCAGCTTCCTCCTGACGTAAACTATTGGATGGTATATATCATCGTTGGCCTGGAGTATCACACCTGCGATGGTCGTGGTGCTCGCGTCTGTTCTGAGGGTAAACGGAAGGTCTCTATTAGGTAGCCGAAAAATAGTAATGTTACTAAAATAATATTTCAGTTATGACATTGCGTTCTGTAAAGTAGCACCTTGTACATCGATTTTTGAATTAGTTCTTAACAAATCTGAAAATGCGCTGTTGATTTGTGCCAAATTTGGTATGAACATGATGTAATAGTTCACTAAGCCTAACAAGCTTCTCACTTGTTTCTTAGTCGTAGACATCGTAAGGTTTAAAATCTTGGTAACGATTTTATCATCAGTACTAAAGTGGCCTTTAGATATTTTATGGCATAGAAATTTAATTTCTTCAAATGCCAACTTCACTTTTGTTGGTTTCACAGTGAGTCCAAACAATTTCATCCTATCTAAATTATATTTCACATTTTGCATACAAATAACATTTATAGGTGTTAAATTATAATGGAATGCGATGATAATTTTTCTTTCATTCACAATGTAATTCAAAAATGGTGGAAAAGTATACCGTATTTCACAAGTCGTAAGCAACATTAATATGGTAATCAATAGAAACGTAGTTGGTGTTGGCTGCAGTTGGTAAGCACACCATGCTGTCAATATAACCGCTAGCAACATTAGTACTCTAATTGCAATGGAACTGATTGTCTGCCATATTAACAGGTTTGTGTTCTGATTTCCATCCTTTTTGTTATGTCCATTGAAACATATGTCATTGAGCAATGTGTTACTGTTCGTGTGTTTCAGACTGTGTTGTCTGCTAGAACAAGACTGTTGGGTATCTGCTCTTCATTCTACGTAAGGTGTATGGGTTGTCTGTTGTGTATCCAGTCTGTTTGTGTCAGTATTGTCTTGTGACGTTGTTTTTCTGGCAGTGAAACTTTTTGTGGGTTTATTAGTTTGGTCTTTAACAATTTTGTTTATAGCGTCACAATAATTTGCCTGAAAAGAACTTGTATTATGTAATCTTTCAGACTGATTTGTCGTCTTCTGAACAGTCGCTTCCCTTGAACTTGTAGATTTCAGTTGATGTTCTTGGTTACTTAATTCTTTACCAGTGGTAGTTACTTTCATTACTGGCTTTCTTTTCAAATACATTTTTTGCCAGGCATTAATCTCTTTATGCGTTCAGTATTTTGCGTCCGGTAAACACCCTATAATTAGATCTGTACAAGGGTTGTCCAGAATTGCACAATTAAATGTACCTGTAAGGAAGGATGTACAAATGCGAGCTATAGGCAGTGGGTATTTCTCCACTTTGTCTGAAAATGTTCGGCAATTTACAAACTCGCCTGTGTAATCTTCTGCGTTAGCGAACTCTTTTCTTAAACTAATTAGAATAAAGATGGAATATCAGCAAGAATCGACAAGACCTGTCATTAACCATCCCCTGATGGAAGGTTAATTTTCCTATTCCGGAAATTACTGCATTGGCATTTTCATGTGCAATTGGGATTGTATGTCCGCATTTTGAAACACCATCCTCATGAAACTTATGACATGTTTGACATCTATCATAATTTTGAATATCACTTGCTGCAAGAGCATTATCTTAAATCGCTTTCATTCCTTCATCCTCATATTCGCTCTCCGAAGAAGAGTCAATGAGTACTGCATTCACACTTCTCAATCTCTAGCGACCCTTGACACATAGAGCTATAGTGCCCGAAAGATTTGCAAAAAACATTTAATAGCACGCCGGTAAGTTTCTCATTTACCTTGCTGTGTTTTTCATCATCATATCTTGGTGAGCTCTATAACCCGGGTTTGCATCACACATTTCAAAATGAAAATGAGAAAATGTGCAGTGTAGACATTGTGGTGCATTGGATCTGTGTTTCTCTCTTTATCTAAATGGTTTCTGCGGTTGGTGTTTGCTGCCGCTACTATATTATTTTCGTTACTGTTTGAACTAAAGATCTCCCTATTGGACGAAAAATAAGCGGAACTTTTTCTTCCTAATTGTTCTAGAGATTCAATATCAGACTGTTGTAAACATTGTGCAAAAGGGGTGGGAATTGATGAAAAAATTGTGTACATTATCATTAAATCTCTTAGCTTTTCATAGCATTTATTTACCTTAGCAGCGATCAGCCACTTATTGTAAATATCTCGCACGTGAGAAACGTAATCAATGAACGTCTGATTAGCTTTGGGTCTGAGTTTAGAGAACTGTACCTGATACCCTGGTGCATCTAACAAAATGTGCTGCATGATAAGTTGGTGTATATAGTCATAATCTTTCCTCATTTCTTGTGGAATAGATTATATGACCCTCAAAGGCTCTGCTGATAAAGTTCTCATATAGATCATGGCCTAATGTTCTCTCGGAACTTCTTGGTATTTCATTTGGAACTCGAAACTCTCAGACCATGCAGAAATGGAGTCGCTTTGGCAGAATGATTTAATTATACCTTTATACTTATTGTACTTGTTTTCCTCTTCCTTACTTTTCAATTTGTAGTTGCAATATGCACCCGTGACTCAACTTCCAGCTCTTTCATTTTCAACTGGGTCTGTGCCACAATTTCTTTTAATTTCATCGCTTCAGCTAATTCTAGTTCTTTAAGTTTAGTAGCTTCAGCTAATTCTATCTGTATGTTCGTTATATTCTTTCTTTACCCACACTTCTAATTTGTCTCCACTGTACCCTAGATCTTTCCCTGCCTCAATGCACTCTTTTAAGCTTCACATTATTGCAGGTTATGTTTACAACTTACAATGTATAATAATACAATTTATCAAATATAATGTAATAATATAGATGTTAACTTACAGCAATTGAAAAAATAAGGTGCTGCTTTAACACACAATATCGAAAAATGGGGTACTTGTGTGATTTCTGTAAACTTATTGTTTTTCACCGTGCTACTAGAGGATGACTTTCTGTTCTAGTTTATCACAGTATCTGGGCTGTTGGCATCAACTTTATTATATAATTGTGGTGTTTAGAGAAGCAACAATTAGTATCGGAAAAAAAAACACAATTTTTTGTCTGTCAAGTCAAACTTTCAGAGGAGAGGAACTAAATGAGGTATATATATTTGTGAGTTTTGTCAGTCGTTTTGTCTTCTGTCGTGTTTAGTTATGTCTTGTAGTCTTCAACAGCCGTGCAACATCAACTTAAACGCCACCCTGAAAACATGAATCATGTCTATTTCATAGCAATTCATCAAATGTACATATGTTTTCACTTTCAGTCAGTATTCACTCACTCTCTCTCGTTTCGTTTATCTCTGGCTGTGACTTCTCATTCTTGCATTCCACTATCTGCTTTTGTTCAGTTCTAACTTTCAGGTTTTAACATCAATCGCAAGATTGACCACTTTCTGACCGCAATTGAATTTTAACTCTCACATTCAGGCTGTTGGATTCATTCAATCATTAGATTGCTAACTTGGCACCAAATGAGTTATAACTCTCATATTCAGGCTGATGGATTCATTCAATCATTAGATTGCTAACTTCTGACACCAAATGAGCTTGCCTGTCAACGTATAGCACGCACACAGGTATTCTAACTCATTCATACGCACTAAAGAAAACATCAGTCGTGCATACGGTTCTTCTCACAATTTATTCAGGGGAACCTGATCATAGTTACAATGTATACACAGGCGGTGACTTCATTACATATGTATATACAAATGCCGCCTTTACATACGCTAATAGCACACAATCAATTACACAAGTCCAACACTCGCTATCTTCCAACTAGCACTCTCGCAAAGCTATGCACTCGCTCTAGAAAACACAAGGTCCCTCACCTGAAACTGTCTGAATGCCGTCTGACGTTCTCAAGCTGTTCGGCTGGACTCGTGGTACTGGACTCCGTGCCGCTCGTGACCACCGTGCTGTCTTAGCAGGCACGCAGTACTACAGTCCGTCGGTGTTAGGTTAGGTTATTCAGTGTACTGACGCCTAGTCCGTTCATGGCAGTGTCCCGTGAACTTATGTCCCCTCCTATCACTCGGTCTTGTCCTGTCGGTGTCCTGTCTAGGACACGACTGTGTCCCTACCTCAGTCGTGTCTGCACTCTATCTACTGTCATGTAGATGTCCTGTCTTATGACCACTCTGTGTCCTGACTTATGTCCTGTCTCTATTCTATCGCCTATACTGCAGATGTCCTTACCTATGTCCTGTATGTCGTTATCTATGTCGTTCTGACTCTTTTCTGTCCCTTGTCCTCTCTATGTCCTGTACCTACACTCCCAACACACTAAAGTATTCTACCATCATCCATCCTCCTAAGATGACCTATCCTCTAAGTCTACGAAGACACGAACTGATCTTTCCAATACTTCAGTATTTGTGATTTTGTCTTGCCACTTAATGCCAAGAATTCTTCGCATACACCGCATACGAAAGATGTTTAAACGTTTCTCTTGGTGTGAGTAAGTTGTCCAGGTGTCACTGCCATAAAGAAGAGTACTAAGGACACAGGCTTGATAGACAAGGACTTTTGTATTGGCAGTAAGCTTCCTGTTCTCTCAGTCTCATTTTCTTAACCTATTCATTGTTGTTGCTTCCTTACCAATCCGGATGTTGATTTCCTGATCTAGGGATAATTTGCTATTTACCACTGATCCTAGATATGTTAAATGGTCTACCATCTCTAGTTCGGCGTCGTCAATAAAGATTGATGGTACCCCATGTGCACCTTGTGACATAACCTGTGTCTTCCTTTTGCTAATTGTTAAACAAAATTCAGAACAAGCATTGGAAAATGCAGATAGTAGACATTGCAATTCTTCCTCAGTACCCTCCTAATTTTGGTCTTGAATCTCTGAGCATTGTGTGAATGTATATACGACAATCCTGATCACGAAAGGTATATTTCAGTAGAAGTGAAAAGTATATTCCAAAGAAGGTGGGAGACAGTGCACAACCTTGCTTAACTCCACTCTTGATTTCAAATTTCTTGTATAACTCTTCACACACTCTCTCTCTCTCTCTCTCTCTCTCTCTCTCTCTCTCTATATATATATATATATATATATATATATATATATATATATATATATATATATACATACATATATACATATACATATTAGAGAACGTTATGTACAGAAAAGCTGTACTATACTGTCTGCCGTTGAATATTGAAGTATATTTTAACACTAACTATACAGAACAGACAAGAGTACCCGAGGGCAATCCACCGACTTCTCAATTATTAGTCTGTATATAAGGGATGGGCACTTGTACTATTTAAGAACAGGAAGAGAACCTTTTTTGTCTAAACAATTTACAACTTCTATCTTAAGGAAAGCAATGACACACGATTTGGTTGGACCATAATTTAACAGACTGTAAATTGGGTTCTAGAACCTGTATCCAGATAAGAGAACAGGATCATGACAACTTGATAACAGACCAAAACAGTGTTCCAGTCCAAACCACATACTATAAATGGATCTTTCCACGGTCCAGTCTAACATCTCTGCCCAGGAGGCCTGTATCTTTTAGTCTAATGGTTATGTTTACAATTATCATTTAAATTCTGAGACGAAAGGAGAGAGAACTTTCTGTCGTGTTTAGGTTGAGCTGATATACATACTACCCTAAAGTTTTATTTACTCACAGGTCCCCTCTATAGTGATGACTATGTGACTGAATAAAGATAAAAGACGTCATTATAATGTCCCTATTGTGAAGAAGCTATAAAAATTTCCAGTATTGTGAAGAACATACTTATCAATAAAAGATTTAGAAATGCATTAATTAATGTAAATACAATGCCTGATGCTGACAGTAATAGTGATCATGTACCACTATGTGGACAAATAAAAGTAAGATTAAGAGAGGGAAAAAAAATGGTTAAGAACCTGAGACTTAATAAAGAGGTTCTGAAAGTAGATAAAGAAATTCAAGAACAATACGGAGTGACTGTGAAAAATAGGTACAATGCAATAGCTAACATACTGAGTATAAATGATCAATGGGAAATGTTAAGGGACTCCATTCATCAATCTAGCTAAGAAATATTACTGGAGAGAAGCCAAAAAGCTCAGAAAAATGGATGAATGAAGAAATCTTAAAGCTGATGGACAAAAGGAAACATAATACAAATGACAAACAAGAGTATGCTAAGATAAATGAAGATATAAGAGATAATTGTGTGAAGAAAGTTGGTTAAACGAGCAATGCAAACAAACTGAATTAAATTCCATTAAAGATCAAAAACATATGCACAGACAAATCAGTGAGCTCACAGGAAGAAAAATAAGAATATGTACAGGGTGTTTGAAATAAAAAAAAAAGGACAGATATTATTGGAGGAAGGTGCTGTAATGAAGACGTGGAATGAGTATATAAGAAAATTATATAATGGAGAAAGGGACGAATTAACAGAAGAAAGTAACTTAGAAGGCCCACCTATTCTAAAAGAAGAAGTCGCTGACGCTATGAAACATACGAAGAAAGGAAAAACAGCTGGCCATATGAAATCACAGAAGAATGATTAGAAGTATTGGGAGAATTTGGGGTAGATATATTAAACAAAATGCTAAATGATATTTACGACAGTGGACATTTACCGAGCGATATGATAAAATCTGCATTTATAGCAATACCAAAGAGACCAGGAGCAATTGAATGTGAAGATTTCCATACAATTAACCTCATAAACCATGTCACAAATCTTCTACTCAGAATTATAATGAGAAGAACAAGAAAGTAAATAAAAATGGAAATTAGTGAAGAACAGTACGGTTTTATGGAAGGAAATGGTAAAAACAATGCAATATATATATATATATATATATATATATATATATATATATATATATATATATATATATATATATATATATATATATATATATATATATATATTACGAACACTAATAGAAAGGTCAATAGAGAATCAGAGGGACATATATTTATGCTTCATAGATTATACTAAGGCATTTGATAAAGTAAAACATGATGAACTGATTAAAATGTTGGAAGATATCAACATTGATGGGAAAGATTTAAGAATAGTAAAGAATATATACTGGAACCAAGTAGCAGCAATTAAAATGGGAAATAAAGAGGGTAGTTACGAACAGATAAAGCTAGGAGTACGACAGGGGTGTCACCCGATCGCTTCTCCCTATATAGCGAAGTAATAGTGAGAGAGATCAAAGAGAAACCAGGAATACTAATCGGAGGATATAATATAAACAATATACGCTATGCAGATGACACAGTATTGGTGGCGGATAGTGCAACAGACCTACAACAATTGTTTGACATTGTAGTATCAGAGAGTCACAGAAAGGACTCTCTTTGAATATCAAGAAAACAGTAACAATGGTGATATCAAAGAAAATGGGGACACCAAAATGTGACATAGAATTAGAAGGGGAAATTCTCAACCAAGTGGATAATTTTAAATACCTAGCGTCATTTATAACATCGGATGGAAGATGTACAACAGAGAATAAGAGCAGAATAGGGCAGGCAAAAGCCGCATTTCAGAAAATGTAGAGTATCTTATGCAATAAGTTGCTATCAATGAATGTAAGAAAGAGAGTGCTAATATGCTATATAGAAACAGTTTTGCTGTATGGCAGCGAATATTGGAATGTAAATGAACAAAATAGGAAGAGCACAGAAGCAACAGAGATGAGGTTTTTAAGACGAATGTTGCCAATTCCTTGGACTGCCTGAGTAACTTACAATGATTGCCTGAAAGTGGCTAATGAAACGAGAACATTATATACAACAATAAAAAAAGAGACAAACAGCTTTCTTTGGTGATGTGATGAGAAGAGAGGCATTGGAGAACATCGTGACGTATGGAAAGATCGAGGGGAAGAGAGGCAGAGGCAGACGAAGAGAAATGATGCTGGACGGATTGAGACGGTGGCATGGAGGAATGTCATCAGCAGGGTTGATCAAGAACACCAGAACCTAGATCTGTGGAGAGCCATGAACGCTTACGCCAGCCGGCACGACACTTGATGATTGTTATTGTGAAGACGCCATTACAATTTCCAGTATTGTGAAGAAGCCATTATAATTTCCAGTATTGTGATGAATCTGAGAATGTTTAGTCACGATGGATTAAGTAATTATGTTCCAGTATTGTGATGACTATGTACATATTGATTTAGGATTGATGAATGTATAGTTCAAAAGGGATGATAGAATATCTGTATCTGTAAAACTACCAAGTGTCATCAAGAATGTTCTAGATGATTGTTCCTCCTTAGTAGTTCAAGGAAGAGTAGTTGCTATCAAGGCGTTGAACTCCGAACTACAAAGGAAAGGATTATTGAAGATTTCTGCATCCTGGAGAAGATTGGGAAGGCGTCTGCCAGAAGCTCAGTGAAATGTGTGTCAACCGACCCAGCGGACAGATATACTAAACACCTAGTCTATGACGAATGATCATTTAAAGATCTAAACAATCCTTCTATATCAAATTATCTTATCCTGTGATAGATATGTCTCTGTTGTACAACGGGATCTCTCTGTGTGTGTGTGTGTGTGTGTGTGTGTATGTGTTCTTGTGCGTGCGTGTGTGTGTGTTCGTGTGCCTGTGTGTGTTCATTATTTGTGATCATATTAACTGAAGTTGTGAAAACGAGATAAACAATTTCGTTGTTAGTGAAACAGTAAAGAGTAAATGCGGTGGTTATATGTTGTATGTCTGAGGCTATCGGGTTATCGGAATTAATAGTTGAATAAAGCTAATATAGATACACTATATCATATTACAGTCCTACAGTCAGCCCCACTAGAACTAGTACAAGATATTTGGGGACAAAGCGGGGATATAAATATGTCTATCTTACGCATTAGACATACATATCATCTGTACTATGCCTACATTTAAATGGCATTTTGAATACGACGCGGACTGACACGGACTGACACGGACACTTTGTGTTACTACTAATACTTATAAATTAATTACTTAAATTAACCTTATAAGTAAATTAACACAATAGTCAACCAGTAAGACATTCTGGGACCAATCACAACAAAGATCCAAGCTATAGGTCGATAGATGGACCTAGATGGAGAAGATTTACATAAATATGTTCAAGAAGTGGAAAGAGTTCTTAGACAGGAGGATAGAGACCGAAGGAATCCTGAGAGGAACAAGAAGATAAGAAACTTGTCATGGAGCAAGACGAGAGAAAAACCAAACTTCTAATGGAAAAAATAGGATGGAGCAAGAAGCTGTTAAACATGCCATGGAGCAGGAGATGAAGAAGATTGAATATGCGTTCTGGATGAAGGAGGTGGACGTGAAAGCACAGACTTCCAAGGGATGTGAATGAGCATATGTAGGGTCTCCAATGATCGGTTCTCAAATATTCGGAGGGAGTGCCTACCTGCGAGAGACATGTCAAGTGCTTGTCTGTGATGAATGTACATAAAGGATTTATGATTGGATTCATAGATTTTCATCGATTCTGAGACAAAAGGGGAGATGTGGTTCTGTCATGTTTATGATGAGCTGATGCACAAATTACCCTAAAGTTTTGTTTAATCACAGGTGCCCTCTATAGTGATGACTATGTGCATACTGAATAAGGATACAAGAAGCTATTATAATTTCCAGTATTGTGACGAAGCCATTACAATTTCCAGTATTGTGAAGAAACCATTATAACTTTCGGTATTGTTAATAAGCAATTTTAATTTCCAATACTTTTTAGTGCGTTTAAATAAAACTAAATGGAACTTGGAGATTTCTCAAGGCCCTAAGAGGCGCAGCCTATGAAGATTATTCTCACCTTCCACCGGAGACGGGGAAAGAATTTGGATGTCGTAGAAAAGCACTCCTGACGAGATTTGAAATGACAGCTCACACTTATCGTGAGATGTCGCATACTACCAGGCAAGAGTCGGTAGAACTGTTTAGGTTTATCTGCTGAGGTGGATAGTTCTGGCGGGCTTAAAGAACGATTATGGGAGTCTAGAGGAGTTGATAATAGTTGACCAAATGAAAAATCAAAAGGCAAAATCACTTCAGACATTTCTGATCGAGCAAGGTGCAGAAATAATTGAACAAGTAATTGGTTTGACAGAAAGATACATGTTAGCACATAAAGAATCCAATACTAAGAAAGTTAAAAAATTTCCACGTCTCCTGGCAGAGGAGAAGAAGATAAACCTGAACCTAATCACATAAAACAAAATGGAGACTTTCAAATAAAATACAGGGTAGGGAACCCGAAGTAACCAAGGCACGTACATCTCATGAAAGGGGGTGGTCCAAAATGTACTGTTGGGTTTGTCAATCAACAACACATAATACAGTCGAATGTCTCATAAAACCAATAGAGATACACTTCACGGCGCGTGTAGTTACATGAAGTGGGACAGTGAAATTGGACATAGCTTCAGTGACTTATTCCCCATTGAATGTCTAAACTACCAGTAATAGAAGAGATAGAAGTTAACGGACGCCAGGAAGAGTGTCTATACAACACGGGACTGCAATACGCTGCAATCATTGCATCCCACATGGTGGATCTGGAGCAACTTACTGGATATAGTTTATTCCATCAATAAAGAGTCTCGATGCAATGTCTTTGCCGATTGCACCGGTAGACATTAAATCCACATATGTGACAGGAACTATTAAATCGGAGGTATTAACAGGCCCGCTTTTCCTCTTGATTTTGAGAAGTCGTTATGTATTTCTAGAGGAACCATGCCATCTGGAAAATAGTGGGACATTACAGACGCTATAACAGAATGGAAAGATATCCAGAAAATATGAATTTCAATAACTCTGCCTACTGAAATTAGAGCTGCACAAAGCAACAATGCAACTTCGCATGCGTGTTTTGAAGAAAAAACGCCCAATTTTAGAGATCCTCCAAAGAGAGATCAGTTCTAGAATAAATAAGCACATGTTGTATCGGAGAGCCAGAACTGAAGGGCATCAGCATGATCAACTGGTTGTCCCTGAAGACTTCTGACAACATAATCTGATCAAAGGACACATCAATTCCTCTAGGAAACGTATCCGTAACGCTTCAATGATTCAGAAAATTACCCAATCATTACTGGTCGTCATTTACTCGAAACGTGCGGAAGCACGTGCGTGCCTACTTTTAATGCCAGAGTGGGGAATCTAAGCACTGGAGGCATTATAGGGAATATCTTAAGAAGGGAAAGAATAAACTCAATGTAACGGTTAAGGATGTAACCTCTGAGAGAAGCACTGGAGGCATTATAGGGAATATCTTAAGAAGGGAAAGAATAAACTCAATGTAACTGTTAAGGATGTAACCTCTGAGAGGAGACAAGGGAAGACAAAATGGGGAATATCCAAAAATGATAAGATATTATATTAAGAATCCCAACCTTTTGATCTATCTAACAATGGGCATGATAGAATGACTAAGTTGGTAGGATCCTCTCGTCAGATACAGTCTATTAAATCAATTCGTGGTGCGTTAGTCAGCTTTAATGCAACTCGGCAGGAGGACAAACCCATACAACAAAGAGTGTATCGTGTGACCGGCGCTAATTCAACGACGCTAAAAGATAACGTCCAGAAAAGAATTGAAAGGTTGGATAATAGCTCTACTTATTCCAATGTTTCTAATAGACTTTAGAATAAGCGAACTCCTGGTCTAGACACCTCATATCGGTAGAAAATTAGGTGACTAAGAAGAGAAGAATTGCTTGCAAGAAAATGTTACTAATATCACTTCTAAAAGAAGGCCATTGTAACAAAAATACCTAGGAGTCTCTTTCCATATTAAACAACGACCAAATCGGTGTTCTGTAGTAGTCACTAATTCACCTTAACAATAGCCAAATTGGAATTCCGTAGAATATGTCAATTTGGCCACGTTGTGAACCAATTTGCATACGGCTTTCTAGAAAGTTTAAGCAGTCTTATTTTCATTTGGGAAAAGTGTCTTCCTCTCTTTTCACGCCAGACACGGGATGAAACCTGCATGTACTCAGGATAGGGTAGACTAAACGAAAATTACATGATTTGTGTTGATAAGTGGTTCTCAATAGGTGGGGAATTCTAGGGTTTCCGTAGTGGTGAGTTGGGGGGGGGGGGGGGTATTAAGATAATTTCAAGATCGCGTTAATACATGAACCGATTACATGATATTGTTTTTTTTCTCTCCATACTTTACTTCTCGTCCTTATGAAATTCACTTTGTAACGTAAATAGACCCGCAAATAACGTTTAATGTACACTCTGGACTTATTATTGTATGTGTTATTTAATTTCGCTTCCATGTTGACGCATACTGTGTAGGGGCAGAGTGGAATTTCTAGCGAGAACATATGAAAGGGGGTGGGTGGAAATTATATTCTGAACATATGATGAAGGGGTGCATGGGCCAAAAAAGATTGAGAACCACTGGTGTAGATCATGTAATATCTCGAGTTCACGAGATTTGGAGGGCCCCTCCTACATTCTTGAGCAGTCTCAGTGTGTGCAAGAAAGGTATGCGAGGAGGATCGCTCTGTTATTGGAAATTCGATGATCTATTATCATTTGTGGTAGCAGTCATTTACTAAAGAGCATTACTTGCAACAATAATGGACTATGTATTCTGAATGTTAAGGTATTTGTGATTTATTGGTTTAATTATAATTTAATAATACATAATCATGGAAATTCCTGACAGTCACATGAATGCTAGATCCGTGCGATGACTCTGTGAATATTGATCTAGAATTTATGAAAGCACTATCGTTCATGAGGAGTGATAAAATCTTTATATTAATTCTATCGTATTGATAAAACTACCAAGTGTCATAAAGAGTGTTCTAGATGAATATACCTCCATAAGTGTCAAAGGAAGAGAAGTTCTCAAGAAGTTGAAATCTGAACTAAACAGACTTGGTGAAGCTGTCTGCATCCTGGAGACGTTTGGAAAGGAGTCTGCAGAGGTTCAGTTGAAATGTGACATCCGACCCCACGGAGAGCCAATCTAAACACTGAGTCTGTGATCAGTTAAAGATCATTTAAAGATCTGATCATTCCTCCCATATCAAGTTGTCTTATCCTCTGTTAGATCTGTCTCTATTGTACAAAAGGACCTCTGTGTGTGTGTGTGTGTGTGTGTGTGTGTGTGTGTGTGTGTGTGTGTGTGTGTGTGTGTCCTTTATTTGTGATCATATTGATTAAAGTTTTAAAAGCGAGAGAAACTAGTTTGGTGTTGGTGAAACAGCAGAGAGTAAATTTGGTGGTTATATGTTGTTTTCCTGAGGCCATGGGGTCAGCGGAATTAACAGTAGAATAAAGCTAATATAGATACACTATAGCATTGTTGCAGTCCTACAGTCAATCCCACTAGAATGGTTACAACCCATCATACCTCATATCGTGTAAAGGGGCCCTTTACTTTATATTTCCTGTAGTGAAGTTGAATTACCAGTTGTTTAAACTTGAGACTCTTGATATATTCTCTGGTAAGAGACATGATAAATAATATATCGATGTCAAGCCATCCAGATATTTACTTCTCTGCCTTTTCCTTGTTCTTTTCCCTCAATCTTGCCAATTGTCACACAGTTTTCTAGTTTATGAATTAATAGATCGTTATAACTGTCAAGGCAAAGCATGAGTTGGTGTAATAGCGTTGGATGGTTGGTTAATTGATTGGTTAGTTTATTTTTAGGTGGTTAGGTGCATGTTTGGTTGGTTGATTGATTAGTTAGTTGATTGTTTCATTGTTGACTGGTTAGGTGATATTTTGGTTGCTTTGTTGATTGATTGGTAAGTGGACTCTGTGATTGTTGAATGACTTGTTGATTGTTTGGTTGGTTTGATGATTACTTGATTTGTTGGTTGAACAACCATATGAATAAAAACATTATATGCATTGACGTTCACATTGTCTGACCCAAGGAAGACAGTGATACTTGTAGACATTGTCCTACCGACACGGTACGGAAGTATCATCTCCACTGAGCTACAGAGCTCACCCTCTACTTTGTCAACTCAGATGTGAGTGTGCACGACGGGTAATAGGCTGTCGAGTGAGTGTCAAAGTGCGGGATATGAATAAGTAGGACTAAAGACAGAAGTAAGGTAAGGACAGAGACAGGACGTAGATAAGGACCTTTAGACGAAAAGAGGTAGAGAGGGACAGGACAAGGAGGTATAACTTAAAGCAGTTATAAGACAGGACATAGATTAGTACACAGACGTGTCATAGCTAGGACACAACAGGGACTCACCACCAGGATAGGACAGGGGACGTTAGCCACGGGAAACTACCCGTAAACAGTTGTACGACCCCAGGTTAGCGAGTACGGGACGACTGGACTACGTGACAGTTGACGCAGCACGCAGCGCTGCTGACCGCACGAGGACTTTAGGACCAGCCAGCCAAGTGAACCTGTAAACTTACTCAGACCAGACTTGACAGTCAGAGCGACCAGACGTGTGCAACGTTCCTAGCCAATGTGTAGTTTAGAAAGGACGCCATAAGACATAGCTACTGCGAAGAATGTATTTGAGTTATGAGTGCGATTAATGTATGCTCGGGAAGCGAGCAGTAAATAATTGTGTGGGCGTTATCGCCGATAGCAAATGTATGAGCTGAATCACAGAATAAATATTGATTCGTTTTGCCATTTGTACAATCGTGTTTGTGGTCGTGAGGTATGAATGAAGTGGCCGGCATGCCTGTATAGAATCTAGGTTGTTGACAGTGAGGATTGATTCATTGCGATGCGAGAATAGCATGATTCTGCATACGGGTTGGCTATGAGCAGGCCTTGGCTGGTAATGGTTCTTTCAGGAGTTTATGTATGGCAATGTCAACAGACACCAACTAATTGCCCAGAGGGGTTGCAACAATCGTGACAAGAGCATTAGATATTAACGAATATGAACCGTTTGTTTCTTTGTCAATAGATCATCCTTATTATGCATCGAACTATTAGCACATAAGTCCTGTCAGATCCTACTCCTTAGTATCATGTAGCGACAGATGACACCAGTTCTGTGTTGATTAAGTTCTCATCTTTGAATCCACGAATAGTGCTATTGTAAAGCCTTGCCGTAAATCCCTTGGTGTTCCTGCATTCTGATCAATGTTGCAGAGTCACTTATAGCCCTTGGGCCATTTACTCGTTCCACGACCCTCCCTCCCCACCCCCTTACAAATATGATAAACACGTCAGTATGGATATATGTGGAACAACGTCAAGTATCCAAACCACTCGTATTGTTCAGTTACTTTGCTGTTTACTTTCGCATAGCTTCACAAATCGTTAAATTGTTGTTGCGACTAGCATTGAACTCCCTCTGTTGTAAAGCCTGTAGGGATTAAGTCTATGTACCATAATTAAATAACACAATGTATTCAAATGTGGCAAGCTGAAAAACATCGTATGGCTCTGGAAATGTGGTTTATGAGGAAAATGCAAAAAAATATCATAAGTAGAAAATAAAACAAAAAACACTACGTCTTCCTCTAATCAATTTACGATCTTCATTTGTTTCTAGCAGGACGTGTTCATTGTTTTTGTTAGTTAGTTAGTAACTAACTAACTAACAAAAACAATGAACACGTCCTGCTAGAAACAAATAAAGATCGTAAATTGATTAGAGTCAGACGTAAACAGTCAAGATTGATCATGTTATGAGAAGAAATAAATTGAAGAACTTCGTGACAACTGGCAAGATCGAAGGTAAGAGACCAAGCGGAAGACCGAGAAGTAAATAAATAGACGTCTTGGCTAAGTGGGATGGCCGCGCGAGAAACACGGAGCTGATCCACAAATCTGGTGATCGAGTGAGATCAAACATGACCGCCCACACCTATCGGCATGCCACATGATTTATGGATGGATTCAAATATGTATGCAGCATTCACATAATTTGTCACCACTCCTAAGGAGGGTTCCGACCCTACTGGTAGAGATCATGTGGTAGCTGGGTTCCCAATTATATATTGAATTGTATTGAGGATTTACCTTTTCAAAGAATAAGATAAGGACTAGCGAACTTTATAACTGTGGGTGGACAGTATTTGTACATGACACTAGGAACATCACGAAACATAACGAAATTATTCAAAAATTAATTTTAGTGGTTGTAACGTTGATTCTGACATTGAACATAATAATATCGAGGATATTGTCACAATGTTCGTTAAACAATGTCATGCCACTTTACGAACCGATTGAACCATATACCAACAAACCATCTGTATTCTATTGTCTTAGGCATTGCAACAAGAATTTAAAACAGATTTCGAAAAGGATGGCAATGCTCCCCTACTTTTAGCTGCGACATTGCCGTCAAGTAAAATGCAGATAGACACTGCATTTAACGTCAAAGAACTCTCTGAGTAAGTGTTTAACTGGAGTGGGCAGTTGGGTTTTTCTCTGTAAATGTGTGTCTAGTGCTTATGTTCGCATGTCTTTTCTTTAACTATGGTATATATTGTTACATCTGATAGTGTGGTCTATTATGTCTGCGTGCTTGTTTACTGTTTAGTTTCATCACTTGTTATTGCAGGTCAGCATGGCCATGATCTATAAAGTTGGGTTTTCTCTTGGAGTGTGATGTGCGACTAGTTCCTACCCCGGTGTGTCTTTTTCTTAGTTTAGTTTAGTTTAGTTTAGTCGATGGATCAACATCACGGCACACGGGTGCAACCCAAAAGTGCTCTGTTCTACTCTTAACTCAAACATGAGTCTGGAGAAACTAAGATCAGTGCACGAACTCCGTAGCACATCGAGGATCCTGAAATACTTTGGGTAGATTTTTACTCTAAATTTTCCCGGGCAGCGCCGTTAGGCTACTCTTTTTCGATTTCCAACTGCCAAGGGATTTGTTTACGTGCGCAACAATACACACGGGCGTCCGATTTCACTACCCACAGACTAGGGGAAATTGTATTACTAGAATTCCACGAGAAAAAATCCCGGTCATCACCGGGACTTGAACTCGGGACCTCCAGCACTCGGAGCGGACACCATACCTCGAGACCACGCATCCCCCTTGTCTTTTTCATAACTAAGTACACTTTTTACATTGGTTAGTGTGATCATTTGTGTCAGCTTGCAGGTGTCTTGTTTAGTTTCAACACTTGATGTTGTTATTGCTTGGAAAGAGCAATCGTATTTCGATTGTGTAGACGGAGATCAGATCCAAAGTGCACAGCTGTTACTGATGTCCTAAGTCGGATGTCCTCAGCGCTGTTTTCCTTATTGACTACTGGATTGCAACCATTTATTAGCAGAATATGTGTATTGTCACATTTTAATTAAAATGTGTCCCTACATTGTCATATACCGTTTGTGAATGTCAGCACTTGTTATATAGTCCCTAAGAATGTCATGAACGCTGTCGGACGAAGGTTCAACACCTGACTTCGTCGTCCACTAAGTGAGAGAAAAAATGACCATCTTTTCCACAGGGCACTAAGGCCTGCAACAGGTGATTTTCCTGACCCCGAGGAGATTCCTGCTTCCGGACTTTTTAAAAATTAAAAAAAAAATATTTTGTGGAACAATTGTGAAGACATTGTTAATGTCATTGCATGAAAAATTGAAATACGTTACGGCTGTTAAAATAACTTTAATTAAATTCTTATATAGCGCTGTCAAGCTAATTATGGAAAGCCATTATTTAATGTATATAGAGACATAATTAAACAATTATACCACCATAAAAACTGGCCACAGTTTCAGTTTTATTAATGTATACTTCTACGCACAACTGGATGCGTCATGTGTAAAATGTACCATCCTATGAGAAAGTAACAGAGGGCGCGCGCGCCCGCGCGCACACGAGAGAGAGAGAGAGTGAGAGAGAGAGAGAGAGAGAGAGAGAGAGAGAGAGAGAGAGAGATATTAAGTACTGATTCTATGTGGCTAGAAAGAGAATCCAAGTCAGGGTATTATACAAGCCCCCCCCCCCTACCCTTCCTCCTTCTATGCGCCTTGTGACGTAGCCTCCTGACGTTAAAAAGCCAATCCTCACTTTTGTTTTCAAATTTCGCGGGTTAAGGAGGGGTTGTTTCTTGACTTCCGGTTTTCCTTTCGGTCTTAAAATTTGTAAAAAGAAAACAACATAAAATTGGAAATTAAAGAAAATAAAAACAGTGGTTTTTATTGGTTGTAGTGGATTTGTATTAAAGGCAGCTCCACTAACCGGAGAGTTGCATGGAGTGATAGGTTCGAATCCTAGTCAGCCAGTTTCTTGTTTTAAAGGGAAAGTTTCTCTACCCTGGTCTTCGTCACTAAGGGGGCGTTCCTACATCTGTCTTCGTCACTAAGGGGACGTTACTACATCTGTCTTCGTCACTAAGGGGACGTTACTACATATGTCTTCGTCACTAAGGGGACGTTACTACATCTGTCTTCGTCACTAAGGGGACGTTACTACATATGTCTTCGTCACTAAGGGGACGTTACTACATATGTCTTCGTCACTAAGGGGACGTTACTACATCTGTCTTCGTCACTAAGGGGACGTTACTACATCTGTCTTCGTCACTAAGGGGACGTTACTACATATGTCTTCGTTACTAAAAGGACGTTACTACATCTGTCTTCGTCACTAAGGGGACGTTACTACATATGTCTTCGTCACTAAGGGGACGTTACTACATCTGTCTTAGTCACTAAGAGCCATTACTACTCCAGTCTTCGTCACTTAGGGGGCATTATCACATCATAATTTCCTGTCCGGTCAAGGTACCTAACTCGCGTTGTTAATGTAGAGGACCGCCGTGTAACAGCAGGGTTTAAATATAATACCTTAAAATCAGCCCACAAGTGTCCGTTACTACATCGGTTGTCGTCACCTAGGGAGCGTTACACATCCGTCTTTCCTGCTAGGTCTAGGAAATAACTTGTGCTGTTAATGTTGAGACCACTGTGTAACAATAGGGGTTAAAAATGCTACCTTGAGTTCAGCGCATACGAATCCGTTACTACTTCAGTCTTCGTCACTGAGGGGGCGTTACTAGTTACGACATTCCTATCTGGTCAAGAGACCTAAATCACGTTGTTAATGTTGAGGGCCACTGTGTAACAGTAGGGATTAAACCCGCTACCTTGAAATCAGCTCATCATACAGTGGTCTCCATATCTGTGATCATGTGAGCATGTGAGCATGCTGGTGTGTAGAGAGAGACACAGTGAGAGAAAGAGAGAGAGAGAGAGAGAGAGAGAGAGAGAGAGAGAGAGAGAGAGAGAGAGAGAGATGTTAACACAAAGCAACATGATCAGCCCCTTCTCCGCAGCCTACCAAATATTAATCTGATTTGTGTCCACACATAAGATAGTTTACACCACATTCACACATTATATTAGTGTTTGCCGTAAACTCACATCCACTCGAACGATAAGTGTAAAGCGAAATAAGTAGGTGATGGCGCCTGGCATTAAAGTATCTCGCGATAAAAATTACAACCTAGCCGGTAATTTCAGAGAGAGTTAAGTTTCTAGTGTTAAGTGTATATATATATATATATATATATATATATATATATATATATATATATATATATATATATATATATATATATATATATATATATATATATAAATATATATATATATATATATATATATATATAAACAAAACAAACAAACAAACAAACAAACTTAACTCGCCAAAATTAAAAACTTCCTTGATGAGGACACAAGGAAATATATATATATATATATATATATATATATATATATATATATATATATATATATATATATATATATATATATATATATATATATATATATATAAACAAAACAAACAAACAAACAAACAAACTTAACTCGCCAAAATTAAAAACTTCCTTGATGAGGACACAAGGAAACTATTCTATACTTCTCATATTCAGACACACTTTGACTACTGCTCTACAATCTGGGACGGTTGTTCTAATTCAAACACCAGGCGACTTTACTCACTCCAGAAACGGGCCATGAGTCTAATTTACAGCAAACATTTATCTGACAATCCCAGCCTGTATAAACGCCTTCAGTTACTACCACTCCGCAAACGCCTGCTTTTCAATAAAGCTAAACTAATTCACAAAATCTTGCATCGGAATGCCCCAAATTACCTTTGGCCATTGTTTAAATATAATGCTAGACACAGTAAACGTTTAAATATATTACACATTCCGAAGCCTAGGATTGACTTATACAAAACAAGCTTAACGTACTCTGCAGCTCAGCTGTGGAACAATCTTCCACAAGAAATAAAAGACATCACCAATCCTTATTCATATAATCGCAAATTACTCGAACACTATCTCAGTACGGATTACCTTCCCCCATAATAATAGTGATAATAATAATAATAACAAAACCCTAGTATAACAGCCAGTCCCCTTTTGGTAGGCCAGTATATTCCACATGGCTAATAAGTGTCTGACCATTATCTAATGTTACTATGTCGTGTAGTTTTGATGTTCGCATTTTGCCAATGCTTTTATAATGCATAAGTTTTATATTGTTGCTGTTCTCTGTTAGCATTGAATGATGTGTGAATGAAATAATGTATGGAAGAGAGTGATAGAAGGGCAGAATGTTAGACGGGCCTGCGTGCCCAATTCTTAACCCTTTGAAAATAAAGTTTGTTTGTTTGTTTGTTTGTTTGTTTTGTCCGGAGTTACGTGGCCAGCGTTAAGTTTCCAGAACGGGTTTTGAAAAAGAAAGTATGGATTTTGTGTTGTGGTACAGGATTTTTGTTATTTAAAGCACTTATAAATGTCACAAGTAATACTTTGACATTAATATGAATGGCTGGAGAACATAGCGGCAGTATTAATACTAGTAATAGTAGTAGTAGTAGTAGTTGTAGTAGTAGTAGTAGCAGCAGCAGCAGCAGCAGTAGTAGTAGTAGTAGCAGTAGTGGTATTTGTAATAGTAAAAGAAGATTATGTATGTTTAAATAGCCTAGCCCATTAGGTATACAGATAAATAGCACAACTCTGAAACAAGTTAAAGAATTCAAATATCTTGGAAGTATGATCACAGAAGATGGCAGATTGGACAGATAAATCGAAATCAAATGTCAAAAGGCTAGTACTCATACTTATCAAATAGCACCCTTACTGAAACATCCACATACACCCATGCCCCCAGAACGACAGATAATAAACAGCAAGTTCACACCAACCCTATGCTACAAATCTCAAACCTGGACTTTATCCAAATCACACTTTCGCAAAATCAACACCTGCGAGATGAGATGCCTGAGGAGAACTGCCAACGTAACAATCCGAGACCGAGTAAGAAATGGTGTTATCAGACACACTGTGGGATCAACACCTTGTGCCACATTTATTGAAAGGCAGAAGATCAAGTGGTTTGACCATGTCATTAGAATGCAATCACACGGAATGACATTATCCAGTGCGCCCACCGGGCGCTGGAACGCAAATTATTTCTGCTCATGACGCCTGAAGGCAGAAGTGGAAGATGATGATGATGATGATGATGATGATGATGATGATGATGATGATGATGATGATGATGATGATGATGATGATGATGATGATGATGATGATGAATTAGTATATTTCAAGTGTAGTATCGTATGAAAGGCTATGGTGTTGTTATGATATGTACTAAAGATGTATGATAAGAAAACTATTTTCTTCAAGTGAAAACCTTATTCTTCAAACGAACTCCTTATTTTTTTTTCAACTTAAAACCTTATTCTCCAAACGAATATCTTATTCTTCAAATGAAAAACGTATTATTCAAATTAAAACCTTACTCTTCATCTGAAAACCTTTTCGTTTCCCCCCCAAAAAAATGAGAAAATGTTTTTCATCAAACGAAATATGTTTTCTTCAAAGGAAACCCTTATGTTTCAAATGAACACTTTATTCTTCAAACAAATACATTATTTGTCAATTGAAAATCTTATTATTCAACTGAAAATATTATTCTTCAATTGAAAGCCTTATTCTATAAACGAAATCCTTATTATTCATCTGAAAACTTTAATCTTCAAATGAAAACCTTATTCTTCACAAGAAAACATTCTTTTAATGAAAACCTTATTTGTTACCTTAGAAACTTATTACTCAACCGCAAATCGTATTCTTCAAATGAAAAAAAAAAATATTTTTCAACTGAAAACCTTATTTTAAAACTAAAATCCCCCCTTTTTAAACGAAAACCTTAATAACGTACTAATAAACCTTATTCTTTAATTGAAAACACAAATCTTCAAATGAGAACCTTATCCTTCAAATGAAAAACATAGCTATTCTTGTCCTTATCTCTCCAAGGCACCTTTCAGCAGATGTTATGACTGTCTCGAGATAGTTTCCTTTGTTTGAGAATATTCGTATTTACTTGTTAATTACATTGTGGTATTCCTTTTCTTCTAGTGACGACCAGAATGTTTGTCTTCTTCATTCAAGTTAATTTTAATCCTAGTTGTTCACTATGTGCAAAAACCACATCTACTAAAGGTTGCCGATCCTGCTCAATGCACCATCCGCATATATAATTTTATTGATATCACATCTCCAAGCTGTGAATACTAACATATCTTCTAAATTTACGTTCGCACTTTAAGAAATAGGCTGGACATAGTAAAATAAAATAATGGGCATTTTAAAAAGAACGATAGTCACATTAAGAAATATGTCAGTCAAATCTGGAAATATGTCTAAAATGTAAGGAAATATGTTAGACACATTAGGAAACATGTTGGACAAATTAAGAAAATATGAAGGCTAAATCAAGAAATATGTCGTCCAAAGTGAAAAAAAAAATTGTTTAGCCACATTAGTAAAAAGTGTTGACCAAATAAAGAAAAATAATGGCCAATTTAAAAAATCAAATATATCGACCAAATCAAGAAAGTGTGTTAGCCAAATTTGGAAAATTGTTGGCCAAAGTGAGACAAATATTTGCTAACCTAAGAAATGTGTCGACAATTCTACGAAATGTGTATGTCAAAGTAAGACAAGAATTGGCTAAAATAAGAAATATGTTAGCCAAATGAAGAAAACTATTTGAGAGCTTTAAGTACGTAATATGTCAGACGTAATAAGTCAAACCAAATCACTAGACACATGGTACCAACACTATATAATATGCATGTACCAATATTTACTAAGGAAGCTATCTACAACACAATCTTCCTACCAACTCAATGCTACAAATGCCAAAACTATACAATGACAAAAAAATAGAAAACAAAAATCACAAAAACAGAAATGAGATATATGAGTAGAATTCCCAATGTTACCAAGAAGAGAGAAGATCAGAATTGAAGAAATCAGGACTAAAGTTGGGATTGTAGCAGGGCTAGCTATTATTAGAAGGCAGCACGTCGAATTGTTTTGCCATGTAACTATCTTACCAAATAGCAATATAACGCAACAAGCAATGATGTACTGACCAAATTGAAACAGAAGAAGAGACCAATCACGTAATCGGTGGAGGGAATAACATAGTCCATGGGAATCTCGAAACATAAAATTAATAATACACGGGCACACTCCCGCTGTTTATACTTCACCTCGTCAATGCAAAGTACAAGACGAACAAGATGAGATGAGATGAGATGAGAAGAAACACAAAGGTCAAATTTGGAATTATATAGACTACATGAAGTGAAATATTAACCAAAAAGAAATAAAATATTAACCAAATGAAGAAAGATATTATCCAACGAAAGTAAAATGCTGTCGAAACGAAGAAAACTATTAGCAAAAGTGAGAACAAATTTGGCCAAATTAAGAAATAAGTTAGCCATTAGAAGAAAGAAAAGCCTGTTCATTGCCCGGCACTCCTGCACGGCAAGGTCAAAGAATCGATACAATTCTTACAATCTGTGAACTCTGAAGCGTATGAGCCATCCCACAAGACACATTCCTTACTCCACTTTATTATTTTTTTTATCTTTACCATTAAAGATGGAGTACCCGTTTAGCCCCTCAAACAGGGTAACGTCAAGCCACGGGAGTTGTTGGTGGATCGGACTTGGAAGCAGCAGACAGATAGTTGTTGGTTATGGTTTCAAGTTAGCGAAGGTAGGCAGAGGATATCTCAATAGGGTCAATGGCTACGGTCATCTGATCAGTATGGTCACTGCCAGGAAGGAAAATTGGTATACTTCCCTCCTTATTGAATCCCGGGCAGAGGAGGCTAGTCAGCCTTTGTTGGTATCTCCTCTAAGAGAGGAAAATCTCAATCTCAAACCTCCTCTGCCTTGCGGGTATACCCTATGGGAAAGGCTTCGGGGGTAAACACTGGGGAAAAATCCGGAGATGGAGTCCCTAAGCTGGCAACTCCTGCAATCGCACCGATGAAAAATTGCATTTTCTATTGCCTTTCCCTTGGTCAACATTGGTGACGTGGAGATGGGGAACTTGCTATGGGGCAACAGCTGGGTCTTCGCATGTCATTACCCAGCCTTGTGCCCTGGAGAGGCCACTTTAGTACTGCGTAACAGCGGAGACACAACACGGAAGGCAGCAGTTACAGGTAATAAGCCTTAATGCTCGGTTGGCGTAGAACAAGGCGCTATGGATTGCTTCCGACGGTGGGAAAGATCATTATTCTCACTAAACAGCTACCGCCCGCCTAAGCTGAGCAGCCACCTAGTCAATAAGGTGTTGTCTCGCCACGGTTCATCTGCTCCTGGGGGGGGGGGGGGGGGTGGAGCCTACGGACAAAATCCTGACATATGGACCTTAATCTATAAACCTCATCATCATCATCATCATCAAGTGCCGTGCCGGCTGGCGTAGGCGTTCATGGCTCTCCACAGATCTCGGTCTTTGGTGTTCTGGATCAACTCTGCTGATGATATTCCTCCATGCCACCGTCTCAGTCCGTTCAGCATCATTTCTCTTGGTCTGCCTCTGCCTCTCTTCCCCTCGATCTTTCCAGTTGTCACGATGTTCTCCAATGCCTCTCTTCTCATCACATGACCAAAGAAAGATGTTTGTCTCTGTCTATAAACCTGGCAACAAGAAAAACAAAACCAGGCCCTAAGACTGAGAACATGGAATGTAAGAACCATGACCCCTGGCATCTCAGACGATCTAAATGGGATTCTCGATGTCCGTAAAACAACAGTGATAAACAACTACTCAAACTGGAATAGACATTGTCGCCCTGCTAGACACCTGACTCTCAAAATCTCGAAACATCAAGGAGAGAGAATTCACTTTCAATTATTATGGCAAGCCGTGCAGAGAGACCAGGGAGAATGGAGTTGACTTCGCTATCAGAAGCAAGCTGTTAAAGTCCATAATGCCACTAATCGATAGCACTGAAAGAATACTGAAGCTCTAACTCTAGACAGAATCAGACCCAGTTAGTATTATAAGCATTTACGCCCCATCACTAACTGCAGCATCAGAATCTAAAGATAAGTTTTATAACGACTTTAGTAAAGTGGTCAGTGAAACACCAGATAAGTCACATATTTTCATCCCGAGGAATTTCAACTCCACGTTTGGCTCCGACCACAAATCTTGGCTTTCATGTCTAGGACAGTTTGGCGCTGGGAGGATCAACGACAATGGACAACATCTCTTGGAATTATGCAACCATCATAATTTGTGTGTGACCATCATCTTCTTTAACACGAAACCACAACACAATGTGTCATGGAGGCAACCCAGATCAAAGAAATAGCAACAATTCAATCTGGTGCTCACCAAATGCAGCAATCTCCGCAATGTACGGCTGACTCGTAACTATCATAGTGTTGACTGTGACACCGATCATTCATTCGTTTCCAGCAAGGTCAAAATAAAGGCAAAGAGAATCTACATAAACAGAACAGAAGGAAGACCATGCATCGACACCAGCGGCACCTAAATCAAAGCGAAAGTCAACAAATTCATCCATGCTCTGGCGGAGACTGTCTGGCCCCACAAATGTATCTGCCACCGAGAGATAGAGGCATTAGAGCGACACTATCTAAAACACAGCAATATCAACGTTTGGCAAGAAGCAAACAAAATCAGCCGACTGGTTTGAAGTACACCTGAAGAGATGCTTCCAGACTGTCAACAACTCAACTGACAGGTCTCATTGGGTACTTCTCACACACCCATACAAGACAACTTGCAAGTCGTGTGGGAGGCAAAATGTATGGTCCATTTTATTGCCGTTGGCTCGCTTACAAGCGGTAAACAGTCGCTAATGCAATACACAATATACAGCCACAGAATTATCTAACACAAACTGCTAACCCCATGCTAGTTCTATCTATTAGTGAACACAAAACTCCTAACGCTATTCTAAACGACGTGAACGCCTCAAGTCCAGTCTCCCGTCTGCCTAACCTCTCTCCCGTGGTTACACACCACGCGGGGTGACCTTCACCTTCGTGCGTGTTACCTCACATCGCACTCTGCTGGCAAACGTGGCCTGTTGAGTGTCTACTCAACTGTGCTATGGCTTCACGAGGTGTGGTACTATCGTGATTAGAGTGCTAACTCTCTGAACACCGCCTGCGTGTCTCATGAGGGAGTGGCTAACCCTCTCCTATTACCTCATCTCCCCTGCCCTTGCCTCGGGCACCGTATCTCCTCCTGGTCTCTTCAGGGTTGACCGCTCTCCCTGGCGGAGGTGATGCGGTCGAGTCTTTGACACACACCCACCCCTCTTGTGTTGCGTCATCAACTTTCACTCATTGGTTGTGACGCAAGAGGTTCCTAAACAAAAAATTAGTGTCTCTAATTTTTGTCAAAGACTCTAGATAACCTGGCTTTGGGCATTCCAATAGACTATTAATAACTATTGTCACAATGTAGCAAAGCCTTACTTGGCTACTGGCAATCGCCACAAACTTGACTGGTTGGCGTGAGCCCCTTCTCACATGCTATATTATATTTATCAGAGGTATGTCTGAACCGGACCGTTGTCTTATAAGACCTGCCCTCACATAGTAAATTAACTTACTACCCATACAAAGTTGACTTTCTTAGGGTCAACACATGAATTATTTCATGTCCCCCATATAATATTTAACAACCATTCTACAAGAGTGTGTGCGACAGGCTTTACCTCCTTCGCTTCCGCGCGTAAGACTTTATTTCAGTGTTAATTTAGTTCTTCGTTGTCTATTATGTCCCCTGGCCCCATAGTTATCTGTCTTTGATTTACAAATAGTGTATGCAATTTATATGTTTGTTTTTCTGTTTGTTTGTGTGTTTGGATGTAATAAATCTACTAATCTAATTTCTATCCTCTATTTATAAATTCTATGTGTATGTATGTTAGTTTTTTGAGTGTCATAATTTGGTTCAATGTGGCCACAAAGAGGTGTATAACACTAATTCGTGACTACATTCACTTGTCATGAAACCCAAAATACTGTAATCTAAGTTCTAAACTATATTACAGACAACACATTCACACTAACACAATTTCACTAACGAAAACTTTACATTCTAACATACCATTCTAATTCTATAACTAAGTATTTAATGTGTTACCTAAATTTATTAAATTTGTTATGTTAATTATATGATATGATTATATTACTTCTTATTTTTTTCTAATCTAAGTGATGTAATCTAACTATTTAAATGCAATTGTTGTGATGTGAGTTATGTACCTTAATTAAATGGATTATGTGACCACAATTTATGTACTTTTCTAAATACTATGCTAAATAATGTTTTTAAATGCACAAAGGAATTATATGAGTGATGTTCTTAATCTAACTGGTGTAAATGCTGTATGTTACCTTATCTACTCTTTTTAATCTATTATGATGTCAAATGATGATACTAATAAATGGTAATATTTGAAAGATGGTATGGTTTCATTAAGATGGAATAAACTAACTACAATGAAACTAAGTGAAATATAACAATCTAAATGGTACTATTCATATCATAAATTTAATTTAACTTGTAATAAACTATTCTTATGTCTAAACTAATATTCTAATCTAATTTTAATGGGTTAATTACTGTACTAACTACATTATTAAAATAAATGAGAACTGTTATAGTTCCTAACCTACATCTAATTTATCACTATCTTAAAATATTATATTACATATCACAATAAGTTTATATACATAGTATTTGGTTTACACAGGTTAGTAGTTGCCTTCATGTATGTGCAATGGTTGTATAGGCATAATATAACCACACACTTTGCCTGGGTATCTGAAATACATTACACAGTCATCTTAATGTTCTCTCGGTAGTGCACGTGTAGAGTTCGCTGGTGTTGTAGCTCTGTCTTTTCGTGTCTGTAATTAAGCACTGTTCTGACACTGTTTTCTGCGGTTCATATATATGATACACCGGAATGGAGCTTAGTTGGAAATGAGCTGTCCTAGTTCACACGGTGGTATCTAAGTATAGCAGCACAGTTCTTAATCTGATGTCCACGGACACATGATAGTTCAGTGTTTTGGTACATGATTACGCCAATAATGTGGATATGTATGTAAGCTATTTTACATCTTATATTATCAGATACCCATGTACCAACCATCACTCTACATTTAACTGTTGGATTTCAGGTATTTCTACCCCAGATGGTCTACTAAGGGTATCAGCTAGGGTGTTGTCTTTCCCCTTAATATGCTCTATACTGAACGTATAGTTTTGAAGGATAAGAGACCACCTGTATATCCTGTCGTTTCGGTGCACACCAGTCTGAATGACCGTAATGGGAGAATTGTCGGTCTGGATAATGAAGTGCACACCCGCCAGAAAGCGGTGGAGCTTTCTCACTGAGTAGATGACGCTCAGGGCCTCCAGTTCTGCTATCGAATATCTGGACTCGGTAGGTGTGATCTTACGGCTCACGTAGCAAATCGGATGGAAGATGCCCTCATAAAATTGGCCTAGGACTGCAGCGATAGAGATCCTGCTGGCATCTGTCCTGAGATAATAAACGAGCCCAGGGTTAGGCAAGCGGAGGATGGGAACATTACTAAAAAGAATTTTCAATTTTGACAATGCAGAAATTAATAATGCATCTTTCACATCCAATTTTACTGATGCTTTTAGCACATTAGAAAATACACTTGTAATTTCAGCTAGGTTTGGAATAAATTTACTGTAGTAATTAACTAATCCTAAAAGACTTCTAACCTGCTTTTTCGTAGTAGGCATGGTTAGATTCATAATTTTTGTAATAATCCTATTGTCAGTCTTCAGTTGACCTTGAGAGATGACATGACCCAAAAATTCAATTTCTTTTAGGCCTAATTCGACTTTGCTCGGTTTGACAGTGAGACCGAAGAGTCGCAACCTATCAAAGACATGTCTCAGTTTCAGTAAGTGTGTAGTCCAGTCTTCAGTATGGACACATATATCATCTATATAGGTCACAGTATTCGTCACTCCATGTAACAGATCTCTAGTTAAGCGTACGAAAGTGGCAGGAGCATTTCGAAGTCCGAAAGGAAGAAATCGCCACTCGTATAGTCCTAAAGGTGTTGAAAACGCAGTAAGATGCATAGATTGAGCTTGCATCGGGACCTGCCAGTATCCTTTAGTAAGATCTAGTTTTGAAAAGATTTTAGAAGTAGACATGTCCAAGATAAGATCTTCGCAGGAAGGAATAGGTTCTGCGTCGATCTTAGTGATGTTATTGAGTTTCCGATAGTCCACGCACAGACGAATTGTGGAATCCTTCTTCTTAATTAGGACGATTGGAAAAGAGTACTCTGATGTAGACTTTTGGATAATCCCGCTAGCTTCTAAATTAAGAATTTCCTTATTTAGATTTTCCCTATAGCTGAGTGGGATAGAGTACGGCCTACATTTAATAGGCTTAGAATCCGAAAGAAGAATGGAGTGTTCGATTCTGTCCGTCCTACCTGGGATGTCAGAGAATAAGTCTTTGTATTCAGTAACTAACTCCACTAATTGTCGTCGTTGAATGTCTGTTAGTCCCTGATCTATATGTATGCTGTCCACTGTCGCAGTTTTGTCTACAATGGGAACAGGTAGTTCCATTCCGTCGTCGTCTACCTGATTCAGTACCGTGGTGGTGCTAAGTGTGTATTCTGTTAACTCACTGGGTGTATTGCCATTGTCGGAACTGCCAGTCTCGCTAACTAGTGTAGTTGCGTTGTGTATGTCTGTCGTCTGATCACTGGGTGTTGGTGCACTCTGTTCGTCTGTCACTACTTCTGTTTCTTGTCTTGTATAGTAAGGTTTCAACATGTTGACATGGAATATCTTTAAGTGTCCGTTTATCGATATTTCATAGTCAACATCTGAAATTCTGCGTACCACCTTGAATGGCCCTTGCCATGAGGTTAATAGTAAATTTCTTTTGTCTGGAAGTAGCAAGAGTATGTCTTGATCTGGTTCAAGTTCAATTGTTCTTGTCCCTTTGTTGGCATATTGGCGGTAGATTTGACCCTTCCTCTCCAAAGCTGCCTTAGCTATAACACACGATTTCATGATCTTGTCTCGTGTCTCTGTCACCATTTCATAAGGTGTTTTTGGGGTAGGAATTTCTATCGAATTTGTTAGTACCTGATGGTAAATAGTTAGGGGTCCACGTGGGTTAGCCCCGTAAACTAATTCAAAGGGTGAGAAACCCGTGCTAGAATGGGGAATCTCCCGATAGGCGAACAGCACTGTTGGTAACAGTGTATCCCAATCAGCTGGGTTTTCTGCTGTAACCTTAGCCAGCATGTGCTTTAGGTCCCCATTAATTTTCTCTACTATTCCATTGCTGGCTGGATGGTAAGCTGTCGTAAAATGTTGCTTAATGCCTAACATTTTTGTAAGGGCTTGCGTTGCAGCCGATATGAACTGAGTTCCACGATCGGATAAAATGGTCCGTGGGAATCCGAATCGTGAGAACAGGTGTAGAAATACATTGGCAACGTCTTTGGAGGTGATGTATTTCAAAGCTACTGCCTCAACCCACCTTGTACATAGGTCGACCATTGTCAATATGAAGCGATTTCCTTTGCTGGACACCTGGTTTAGGGTGTCCAACAATATCTACCGCCACACTTTCAAATGGCCTAGAAGCCAGTGTAGAAGGCTGTACTTCAGCTGTAGGATGTTTACCTTTACGTACCAATTGTTGACAGACATTACACGAACGACAAAATAATTTTATGTCATTGCAAAAACCTGGCCAATAGAAATGAGCCTGAATTCTGGCCCTGGTCTTATCATATGCAAGATGACCAGCAAACGGTGACTCATGTGCAATCTTTAGCACAGTTAGACGATGTTGTTCAGGTAACACCGTTTGCTGAATCTCATGGTTACCAGTAGTATAATATCTAGTTAAAATACCATTGTTAAGTCTAAAAACCCAAGATGCATTTTTGGTCACTTTGGCTTTATCTTTTAACAATTTTAAGTATGGAGACACACTAGTATCAGCTTTTTGCTGTTCTATAAATTTCTGTCTGCTGGTGTCATCTGTGCCAGTTGGGGAAAGCAACAGTAGTCTCTCATCTTGTAGTGTGTCTTGATGTTTCACACTGTCTGCTCTTGTTGTTGCATTAGCTGCATTTAATTTCTCCCATGCAACTATTTCCTCATTAGTACATTGTTTCAGTTGAGGTCAGTACAAGGGTTGTTAAGTATTGCACAAGTAAAGGTACCAGAAAGAAACGGAGAATCAATACGGGCTTTTGCCAAAGGGTAAGTCTCAATGTTACCCGAAAAGGTTCGGCATCTGACAGTGTCACCTGTGTAATCACCCGGGCTCACTAGTTCTTTCCGAAAACCGATAAGGGTGCTGCCGCTGTCCAGCAAACATTGACATGGTACATCATTGACCATTGCATTGTGGAACACTAACTTGCCTCTGGAGGCTAATGCTGCATTCACACTCACAGATGAGCATGGTACTGTATGTCCACATTCTAGTCTTCCGTCTGCATGGAATTGGTGACATCGTTCACAGCTATCAAAGCTTAATATATCGCTAGCAGCACACACATCCTCTGCTTGGTTAGTTGGTAAGTCACTTTCAATCTCACACTCATTCTCACTACCACTATCTGAAGAGGTGTCAATCAACATAGCGTTGTTAGCTTTCAAACGTTGGCGGCCAAGGCACTTATTAGAATAATGGCCATAAGAGGAACAAAAAAAAACATTTGATTGCACGCCTGTATGCAGACCGTTTGCTTTGCTGCTTCTTGATCACATTTTCAAGATGCGCCGGATAATTCGGCGATTTGTCGCACATAGCATAAGTGTCGTGCATTAGTTGACAGTACATGCATTTGGAAACTTTTCTGTCTTTCTTATCATACTTCTGAAAAGGTTTTCTGTTACCTTGAAAGTTTTTTGATTGGTCTTTGACAAAGGAAACTATCTCAGAGTCACTTGAGGTCTTAAAAATCTCTCTGTTAGAAGAAAAATATGCTGAGCCTTTTTTTTCGAACTGCTCGATGTTTTCAATGTCTGACTGCTGCAAAAACTTAGCAAAAGGAGAAGGTATAGTAGATATACACTTGTCCATAGCTATTAGGTTTTTTAATCTATCAAAGTCTTTTCCTATGTTAGCTGCTTTAAGCCACCTGTTTAGTACACTCTGCACATTTGAAAAATAATCTATAAAAGTTTCACTAGGTTTAGGTTTTAAATTTGAGAACTGAACCTGATACCCAGGGGCATCAAGTAAAAAGTGCTGCATAATCCTATCATGGATGTATTGATAGCTAGATCTAAGTTCAATAGGAATAGACTCTATTACTTTAAGGGGCTCACCACTTAGATTCTTCATGTAAATCGGAGCCCACATATCTAAAGGAACTTGGTGATATTTAAATTGGTACTCTACATTCTCTGTCCAGGCAGATATGGAGTCCTCTTTACAATATGGTTTGATAATATTTTTGTATTTGTTGAACTTATTTTCCTCTTGTTGACTTCTTAGTTTAGTGGCAGAGATCTCTGCGTGTGAGTCTACATCCATGCTTTTCATTTTTAATTGTGTCTCTGATTCTACTTGAATTTGTCTTTCTTTAACTCTTGCCATTTCATCTATCTCTTTTTGCTTTAGATCTAATTCCTTTTGTTTTAATTCTTTCTCTTGATCTAATTGTTTTTGTTTCATCTCCTTATCATGTTCTCTTTCTCGTGCGCGTTCGTCCCTCTCCGCATTCTCTTTTCGTGTTTGTTCCTCTTTTGTTTCTTTAAATTTCTGATCAGCATATTGTTGTAGTTCTTTTCCTGTTAATTCTAGTTCTTTGCCTGCTTTTATGAAATCTGATAAAGTTGCCATCTTACTTTAGTACTTGGCTAACAGTGATAGGCAATGATGACTTTAATCAGTTATTTATCTTTGATATGTTATGTTTGTTCTTATCTGATCACTATCAGTTGTGCTTTCTGTTTATACCCTGCCCAGATTTATCTTGCAGAAAAACAGAGTATACAAATATGTCAACGCGTTACAAGCTGAAAAAGAGATGCACTATTAATCAAATTGCATGACAAAATATATAAGTGTACTCAGCTTAATGTGGGAACGAAGCTCCTTTGACACAGGTCACCTTGTTTGGTACACTGGGGTGGCGACACGTTTCGTACGTAGCACACGGTATTTGGCCCACAGGTGTATGTGCACAGCTGTTGTTTGCCCTCTGATATATAGGGCAGCAGTAAACACGCCTACTAAACGATATGATTTACTCGACAACTAAGGACAATGACTTAGACAATGACAGACTTACGAACACCTAGAATATGTATTAATTAATTTTAATGTCAATGTCCTGTCTTTGTTTTAAACAATAATTGCCTTTCGTTACTAACCTAGTTAATTTCTGTAAACGTTGTGCAGCTAAGTATCAGATGCTTAGCCCGAAAATAGTTCCATCGTGACGATAAGCAAAGAGAAAATAGACCCAAAAATGAATAAATGCTTGTAAAGAAATCAAAATAACATAATAATGTGTCGATAAATAAATATATTCATTTAGTAACTTAAATAAGTAAATAATAAACAATATACAGCACAGATTCAGGCGGGCCGCCGCTAAGCGATCTTGTAAACACTCGACTGCTTTATGCTAATGACGCAGAACAACTGTCTGTCAATCACTCTACGTCATCGCGCAGCGCTATTTTTAGATCTCAAAAATCAATATTGTCGGCTGCTTGTGTATTCCTGCGCCGTGAATCATGTTTGGTGCTTATTCAAGAATAAATTGGTAAATATATGAATAAATATAAGAAAATAAGAATATTAATACTTACAGCTTCGAAGAATACATGATTTCATTCAATAAATATATCATAAACACAATTAAACACTATTTTGTCACGATAGGCATATTTCTAGCTCGCAAATTCTCCTGTCTGCACAAATTATCGTTACTACAAAAATTAAACCTTAGTCTGGAGCCCGTGGATGAGTGGATTAGCTTGAACTTTTCGTTCAAGCTTCACTTCTTGACACCACAATTACCCTTTTACTGTGGGTATTAGCTTGGCGCTTTCGTCCAAGCACCACTTTCTGACACCACAATTACCCTGGCCTGTCAACAACTCAACTGACAGGTCTCATTGGGTACTTCTCACACACCCATACAAGACAACTTGCAAGTCGTGTGGGAGGCAAAATGTATGGTCCATTTTATTGCCGTTGGCTCGCTTACAAGCGGTAAACAGTCGCTAATGCAATACACAATATACAGCCACAGAATTATCTAACACAAACTGCTAACCCCATGCTAGTTCTATCTATTAGTGAACACAAAACTCCTAACGCTATTCTAAACGATGTGAACGCCTCAAGTCCAGTCTCCCGTCTGCCTAACCTCTCTCCCGTGGTTACACACCACGCGGGGTGACCTTCACCTTCGTGCGTGTTACCTCACATCGCACTCTGCTGGCAAACGTGGCCTGTTGAGTGTCTACTCAACTGTGCTATGGCTTCACGAGGTGTGGTACTATCGTGATTAGAGTGCTAACTCTCTGAACACCGCCTGCGTGTCTCATGAGGGAGTGGCTAACCCTCTCCTATTACCTCATCTCCCCTGCCCTTGCCTCGGGCACCGTATCTCCTCCTGGTCTCTTCAGGGTTGACCGCTCTCCCTGGCGGAGGTGATGCGGTCGAGTCTTTGACACAGACCTGGAGATAAAGAGTCATGCATTGACCAATGTTCTAAGAGAGATGGATAGCATGAAAATGAATATACTAGGCGTTAGTGAGATGAGATGGAAGGGATCGGGCAAAATTATAGCTGACAATCACACAATAATTTATTCTGGAGGGAAAACACATGAAAAAGGTGTAGGAATAATATTAGACGAAAAAACAGCCAAGTCAATTAATGAATACTGGTGTATTTCAGATAGAGTTATTATGGTAAAAATCAAAGGCAAACCAATAGACATAAATATTATACAAGTATATGCACCAACAGCTAGCAGTAGTGATGAAGAAATACAACACTTTTACGACGAAATAGAAATGGCGATGGCTCAAATTGGATCACAAGAAATAAAAAATAATACTTGGTGATTTTAATGCAAAAGTAGGAAAGGGAAAAATGGAGGATGTAGTGGGGAATTATGGTTTAGGTACAAGAAATGAAAGAGGGGAAATGCTAATAGAATGGGCAAATATCAATGAGATGATAATTGGAAACACATGGTTTAAACACCATAAAAGACGACTGTACACATGGATAAGCCCTGATAAGAAAATACGCAACCAAATTGACTACATACTAATTAATAAAAGATTTAGAAATGCTTTAATTAATGTAAAGACAATGCCTGGTGCTGACTGTAATAGTGATCATGTACCACTATGTGGACAAATAAAAGTAAGATTAAAGAGAGGGAAAAAATGGTTAAGAACATGAGACTTAATAAAGAGGTTCTGAAAATATATAAAGAAATGCAAGAACAATACAGAGCGACTGTGAAAAATAGGTACAATGCAATAACTAAAATACAGAGTATAGATGAACAATGGGAAATGTTAAGGGACTTCATTCATCAAACTAGCAAAGAAGTATTACCGGAGAGAGGCAAAATAGCTAAGAAAAAATGGATGAATGAAGATATCTTAAAACTGATGGACAAAAGAAAACAGAGTAAAAATGACAAACAAGAATACGCTAAGATAAATAAAGAAATAAAAGATAAATGTGGGAAGGCTAAAGAAAGATGGTTAAACGAGCAATGCAAAAAAATTGAATTAAATTCCATTAAAGATACAAAAAATATGCACAGAAAAATCAGTGAGCTTACAGGAAGAAAAATAAGAATAAATACAGGGTGTTTGAAATCAAAAACAGGAAAGATAATATTAGAGGAAGATGCTATAATGAAGAGGTGGAATGAGTATATAAGAGAATTATATGAAGGAGAAAGGGGAGAATTAACAGAAGATAGTAACTTAGAAGGTCCACCTATTCTGAAAGAAGAAGTCGCTGACGCTATGAAACGTATGAAGAAAGGAAAAACAGCTGGGCCAGATGAAATCACAATAGAAGAATTAGAAGTATTGGGAGAATTTGGAGTAGATATATTAACCAAAATGTTGAATGATATTTACAGCAGTGGATATTTACCCAGTGATATGCTGAAATCTTTATTTATAGCTATACCAAAAAGACCAGGAGCAATTGATTGTGAAGATTTTCGTACAATTAACCTTATAAACCATATCACTAAGCTTCTACTCAGAATCATAATGAGAAGAATCAAAAAGAAAATAAAAATGGAAATTAGTGAAGAACAGTATGGATTTGTGGAAGGAAAGGGCACAAACAATGCAATTTATACATTACGGACACTAATAGAAAGGTCAATAGAGAAACAGAGAGACATATATTTGTGCTTCATAGATTATACTAAGGCATTTGATAAAGTAAAACATGATGAAATGATTAAAATGTTGGAAGATATCAACATTGATGGAAAAGATTTAAGAATAATAAAGAATGTTTACTGGAACCAAGTAACAGTAATTAAAATGGGAAATAAAGAGGGTAGTTACGAACGGATAAAGCTAGGAGTACGACAAGGGTGTGTCTTGTCACCAGATCTTTTCTCCCTGTATAGCGAAGTAATAATGAGAGAGATCAAAGAGATGCCAGGAATACTAGTTGGAGGTTATAATATAAATAATATACGCTATGCAGATGACACAGTATTGGTGGCGGATAATTCAACAGACCTACAACAATTATTAGACGTTGTAGTAACAGAGAGTGCAAGGAAAGGACTCTCCTTGAATATCAAGAAAACAGTAACAATGGTAATATCAAAGAAAATGGTGACACCAAAATGTGACATAGAAATAGAAGGGAAAATCCTTAACCAAGTTGATAATTTTAGATACCTAGGGGCATTTATAACATCAGATGGAAGATGTACAACAGAGATTAGGAGTAGAATAGGGCAGGCAAAAGCCGCTTTTCAGAAAGTGAAGAGTATCTTATGCAATAAGTCACTATCACTGAATGTAAGAAAGAGAGTGCTGAAATGCTATGTAGAACCAGTTTTGCTGTATGGCAGTGAATCTTGGAACGTAAATGAACAAATTAAGAAGAAATTAGAAGCAACAGAGATGTGGTTCCTGAGACGAATGTTGCGAATTCCTTGGACTGCCAGAGTAACTAACGACGACTGCCTGAAACAGGCTAATGAAACTAGAACATTATATACAACAATAAGACAGAGACAAACATCTTTCTTCGGTCACGTGATGAGAAGAGAGGCATTGGAGAACATCGTAACAACTGGAAAGATCGAGGGGAAGAGAGGCAGAGGTAGACCAAGAGAAGTGATGCTGGATGGATTGAGACGGTGGCATGGAGGAATATCAGCACCAGAGTTGATCCAGAAAACCAAAGACCGAGATTTATGGAGAGCCATGAACGCCTACGCCAGCCGGCACGGCACTTGATGATGATGATGATGATTCTCAGTGTATAAAACATCACCACCAGAGAAAACATTGCAGGCACTACGAACGGCCAGAAATAGAATACAACAGACCGCAAGATATGTGCGAACTGAAACTGGCTACAGCTCTCTGCACAAATACAAACGTGTGCAGACACTGGAAATATAATAGGAATGTACGAGGGCATCAAGCAATGTGTCGGTCCATCAAGAAATAATCTAGCCCCTTTACTATAAATACAGGGGGTAATCATACAAGATCGAGCAAAACAAATGGATCGATGGGTAGAACACTACTCAGAGTTATATTCAGCGGAGAACACTGTCTGAGGAGAAGCTCTCAAAGCCATTAAACAAAGGTCCGCCTAGCAAGCTCTGGATAACGAACGGTGCCTCACAGAAATCAGCGAACTACTACACACTCTCAAAGCCAGCACCAGGAGAAGATAGTATTCCACGTTAAATTTTAAAATTTGGCAAAGAAACAATCATCACAGAAATGTATGCAATACTTCAGCTCGGATAGTAAGAAAAATCAAAAGCACAAGATAGAGGGACACAAACATTGTTACCATTGATAAAAACAAAGGTGACAGAAGCGACTGGAACAACTATCGCAGCATTTCCCCCTCAGCATTACAGGCAAGATTTTCGCTCGAGTAATGTTTAAAAAAAATTTTAAAAACACATTCTTGCTGACATAATTTACCCCGAATCACAGTGTCGATTTAGACACAAAAGGTTTACCATCGATATGATTTTCTCACTCACCCAGCTCCAGGAGAAGTGCAGAGAACAGAGAAATCCATTATATATTGCCTTCATCGACCTCACAAAGGCATTCGACCTCGTGAGAAGAAAGGGCCTTTTTAAGATCCTTGAGAAGATAGGATGTCCACATACCCTGCTGAGTCTCGTGAAATCATTTCACAAAATCATGCAGGGTCTATTTTATTTGTTGGTTCAACATCCTAGTCATTCAGCATCAGCAGTGGATGTAAAGCAGGTCTGCGTGCTTGCTCCTACACCTCTTGGTATCTTCTTCGCCGTTCTCTTAAAGCAGATATTTGGGACTGCCACTGAAGGCATATTCCTCCATACAAGACATGATGACATTTTTTTGGACCCATCAAGACTCAAGGCAAAGACCCAAATCAAATCAAGATGCATAAGAGAACTAATCTTTTCAGACGATGCAGCACTGACTACTCATGCAGCAAAAGATCTACAACAGCTCAAGGATCGTTTTGCAAGCGCCAGCAAAGACTTTGGGCTCACCATCAACCTAACTAAAACACAGGTGATGGAACAAGATGCTGGTTCGCGTCTATCAATCAAAATTTATAATTACAAATTGAAGTTTGTCCATGAGTTTGCGTATTAGAGACAGAAATCGACAGAGGCATTGAAAAGGCAACCACCATACTTCGCTTTCCAGACTAACTAAGAGAGTTTGGGAGAACAATATACTAACATAGCGTACAAATGTTCAAGCATATGAAGCTTGTGTCGATAGCTCTCTACTATATGGGTGTAAATCCTGGACCGTGTACTCACGCCAAGAAATAAAGTTGAATTCCTTCCATATAAGATATCTGAGACATATCTTTAGCATCTCGTGGAAAGACCACATAACAAACAATCATGTGCTTGAAAGAGCGGATACTACTACAGAGTGCACTCCCTCCTCAAGCAGTGACGCCTCCAATGGGTGGGCCATGTATCTCGAATGGAGGATGAACGTATTTTCAAAGATCTCCTATACGGAGAACTAGCCACAGTGAAGAGGCCAACCTGAAGACCCCAAATGCGATACAGGGATGTGTGAAACAAGATATGAAAACCCTTGACATAGATCCATACACATGGGAAAGGGCTGCAAAAGAAGATGTTCCTGAAGAAAAGATGTACACAACGGACTGGTGCTCTGTGAGCGCAATCTGATCCAACAAACTGAGGATAGGCAGCAGAGGAATTAAAATAGTCACTTACTACGTGACCTGCCTCGTCTTACAGATGCGGAAACTGTGACATAGATTGTCACTCTTGCATTGGACTATACATTCACCAGCGGTGCTGTCAGGTACCCCCCCCCCCCCCCTAGTGGCACAACTCTATAGTCCTTCAGGACAGAGAGAGGCCTACTACTACTACTTAACCATTAATGTTTTAACAATGTCCAGTATCCTAAACATTTCTTCTTATTTCACTTATCAAATGCCTTAGCCTACTCAATAAAGCACAAATAAATTGCCAAAATACGATAAGTAGATTGTGAGCTTTACTAAAACACGATTACAAGAAACAAAATGAACGTTGCGGCCAAAGCCTTCGTCAGCACAGAACAAAACAACACAGACACCAAACTAATAAAACAATCACTACATAGAAAATACATAGGCTACTCAGCTGAATACTGTCTTGGTGAAATGTGTATACAGTGACAGCCGTATGATGTAGAGGCGGCCGGATGTGAGGATTGAAACGGGTCGATGGGTAACAGGGATTGGCTAAGATGCCCGATGGGCGGGGGTGGGTGGGGGGGGGGGGGAGAACAACCATGTGGGCGAACGGTGAAGGGTGAATTAGCAGTGAACCAAAGCCGGCTCTGTAGCGAATGTTGTAGTTCGACATTCCGCATGCCCAGTTGGCGGGCGTTTGGAATGCAGTATGCCCTGTGTTGGTTAGCATAGGATAGCATGAGTAACGGTCACCCAGAAGGCAATGACAATAACCGAACGCAAACTTGCCAAAAAATCACTAAAGGCGAAAGTAATGCTAAGGATGATGGCAGCGCTCTGTAAAAGATGCGCTATCACGTTGTTCTAGTGGGCTATACAGCCGCGGGGAAAAAAAGAGAGAGAAAGAGAGGGGGAGTAGGAAGCTAAATGAAACTATGTTGGACATTAAGGTCGTGAGTGTCCCCAACTAGAAGATGAGGCGGTTCAATAAAGCACAAGTATAAATCTGTTTTTATTGCAATCATTCTTTCTATTAATTTTCTCAAGACGTATATGGCATCGCTTTTGTTTTTAACATCCACAAATCCACACTGCTCATCTCCGATTGCTGGTGTTATTTTATTTCTTATTCTTCTCACAATTCTCATTAGTAGTTTAGATACAGTAACCATTTTTACGTTAAATATATGTCTAGTCACATGTAAATATTACATAGGGTATGTATGTTAAAGGCATTTCTGCGGCGCAAAATTTTAATTAAAGAAGGGAGTAGTCGGACATAGGTTTTGTATGTGTCAGTTTTACTTTTTGTAATGCCGTTGTAGTGTAAGACAGTATTGTGTATTGGTGTAACGCATTTATAACTGTGCATAGCTGTGTGTAGTATTGTTGGATAGCTTACAATATGTGTGCTGTTTCAGTGTGTGTATTGCCTTACATATCTGTTACCGTGTCTATTTTTTAATAGTAGGTCTGTGTTATGTTGTTTATATGCTATTTTGGTGTATATATGTTGTGTAGTGTGTCAAATTGATTCGTGTCATACCTGGCAACTCTTCGTATCTATGTTTGACTTGGTCTCCTTTTACGGCCTGCTGATGTGAAAATACACATTCAATAACTCCTACTTATACAATAATCATGCATCTGTAGTGGTTGGTATCATTGTTATAGTCTACATCAGGGGTGGCCAACATGAGGCCCGCGGGACGTCATGTTGCAGCCCGCGGAGTGGGAAGCGATGATGTGGTCGAGGCTGTAGCATGCTTGCTTGTTTACTTTAATTAACAAAAAGGTGCGTGGCCCGGCAGAAATATTATTTCTGAAATTTGGCCCGCCAGCGGAAAAGGTTGGCCACCCCTGGTCTACATGATATATCTAATGAAACATTTTATTAAAGCATGATAGGTGACAAGTACACAATAGTTACATTGTCATACACATATAAAGGTTTATGTCAATACATTGATTATGATGTACATGCTTAGAGATGAATTTGTGAGTGAAAATTAGTATAAATAAATTATTAATGCATCAATTACGTAATGTTTAACTACCGTTAATTAATAGTTTCACACACTAGGACACTGTTATACTGTACATTGTTATTATAAACACGGTTAAACGGTTACAACGAAGTCATTTAACATATTATCAAATAAATAATAATTACACTGTTAAGCTAACAATTAAATATATTACTAGTACCATCTTCAATTCTTCACATTGCACTATCTTCATCAAGTATACGATTTCTGGGAACATTAAGCGTATCCATATTTAATTGGTTTCCATTTGTATGATATTATTCTCCATGATCATCCTTCTTCTTAGCATAGCCCCGTATCACACCACCAACTAAAGCTAGCTGTTCAATTTACTTTATTTACAACATTTCTTTCGATATTCTCATGGACTTTTTATTCCACAGGGTTTCATTGATCTATCTGTCATCAATTTACCATTGCTTATCATCAAATTTCTCAATTCTCCAAGGATTATTGTCTAGCTTCATTTCTCTGATTCTGTAAGCTGCATTTTCCTTGTTTTTTCCAATACTTTCGCCTTTCTCATCGTGAAAAGAACATCAAACAGCATTGAATGAATCACTGAAAAACGAGAAGTAGGTTATGAGTTTTACCAAAGCACGACTACAAACATCACTGAGAACATTGACATAAATAATTGTTGTAATGAACATAGACTTATACTTGTGCTCTATTTAGTAGAATAAGGCATTTGATCAGGTGAAACAAGAAGAAATGCTTTTGATATTAGAAAATGTTGAAACATTGATGGCAAAGATCTGAGAATAATTGGGTTATTGAGACTATGTTTCTATTAACAATCAGGATATGCAAGTGTTATAGCGACCCTGTACCATATAATGTTTTCTTAACTTATCTTAAATGTATAACACTATTGCCTATTTTTAGATCATATTTTGTCTATAGTTTTTTTCATTTCGCTAATATTTTTCTCAACCTGGCTAATATTTTTCTTAATTTGGCATACACTTTTTTTTGTTTAAATTTGGTTAATATGATTCTTCTTTTGTCCTATATTTTTCGTAACTTAGCCTATATGCTTCCTCATTTGGCAAACATATGACTGAACTTGGCCAAATTTGTTCTCACTTTGGGTAATATTTTTCTTTTTCTGGCTACTACTTTCTTCATTTGGCTAATACTTTTGTCTTATTTTAGTTAATATTTTTTTCCTCATTTGGCCTATGTATTTCTTCATTTGGTTAATATTTATCCCCATTTGGATAATATATTTCATATTTGGATAATTTTTTTCTTTCTTTTGACATTTCCTAGTTTGTTCAACATATTTCTCAGTTTAACTAATATTTGCCTCATTTTAGCAAACATTTTTCATAATTTAGCTAACATATTTTCTTACTTTGGACGACACATTTCCTAATTTTGCAATTAATGTTTTTTTTTAAAATTAGGCTGACATATTTTCTTTTCTTTAAACGACATATTTATTGATTTGATTAATATGTTTTCTTAATTTGACCATCGTTTTATTGTTGTTGTTTTTTTTTTAACATGCTAACCATTTTTATTACTTCGGCCAGTGTATTTCTTAAAATATTTTTAGAAATGTTTAAGATATGTGAGTAATCAACTTTGCGGGATACAATATCAATAACATTAGACATGTTACTAATGCAGTGAAAAAATCCGGCAAACTTTAGTAAATGTGGTTGCTGCACATAGTGAACGACTAGGGTTAGAATTAACTGAAAAGGAAAAGACATATTCTGATCGTAACTAGGAAGAAAAATGTACCATACAGTAATATACGTGTAAATGGGAATATTCTTACACAAGGGAAATTATCCCGAAACAGTCACAACATCTGCTGGGAATTATATAATTCAGGAGGTATTTCTCCAGTATCATATATTTGTTCAGGAGTTTGGTAAATTGATCTTTTCCATACTCTTCTACAGCATTCATCGCCTCTTTTGTGATGTTGTGTGGGCCCTGGGTCTTAAAGAACATTCGGAAGTTCCAGGTTAAAATTGATGGTCATTCATTGTGATTTCTAATTTAATACTGTTCTTCTCTTGTATCATCATAAAGGGTTATCCTATAATCCGTCAATGGATGTAGAATCTGATATTTTTCTGTTAGGATTTTTCCATCATTTGTTTTCTGGCAGAAGTTTGATGTAGGTTTTTTTTTTTTTTTTTTTTGTAAATTAATAAGCCCCTGAATTATTATGTGCTTTTATTTGGTATGTCTAATGTTTTGTTTTTTCTCAATTTATATGCAATTTTCCTCAAGCCCTTCCCCTTCTGCCTCTTCACATAGTGTTCTGACTTCTCTATGAATCTATTCATATTTGTCAGAATTATTTTTTTTGTGTCTTCCTGTTTCCAATAGTCATAAAATTTCTTTAGTCATCCATTTTGTACGACCTACTTTTTTTAAAATAATGTTGGGATAATGGTTTCTGTAGCTCAAGTGATTAAGTTCTTTGTGATTTCGCATTGATCATCCACATCTTGAAATGAGATCTTTAGATATGACAATACATCACATTTGTTCTTTACTACAGTGTTAAAATTGTATTGTATTTCTCTATCAATTTTCAATATTCATTTATTCAATCAATAGCATGTCCTTTAGAGAACCTCACTCCCATAACAACCTTCCGGAAAACCTCTCGATCATAAGCAAGATGTCCCGAGTCTGATACACCCATCTGGAGATCATCCCCCACATCCTGCACCCATCTTCTCTTTGGCATTCCTCTTTCTCTCTTCCCAGGCATATACCCCTCCATTATTGTTCTCTCCAAACTTCGTGACTTTTCAAGTGACCGAAATATTTCAATTTTCTTTGTTTTATCGACTTTAATAGCCAACCTTCTTCAATATTCAACTCTTGAAATATGGATGCATTTGTTCTTTTCTTTACCCAAGTTTTCAATACTTTTATTAGTTTTCAATATACACATATCATATTAATTACCTACTGGTGCATATTTGACTTTCTTTAATGTTTCCTTTAATGTGCCTGCAATCAGTTTGTGATCACCGTAGCTGTCTGCAGTAGAAACTTATTTTGCGACTGTTAACGCGTTTCAAAGCATGCTGCTAATCAGGTTGTAATCAGTCTTAATTCTAATCATGTTGTCAAGACTCCTCCAAAGAAATAATCTTCTTGAATGTTGATTAAATCAGGTGTTTCCTACAATCAGTTCATGCTCTTTTGCCCATTCTACAAGTCTGTATACGGAACGAATACAGCGTGTTAAAGACATAGTCAAAATATGGAAGATTTGATGGGTGGTTTCACAATGTGACACTGCCACCTAATCACCCCTCCCCCTCCACCCCCTACTGAATGGTGATAAATCCTATGTTAGAGAAGATGACACATTTTGATTGATCCCGAGAATTTTGCAAATGAATAATAAACCATGGTTATTGGCAAGGTATTTGATGGTCATTATCTTGGTGATTATGACGACAAAGAAGATGATAGAGTTTATTTTTTTTCCACAGACAATTGGATTTCATCTCTATCAAAACTCTTGATATGCGCACCGCTGCAGACAACAAAACTGGCCTCAGTGCTGCTTTATATTCTGACCCTAAAGCAAGGGCCCCAGACAAATACCTGAGTGTGGTACTTACTTTATTTTATTGTCTGTAGGCACTGACATGTATGTGAGTGAGGTAGTTACTGTATATTATTGTCCACTCAAATGTAATTGAGGGTGGAATTATTGTATATCGGTGTCTGTGCACACTGACATCCATGTGTGTGTATGGTACTTACTCTGTCTTATTGTCTGTAGGCAATGACATGTATGTGTGTGTGGTACTTACTTTGTCTTATTGTCAGTAAATATTGAAGTGTATCTGCGTGTGTAATATTAGTGTATTACATTTTATCTAGTTACAGACATGTACCTGAGGTGGTGCTTTTCTTATTGTCTGTAGGCAGTGCTATGTAAGCGAGCGGGGTAATATATTGTTACACTATCTTTAGATTTGACCATGCATTCAAGTGGGGTCATACAGTTTCAATAGACTGAATGATATCCATGTGTGCAAGGCTGAGAAAACCCAAGAGTCGTAAAAACAATCCTGCCTCTGCTGGGAATTGAACTCGGATTAAAATTCATGTAAGGCTCATTTGATTTGAGTTGACTCAAGAACCGACATCACAATCTTCGCGACATTCCCACACGTGTTACGACCAAATCGTCAACAGACAGCAAAGAATTCCATGTGATTTACAGAACGTCATAATCTACTCCAGCTTGAATTGCTTGTTTATAAAATACTTAGACAATGCATGTTCAGTTTTTGGCATAGCTTTCTGAACAGCCGACGCTCATACCATTGTGCAAATCAACGCAAAGCTACCTGCTCTCAAATCAGCATCGACTCACTCTGAACCCCGTATGACGGGATTGTGGAACTGCGTTTACTATCCTTAAGCTACATACGCGGACGCATGTTGTAATAATTTATCAGATTATCTTTACGCACACACATGCATATACACGTGACACTATTCTATCATATTCTCTCTAAGCACTGACTTTATCTGTTTACAAAACAAAATAAAAAAGTGGAAGAACCCTTCTACGCGCTTTAGAATCATAGAAAAATAGGCCCTCTGAGTATAGAAACTTGCCCGCCGCCCATTGGCCAGAGGTGTGATCCGCATCAGGACGGATGAAATTGTTTTTAAATTAACGTGATTTACCAGTGCAACCCAGCTTAAAATAGGTACCAGGAGATGTTTTGAAAAATAAAGGCTACCGGCGTAATTCGTATCATATAACCCTTTATGTGTGCATTGGTCTTTACACAAATTATGCGTCTTACACAATGCGCTAAATCCGACTAACGCATGCTAATATATTCTTTACTTCTATCCAGTGTTGCTATTTTGACGCTTTTAGCACCAAATTTAGTGCTTTTTCAAGTCATTTAGTGAAAAAAAAGTTGCATTTAGCGCGGCAGCGCGAATTCGTTGCTTCACAATTTTGTGTGTGTACTTATTTGGTGCTTTTTTGGGTGGGTAAAAATTACTTTAAAAATCATTTTGGGAACACTAAAAAGTCGAATTTTAACTGAAGCAAGGGAGTAAAACAGTCTTAGTACATGACTGCGCAATATTAAAGTAATTTAACTCCCTTTAATACGATTTAGTTGAAGTGAGTGACTGCAACGCGCAGGCAATATGCAATGCGTTAAAAGATTGTTGAATGGTCTTGAGTTGCAAAGACTAGTTGCACTCGGCACTGAAAATGCACCTGTCATGACAGGTGTAAACAATGAAGTATATACAAAATTAAAATCCAAACTTCCTCATCTGGTACTATAGTCTGTTTACTTTTGCCTGCCCCAATATAAAATTCCAGATCTCAGTAACCAACTGAGGGAAAATATTAAGATGTAGCATATAACTTTGTCATTATGTCCACCCCAATTTTTTTTTTCTTTCTGGAGATTGAACAGCAGATTTCAAAGTTTGTTTATATGCGGTATATAATTTACGGGTCAGAGACGAAGTGCACATTATTAAATGTATTACGTCTTCACGCGCAAAATTTAGCGTTGAATAGTTAATTTTCTTGTGAGACATAGGATTTGCCTTATGATAAAAACCTCGCGTAGTGGAACAGGACATTACTGTAAAACAAGTTTGTCAGCTAGAAATCACTAGACCAAAACATCAAAAAAATGTCGCCGCTTTCCATGATTTAAGTTGCTTTTGGGCGTATCAAAGACATATTCTTTGGATTGGGGTAAATATAAGACGACAGGAAAAATGTCATAACTATGCAACAGACAATTTTTAAAATAATTGTTCGTGAATGAACGTATTCATTTCTGGATACTATAATTAGGTGTGTATGTCATTCCCTTCAGTTGACAGTGTCACAGGCTGCAGCTGCTTGTCTGCCCAGGAACATAGTGTTCATGACTAGAGAAACATATAACTGGTTTTCTAACTCAATTCTTCGTCAAGTAAAGTACAGGAAGCTTTTTGCTTCAGTAAATTATGGACAACATGCGCTGAAAGTTGTTCAATTAAGCCAGACACGATGGATGTCCATTCAATCTGCCATTGTCAGAATATTGCAGCAGTGGGTCGAGCTCAGAACGCATTTTGATATAGCAAGACTCAACGAGAGCTGTTATACAGCAGAACATCTGCATTCTATGTTTAACGACATGAAAAACTATGTGTCTCATAGTTCTCAAGCATATTCTCTGAGAAGTTCAAAGTGTAAATAAGAAATTCGAAGCAGATATAAAGTAGTAGGCCTCTTTCAGGCCTGAAGAACTATAGAGTTGTGCCGCTAGGGAGGTACCTGACAGCACCGCTGGTGACTGTATAGTCCAAAGCGAGAGTTACAATCTCTGTCACATTTGCCGCATCTGTAAGACGAAGCAGGTCCCGCAGTAAGTGACTGCGTTTTAAGCCTGTGCAACCTATACTCAGTTTTTTTGATCAGATTGCGCTCAAAGAGCACCAGTCTGTTCCTTACATCTCTTCTCCAGGAACATCTGTCTGTTGCAACTCTTTCCTTACGTGTCTGAGTCTATGCTTTAATATCTTGTTTACATACATCCCTATATCGCATTTGGGGTCTTCCAATTGGCCTCTTTCCTGTGGCTAGTTCTCAATACAGGAGATCTTTGGGAGTACGTTCATCCTCCATTTGAGATATGTGGCCCAGCCATCGGAGGCGTTTCTGCTTGAGGAGGGAGTGCACTGTGGTAATATCTGCTCTTTCAAGCACATATTTGTTTGTTATGTGGTCTTTCCATGATATACCCAGGATACGTCTCAGACATTTCATATGGAAGTTCAACTTTCTTTCCTGTCTTGCGTACAGGGTCCAGGATTCAGACCCGTAGAGTAGTGTGCTAACAACACAAGCTTTATAAATACAGGCAGATATACAGGATAAAAAAACAACTACACAGCAACTTGTCCAACTCACTGATTCTATCAGTTCAAAGATTGCTATTCGTAGCAGAAAAATAACAGAAAGTGATGATATTCAATAGTATTTAGATCCTAATCCCAATCTAGGTTATGAGTTTGAGAAAGAAATAGCAGGCTACAAGGTTCCTGAACTTGGTTTCCGGCTTCCGGTTACGAGCGGACGTGTTTTAACAAGCTCTCTCAGTTTTTATATAATTTATCAAAGTTTCAACCATTTAAGTTGAGATGTTGTGTATATCAGTGTGTTCGCTCTAAAACTAGATCTAATAATAATTAAAATCTTAAGTTTATGTGACTGTTTATTTAGTTAAATGAGGATTTCTGTGTGAAATAGACGGTAAGAACATTCAATTTTGAAATCTACCAATTATCGATTAACGACAACGTGTGATTAAACCATGCGTGACTAGCGCGTGGTATGTTGCCAAGTACACAATATTCATTTCAAGTGATAGCTCACATGACTTTAAATTGCCCGCGGCGCGTCTAGACTACAATGAGTTCGCTGCATTCTTCAAGTGGGTTTGATAACATGATGCAGTAATGTCATCGATAGGAGAGGTCTCTCTGGAGTGACTGGTGTTAAAACAAGATCCGGTATACGATGGCCGTGAATAAAACATACACACATAACAAAGAGAAGGCGGTGAAGAACAAGCTAACCAGGTGTGTGAACCCAATCGGCCGAGTCGTCCAACACACCAACTCTGGCCAATGTGTTACAGTATCCTTTAACAATACACTCGATTATGAGGCATTTAGAACGCGCCTTATCAACAATTACAAGTCTGAACTAATTCAACACTGACAAGATAGAAGCGGGGCCTACTTTGAAGACCTGATTACGACGCCAGTCCTTACAATACACTTGTATCATTCGAAGAACAAGTTATTAGCTCAAGGCAGCGTTGAAAACATTAAATCTTCGCTAAAATTAGACTTTGCCGAGCTGCAATACTCAATACATGCATTCATGGGTAGATACATATCAAAGACGCAAGATATCGTCAACATGCTAGTCTCCAGTGAGGTACCAGAATCTACACAGCCCACAACTACAGCTGTGGACATCACAGCAGACAATATTTCTCAATTAACACATACAACGAGTAAACAGGACAATACCATCAACACGAGGCAAGCTACCCCACCAGTGCTCTTGGCCATTTAATATCCAATAGATCACCTCCAAAGCAACGTAGAGACCAAAGTAAGAGTAGCAGATGAATTACCAGCCTTAGATAACGCGCCAACTGTCAATGGACCACCGTGCCCTTTCCCTTAGGCTCATTGACGTAATAGAACAATCCTTAAAGGCGCTCATTGTTACTGTTACAGCAAACATTGAAGCTAATAGCAAGACCAGCGGTGACTACACTGCTCTCAAAGCAGAAATTACGCTTCTGAGAGAGGAAAATCTGTTGCTAAGAAAAAACAGTGAAAACTTTACAGCATGAATCCACTACCAACCCAACTGAACAAGCGTGAAATTCCCAAGCAGCTGTAGCAACTTCGGAGACGCCCAGTTTGACCTAAAACAAATTAGTAAACAAGACACGAAACAACCTCAACGTGCAGAGGAAGATAAAACACTACAAGCAGTCTATCCCATTGGTATAAAAATAAGCAACAGATTCTAAGTGCTTCAAGAAAATTCATAAGAAAACGTACAGTGCTACAGTGCACTGCCAACAGGCAACACACACCTCCAGGAAACACAGGGAGAGTCGCACGGAGAAGTACAGACTGCTGCTAAATGTGAGAAACAACTGGCAAGGCGTACTGGAAACCATCATTTGCAGACGGCACGACCCAACTGTACACACATTATAATAGGCGACTCTCTAATGAAATGTCTATACAGTGACCGTATGGCCACTTCAGACAAAGGCATTGTTTCCATAATCCCATTGCCTGGGGCTGGTGTTGACCGGCTAACAGACAAGTTTAGTAGGCTGGCTGTAAATCGTAACGTTACAAAGGCAAGCGTTCATATTGGTATTAATGACACAATGAACAACCAGAAAATCACAGCATCTCAGCTGCTGGCACTCTTGAACTGGTTACGTCACACTTTTTTTAAACTCGTCTATATTCTTCTCCTCCATCATATCACCGAGTTATGGATTCCAGCGTCGTCTATCTGACATAAATAACAACACACTGCAGAAGTTTTGTTCTCACAACAACATACAGTTTATCAACAACACACCGGAGGTTACTTCGCAGTCTGGAGCACCTAAAAAGCGGCTTTATAAGGATCAAGTACATTTATCTACATTGGGTACCAGATTGCTCGCCAAAAATATCAAATACCCAGAATGGACACAACCTACATCCAATACTGGATCGCGTAGGACACTTCTAGCAACTCTACTTCAAGCTCAAACCAGACGACATACTCTCGCCACATCAAGTACCAATAGGCCAGAATAGCGCAGACCACTCAAAACCACGGAACCTGACATCCAAGCCAGACGGAACATTTCCACCACACCAAATCCATACAATATCCCTTTTTCACACAGGAGGGGGGAAATTATGAAGATAAATTCCCTCTTCTCCACAGCAAAGAACAATCTAGCAGTAACAACAATGAGCCACCACAGACACATGTTAGCAACGAATCAGAGCCTGTAGTTGGAGGTCTTTACACACCCGTGAGAAATCAACAGTATCCATTCCATTGTAACCCAGAGTTGTTATACCTCGCACGTTTTAGCCCAGCTTCACTTTGCCAAGCATTTATTATGTCACTGTAACAAGGACCAACACAGCCTGGTATTTATTAGCAATTCAGCACAAAGCAACACTCGGTACAAGAGATAGCCTCTCCTAGAACGTGTATGTGCATACTTGGTTATTGCTTTCTATAGCAACGTATTAGATTTACTGACTATAAACATTGACTCGTATTGACGTCACAGACGTAATTAGTTGGATATATATTAAAATACTTCTTATTGTGTTTATACTGTGAGTGAGGGGGTCTTCACTGCTCATCCTTACAGATCTTTATACGTATTTTGTGTGTGTGTGCGCGCGCGCGAATATATTGACAGAGATATTACTGTTTCTCTGTACTTTAGAGTGTGTATTGTTATAAGGGATGTAAGTTGAATTCATTTTCGTGTTTTAAAAAATTCATGACTACGCATTGTTAAAGTGTCTAATAAGTACGAACACTGGCTCAGTAATAATGGGCTCAGAATCGGGTACTTAAATATCTGTTATACTTAATAAAATTTTCACATGTTCGGCGTTAGTGAAAGTCTATTAAATAGTAACATCTCAGATGAAGACAAAGCTATCAGAGGCTTTAAAACCATTAGAAGAGATCCCTATCAGAAACAAGAGATGGGTATTGCAGTTTATATTTCTAACTCCCTTAACGCCAACCGTAGGCTAGATTTTGAAACCTGCGAGATTTAGTGTGTATGGCTTGAGGTTAAGCTTTAACATCGCATACCCCTAGTAGTTGGCTATCTTTATCGAAGACCTAGTGCAGAAAATATCGTATGAAAAATGCACCACTATGATGGATGTAGTCTTTAGTAATGCGAGAGAAATAATACTGCTAGGCGACTTCAACATAGACACTAAAAAATCAAACAAAACATGTGAAAACATAATAGAGTCATATAACTTCCAACATTTAGTCAAACAAGTCACTTGAATAACAAAATCATCTGCAACACTTATAGATCATATCTATACAACGTGTGCTGACAACATCACAGAATGTACTGTACCAATCAATGCAATGAGCGATCACTACCCAGTAAGTTGCACGTGGTCGAAAAGAGGTACCAAAACTCCGAAACACAAACAAATAAGTATAAAATATAGAAATTATAAAAACTTCAATCAAGATGCCTTTTTACAAGACTTGCTCAACACATCTCTGGACTATGTTTACCAGCTTCTTGACCTAGATGATGCTCTTGGCCACTGGTTGAAGACCTTTCTAAGTGTATTTGATAAGCATGTTCCATTTAAGGAAGTTCGTGTTAAACATCACAATAAGCCCCCGTGGATCACACAAGAGGTAGTTGAACTTATGAGAGACCGGGACAGGGCACATAAAAATAGATATCTAACTATGTACCGTAGTCTGATACACAAAGTTCAATATGTTATTCGAAAGGAAAAGAAAAACTATTTTAGGAACTTAATAATAGATAAAACCAACACTAAAGATATATGGAAAGCAATTAATACCTTAACAAACAAACACAAATCATCGCAATATTTACCATCAAATCAGGTTACATGTGATCAATTCAGTAATTTTTTTCTGTTCGACTTAAACCAACTGAAGGCTGTAATACCAGATATGCCTCATGACATATCTTTAATATCTGTGAGAGCAAATGCTATGGAGACATTCCCACAAACATACCGCCAATGACGACCACTGAAGTATTTACTCATCTCCGTAACCTAAAATACAATAACTCATCAGGACTAGATGGAATCAGTAATCGGATCTTCGCTATGCTGCACCGGCGATCTGCGAGTCACTAACTTTTATATACAATCAATGTCTCACCAAATGTCACTTCCCATCAGCCTTTAAAATTGCTAAAGTGTATCCTCATTTAAAAGCTGGTTCATTAGACGACTGTATCATGAGTAATTATAGGCCAATTTCCATATTATTCTCACTATCCAAACCGCTAGAAAAGCACATTTATAAAACAACACTAGAGCACTTAGTTCGCCACAAACTAATAGCTGACAGTCAGTCAGGATTTCGGCCAAAATATTCCTGTAATACGGTCCTAACAAACATGATAGAAAATTGGCATCACATTATTAACAACAATACTCTGTGTGGAGCGGTGTTTATAGACTTTACAAAAGCATTCGATATGATAGATCATAATATCCTAATTAAAAAATTAGAAACAATGAAAGTAAGTTGTAATCCATCCATCCATCAGGTGCCATGCCGGTAAGCGTGGGAGGTCATGTTCTGCTATCTCACTCGATCAACAGAGTCGTGGTTCAGCTCCGTGTTTCTGTCTCGACCATGCCAAAAGGCCAAGCCATCCAGGTACTTGCCTCTAGTTCTTCCCCTTGGTCTGTTCCTCTCGGTCTTACCAGTTGTCACCAAGTTCTCCAGATCATTTCTTCTCATAACATGCCCAAAAAATTGTGACTGTCTACATCTAATGTCTCTAATTAGTTTACGATCTTTATTTGTTTCTTGAAGAACTTGTTCATTGGTCTTTCTGGCTGTCCATGGTATTCTTTGCATTTTCCTCAGAAACCACATTTATACAGCCATCAGATGTTTTTCAGCCTGACTGCTCATTGTCCAAGCTTCACATCCATATAAGAGTACAGGTTCTATGTAGCATCTCAACGCTCTTTTTCTCGTTTCATTTGACATCTTTTTATTGGTCAGTATGTTTTTCATCTTGCTAAAGGCTACTTTTGCCATGGCGATTCTTGTTCTAATCTGTTCAAGGCACCTCCCATCAGATGTTATTACTGTTCCAAGATAATTGTACCTATTTACTTGTTGAAGAATATTCCCATTTACTTGTATATTACATTGTGGTATTTCGTTCTTCCTAGTGACGACCATAATATGTGTCTTACAATTTAATTCCAACCCTAGTTGTTCACTGTGTGTAACAATCGCATCTACTAAATTGTGCAGGTCCTGTTCATTGTCTGCAATCAAGACTGTATCATTTGCATATCTAATGTTATTGATGCATCGTCCCCCAATGTTGATTCCTTCCATATCTTCAATATTTCTGAGATATTTTCACTGCACAGGGAAAACAGATCTGGAGACATTACACATCCCTGTCTCACACCTCTCTTAATAGGCTGATATTGGCTTACTTCATTATCAACTCTTATGGCAGCTTGTTGTTTCCAATATATGGTTTTTACAAGTCTAAGGTCTTTTCCATCAATCTGTAGATCCTCAAGCATCCTTATCATGTTGACATGTCTCTCTTTATCGAAAGCCTTTGTGTAGTCAATAAAGCAAAGGTGTAGATCTTTGTTTACTTCTATAGAACGTATAAGTTGTAATATAGTGACATCAATAAACTCATTCTTATTAGACAGAAAACAAGTCGTATCACACAATAAATCTCTATTCCGAGCCATTACCAGTAATATTGGAGTAACACAGGGGTCTATTCTTGGCCCTTTGCTATTTGCCATTTATATAAATGATCTTCCCTTATATCTGTCATCGTCCTGCGATCTATTTGCAGACGACTGCACAGTATATACAAACGCTGTTGATTGTTTAAATACATTGTTTAAATATAATGCAAGACATAGCCAACGACTAAATATACTCCATGTCCCTAAACCTAGGATAGACTTATTTAAAACAAGCTTAGCATACTCTGCCACTCAGTTGTGGAAACATCTTCCACAAGAAATCAAAGACACCACCAATCATTATACATACAGTCGCAACCTGTTTGAACACTATCTCAGGACAGACTACATGCCCCCTTTAAAAAAAAATAAACAGCAAAAAAGACAATAATAATGGTAAATTATCTCGAACGACAATTAGCAAAAAAAAAAATAAAAACATTCCCATATGTTAGGCACGTTACACCCACCTTGGGTATTCATGGTGCTCATGTTAAACTTTGCCTCAACGAGGCATGTATTATTCAAAACAATGTTTTCCCGTGATGAATTTGAATAACGAAGACACAAACTATAGATTGCACGATTTATTGCCTGGCATATTTCGCTGCATCTAGTCAGGTACATACTGCAGAAATCACACAACTTACGTGAATTAATTAGATAAATCATTCAAATTGGAAATATACACATGTTCGCACAGTAATGTCGATTGTCTACCACGGTAATTTTAAACTGACTAACATGTCTTTATGCTTGCACAAGGACGGCTTATGAAGGTTGATTATTATAGCTTCAGCAGACTTTAACAATCGACTTCTTTGTGTGTTGAACAACACACGGAAGGCACTGTCTCTTTCAACCACGTGACCGCTCTCGAGCACATGTCTCCCGACCGATGAAGCCGGACTGTTTCGGTGTGTCGGCCTGCCTAGGCGACCATCTTCTGTGTGTAGTATCTTGTCCACCCAATTCGGAATGTGTTCCGAAACCCTGCAATGTAACTGTCGCTCAGTTTTGCCTATGTAGATGGCCTCGCATCTACATGTAAATTGGTAAATACAATTTGATTTGGCGTACACAGCTATAGGTTCTTTTACTGCTGGGACAGGGTTCGGTGTGTTTCTGTACCTGATGACTAGAGTTGCAGCACAGAATGTTCGCTCGACTGCTGTGGTGAGCCGGTCCCGCAGACGTTGCATTACGTCATCTCCTCGGAAGGTTAGCTGGATGAATACCTTGAGTTTAGGGACTGTAGTTACTTCTGATTTCGGTTTGGGCTGTTGGCAGTGGCGCTTTATAAATCCTTTGGAGTACCCATTCAGGTTTAAGGCATTCTTCAGAGTTTCAAATTCCTCTGTCAGTGTGTCCTGGGTGCATATCTTCCTAGCACGGTCAAACAGGGTCCGTACTAAGCCCCACTTGTACTGGACAGGTGCGAAGCTCTGAAAATTTAAGTATTGGCCAGTCCATTGGCCAATCATTATACATACAGTCGCAATCTGTTTGAACACTACCTCAATATAGACTACATGCCCCCTTTAAAAAAAAAATTAAACAGCAAAAAAGACAATAATAATGGTAAACTATCTTGAACGACAACTAGCAACACACAAAAAAAAAAAACATTCCCCAAGCCCGTTTCCCCATTTCCCAACAAAGAAAAAAATAACCTGAGACGACTGTCAAAACACCAGATAGAAGAAACCCAGTCTAAGCTGGCCAACCTCAGGCGCACACACAGTTCTGCCTACTACGTCACCAAAGAATTGAGCTTTTATGGCTACTTGAAGTTCACCAAATTCTGTACAGAAACAGTGTACAAGGTGAAAATCGCAGAGAATGCTCGCCTCAAAAAATCACAAAATCACTGAGCACTGAAAAGATAACAACGTCAGTACTAGACAACCCAGAGAAGTATGCCAGGAACGTATCGTCGTACGTACTCAACAACACTGAAACGGAGGCCCTTGCATACGGATTAAAATTCTGCATAAAGCCCAAACACATTAACCGTGTTGAGTCGCAAGCACAATTTGAAATGTTGTTTGATCAAGTCTCCATGTTATCACCTACTTCTGCTGAATCAGTTGGGTGGCTGAAGGCCAAACTGGTAGATTTAGAACACCAGTATCGCACAACCCCCTCTAAACAGACATGTCCGCTGACCAACGAACACATTACTGCCTTAAAAGCGTTAAAGGCCAACAAAACCCTCGTAATATTGAAACCTGACAAAGGGAGTGGTGCAGTTCTGATGGACATATCAGACTACCAGAGAAAAATGGATGAAATATTATCAGATGCATCTAAATTCAGAGTAGAGCAAATAGTCAACAAGTTGGAGGACCTAGATGCAAAAATGAGGACAGAAATCCAGTCACTTGTGAATGCGGGACTCATCAGTGAGGCCACTACAAAAACGCTCACACCGGGTGGCTGCCAAACACCTCAGATGTACGGTCTACCCAAGCTTCACAAGCCCTGCATCCCACTAAGACCGATTCTTTCCATGGTTAACTCTGCACAACACCGAATGGTGAGATGGCTAGCTGAAATTTTAAAGCCAGTACGACAGTCCTTCGATCCATGAACACTCAGACATACGTTCGAACTGGTGAAATTATTGGCTACTATGGACATAAACAACATGGCATGCATGGATATTGCCTCTTTATTCACCAACGTTCCATTAGATGAGACCGTGAATATAATAAACGAACGCATTAGAGACAAACAACTAAAACTAGGCATACCATCAGCTATTCTAGAGAGGCTATTAAAATTATGTACTGCCAACGTACAATTCAACTTTCTATACAAGTCATATCGCCAAATTGACGGAGTGGCCATGGGAAGCCCACTTAAACCTATTCTAGCGGACATCTTTATGGCACACTTAGAAGAAAAGAGATCCTCAGAAATCAATAACTTGGCCTTTTACCGTCGTTACGTGGACGATATACTCATTATCACCACAGACAAGCTACAAGCAACGTCGTTCCAGGCCACAATGAACGAGAGGCATATAAACATCTCTTTATCTATGGAACACGAACACAACGAAGCGTTGCCGTTTCTAGATATCCTAATGAGACGTAGAGCAGACGGCACAATTCAAAGATCGGTGCACCGCAAGGAAACATGGACTGGCCAATACTTAAATTTTCAGAGCTTCGCACCTGTCCAGTACAAACGCAGCTTAGTACGGACCCTGTTTGACCGTGCTAGGAAGATGTGCACCCAGGACACACTGACAGAGGAATTTGAAACTCTGAAGAATGCCTTAAACCTGAATGGGTACTCCACAGGATGTATAAAGCGCCTTTGCCAACAGCCCAAACCGAAATCAGAAGTAACTACAGTCCCTAAACTCAATGTATTCATCCAGCTAACCTTCCGAGGAGATGACGTAATGCAACGTCTGCGGGACCGGCTCACCACAGCAGTCGAGCAAACATTATGTGCTGCAATTCTAGGCATCAGGTACAGAAAAACACCGATCCCTGTCCCAGCAGTAACAGAATTTGTACGCCAAATCAAATTGTATTTACCAATTTACATGTAGATGCGAGGCCATCTACATAGGCAGAACTGCAGGGTTTCGGAACACATTCCGAATTGGGTGGACAAGATACTACACACAGAAGATGGTAGCCTAGGCAGGTCGACACACCGGAACATTCCGGCTTCATCGGTCGGAAGACATGTGTTCAAGAGTGGTCACGTGGCTGAAAGAGATAGTGCCTTCCGTGTGTTGTTCAACACACAAAGTAGTCGATTGTTAAAGTTTGCTGAATCTATAATAATCAACCTTCGTAAGCCGTCCTTGTGCAAGCAGAAAGACATGTTAGTCAGTTTAAAATTACCGTGGTAGACAATCAACATTACTGTGCGAACATGTGTATATTTCAGTTTGAAGGATTTATCTAATTAATTCACGTAAGTTGTGTGATTTCTGCAGTATGTACCTGACGAGATGCAGCGAAATATGCCATGCAATAGATCGTGCAGTCTATTGTTTGTGTCTTCGCATGTATTATTGATTATTTTTCATGCGTTTTAATGCTATTATACTTTTGTTGTCAAAGAATTGCTTCATAAGAGATGTTGAATGAAAGAAAGTATTAGAGGAAATAGAGAAGAAGGGCAGAATGTCAGACGGGCCTGCGTGCCCAATTCTTAACCCTTGGAAAATAAAGATTTACTTACTTACTTACTTACTTACTGATGAGAAAGAAATTCGCGGAAGGTGCATACAGTTATTAATAGAGCTATTGACACATCTGCGTTTACGTTTGCCGATAACGTTCGAGTGTTGCAGTCCATGTCATGTCATAGTGGAAGTGAATGTCAACAGTCTATGAAACCCTGTAAATTGGATCTTGCCAAAATGTTTGTAGAAGATGCAGCTACTCTCACCCGCATCGATTGCCAGTGGAGAAAATTTCACCATATGCAGTGGACACAGACCTCTGAGAAACTTGGACTGTGGGAAGAAATAGCCTCATACAGGGATGCCACCGATGAAAATCATTTCCAAGATCTTACAGATTTAGCTTTAACTGTGTTCATTTTACCTCATTCGAATGCGGACGTGGAGCGTATTTTTAGTCAGATGGGAGTTATAAAATCATAATTGCGGAACAGACTTAGCACCAAGGGTTTGACAGCTGTTTTGACTATTAGATATGTAATGAAACCATATGGCAAATGCTGTCATGATTATAAACTATCTAAGGATATTCTACGAAAAATTGGACCACATGAGGTATATACACGTTTCTATCAATCATCATCATCATCATCGTAGGAGCAAACACAGCAGGAAATAGCTACAGAAACTAAAGAGGAGTTGTCTGACTGGCATTTGGCAGATCTGGAATAAACTCCATTCTAATATTCAGTGATAATAATAAATTATAATGTGCTAATTTATAACATTTTGAATAAATACAGCCAGTGCTAGTTTTAGTGATTTTCCAAAAAGTACTTTTGCAATGTAGTGCTGTTTTGGCTCGAAAGTAGTTCTGATTGGGATTTGGCTGATCTGGAATAAACTTCATTGTAAAATGAAGTGATAATAATAAATTATAATGTTCTAGCTTGTTACATTTGTAATAAAAACAGTTGGTGCTTTTGTTCTTTTGGTGCTTTAAAAAAAAGTATGGTGCTTTTTGGGGGATCTATTTTAATGCTCTTTTCATCAAAGGGAGATGGCAACTTCTATCTATCTATCTATCTATCTATCTATCTATCTATCTATCTATCTATCTATCTATCTATCTATCTATCTATCTATCTATCTATCTATCTATCTATCTATCTATCTATCTGTCTGTCTGTCTGTCTGTCTGTCTGTCTGTCTGTCTGTCTGTCTGTCTGTCTGTCTGTCTGTCTGTCTGTCTGTCTGTCCGTCCGTCCGTCCGTCCGTCCGTCCGTCCGTCCGTCCGTCCGTCCGTCCGTCCGTCCGTCCGTCCGTCCGTCCGTCCGTCCGTCCGTCCGTCCGTCCGTCCGTCCGTCCGTCCGTCTGTCTGTCTGTCTGTCTGTCTGTCTGTCTGTCTGTCTATCTATCTATCTAGCTTCTTTCAATCAGAAACAGAGAATCTAAAGTCCTCAATACCACTCTCGGCTTGTAATTTAAGCTCACTGTCATCATTCTGTGAAGAGAAATGCTCTAGAAATATTCCCCCTGAGATTCCCTTGTTGTCTGTTGCAGAAGTGTATAAATATCTCTCAAAGCTCAAAGAAACAAATTTAGAAGGCCTAGATGGTATCAGTAATAAGTTGCTAAGAATTATCATGCAAAGAGTTAGGAGGAAAATACAACCTGAAATAGGTGAAGAACAATATGGGTTTGTAAAAGGCAAGAGTACAGTAAATGCTGTGTATATACTGAGAATCGTAATCGAACGTTCTACAGAAGTTAATAAAGATCTACACCTTTGCTTTATTGACTACACAAAGGCTTTCGATAAAGTGAGACATGTCATCATGATAAGGATGCTTGAAGATCTAAAAATTGATGGGAAAGACCTTAGACTTGTAAAAACCATATATTGGAAACAACAAGCTGCCATAAGAGTTGATAATGAAGTAAGCCATTATAAGCCAATTAAGAGAGATGTGAGACAGGGATGTGTAATGTCTCCAGATCTGTTTTCCCTGTATAGTGAACATATTTTCAGAAATATTGAAGAATGGAAGGAATCAACATTGGGGGACGATGCATCAATAACATTAGATATGCAGATGATACAGTCTTGATTGCAGATAATGAACAAGACCTGCAAAATTTAGTAGATGCGGTTGTTACACACAGTGAACAACAAGGGTTAGAATTAAATTGTAAAAAGACATAGGTTATGGTCGTCACTAGGAAGAACGATATACCACAATGTAATATACAAGTAAATGGGAATAGTTCTACAACAAGTGAAAAGGTACAATTATCTCGGAACAGTAATAACATCTGATGGGAGATGCCTTGAAGAGATTAGAACAAGAATCGCCATAGCAAAAGTAGCCTTTAGCAAGATGAAAAACATACTGACCAATAAAAAGATGTCAATTGAAACGAAAAAAAGAGTGTTGAGATGCTACATAGAACCTGTACTTTTATATGGATGTTAAGCTTGGAAAATGAGCAGCCAGGCTGAAAAACATCTGATGGCTGTGGAAATGTGGTTTCTAAGGAAAATGCAAAGAATACCATGGACAGCCAGAAAGACCAATGAGCAAGTCCTTCAAGAAACAAATGAAGATCGTAAACTGATTAGAGACATTAACGTAGACAGTCACAATTTTTTGGGCATGTTATGAGAAGAAATGATGTTGAGAACTTGGTGACAACTGGTAAGATCGAGGGGAACAGACCAAGGGGAAGTCCTAGAAGCAAGTATCTGGATGGCTTGGCCTTGTGGCATGGTCGAGACAGAAACACGGAGCTGATCCACGACTCTGATGATCGAGTGAGATGGCAGAACATGACCGCCCACGCTTACCGGCATGGCACATGATGAATGGATGGATGGATATATATATATATATATATATATATATATATATATATATATATATATATATATATAACACGATGTATGTATGTCTGTTCTTTATGCGTTCGCGAACTGTCCATCCAGTTAAGATGAAATTTTCTAAACGTCTTCTATTCATTCCCGTGCAGCCAACTGTCATAGTTTGTTAGTGTACAGTCAGCTATTTACTTACTAAAATTTAATAATTTAATATCTTATCATTTATATATAGCGAGGGGACTTAACTTAAGAAAGTTTATTTCAAGGGGAATAACATTTAATAGCATTGCTATATATGTTATATATAGATTGTTGCATTGTTTTCAATGATTTATAAACTCTTTGTCTACAGTTATTTACAGGCATATGAGTTATAATAAATAATGATATAATCTTTAAGGCATTTTCAAAGTTTTCATAAAAATAATGCATCTATTTAAATAGTGAAAATTGTCTAACTCATCTTTTTATTTTTCTTCAACAGCACATTAATTTTTATTTAATAATTTCATATGTATGGCGCGTTACACCCACGTTGGGTATTTATGATGCCATTTATGATAACATTTCCTCAACGAGTTACTTTTCATGCATTTTAATGCTTATTGTTTGTTTGTTTTTTTTTGTCAAAGAATTGCTTCATAAGAGATGTTGAATGAAAGAATTTATGAGAAGAAATAGAGAAGAAGGGCAGAATGTAGGACGGGCCTGTGTGCCCAATTCTTAACCCTTTGAAAATAAAGATTTTCGTTCGTTAAAAAAAAAAAAAATAATTTTTTGTGAGAGAAAGTTACTTGCATATCGTTTGCAGTACTCTGCAGTCAACCCACCTCCCACCATTTATTGGCTGTTCGTGATATCTTGGTAAGTTTACTTAAGATAAATCTCTTCCAATCATATTTTCTACTATCAATCTATCTATTCTTATATTCTATCTATATCTTTAACGGGAAGGGGCCAAACATAGACAGACAGACAGACAGATATATAGATAGATAGATAGACAGATAGATAGATAGATAGATAGACAGACAGATAGATAGATAGATAGATAGATAGATAGATAGATAGATAGATAGATAGATAGATAGATAGATAGATAGATAGATAGATAGATAGACGGACAGAAAGACGGACAGAAAGAAGGACGGACGGAGAGACCAACAGACTTACCGACCGACCGACCGACAGACATACAGACAGTCAGGCAGGCAGGCAGGCAGACAGACAAACAAATATATATATACTAGCTGCCCGGCCCGGTTTCGCCCAGCCCCTGGCGGGGAGCGTCTCATTAAATTCATATAAGTAGCCATTATACATTCAAATACATTCTCTAAGCGTACAGAGTATGCGTTCGGCCCCTGGGCCCTCGCAGCTAATTTATTGGTTGCAGCTAGAAAATTTCATTTAATGTTAGGATTATTTTTTTTTTTTTTTATGTTGACGTATAATTTTTCAGTTATGGTCGACCACCAAATTTGATGTCTAATGTAGTGCTTTTTGATAAACAATATTTTTTGTTTTTCTGTCTGGTGCGTACACAAATAAATCCGAAGGTTTTCCAACGCGTGAGAAGGCCACATATAGCTGTCCATGTGTGAAGCACGGATTTTCCAAATTTAGTCCACACACTTGTAGCGATTGTCCCTGTGCTTTGTTGATCGTCATGGCAAATGCAAGTTGCACCGGAAACTGCTGGCGTTTGAATTCGAATGGCATGTCTGTTGGAATCATTGGGATGCGAGGCAACAGTACATCAAAGGATAGACTTCTTCTTTTTTTTAGAAAAAAAAAACAACAACCAGCATTTTAACAGGCGTGCTGCGTTTAAGGTATGCATAATGTATGCACACCCACAACATTGAATGAAAAATGTGATGTTGACACACACGCGGCCAACTTTTTTTTAAAAACAAAAACAAAATCAAGAATATACCCATTTAATTGTGAACTGACCTTCTCTCTGCCAAGCGAACGGAAAAAAACAAATGCTTCGATTACTTCAAAAGTTCCACTCCGAAAAAAGTACAGAAATAAAATTCTAACGTATCTAATCCAAAATAACTCCATTATTTTTAATGAACACTGGTTTTAAAAACATAAAAAGATGTGTTAGAAAATTTTCACTATTTAAATAGATGCATTACGTTTATAAAAATTATGAAAATGCCTTAAAGATTATATTACTATTTATTATAACTCATATCCCTGAAAATAACTATAGACAGAAAGTTTATAAATCTTTAAAAACAATGCAACAATCTATACATAAAATAATAGTGATGTTATTAAACGTTATGACCCTTGAAATAACTTTTCTTATGTCAAGTCCCCTTGATGAAAACGATAAATATTAGCTGCCCGGCCCGGCTTCGCCCAGGCTCTGGCGGGGATCTATCTATCTATCTATCTATCTATCTATCTATCTATCTATCTATCTATCTATCTATCTATCTATCTATCTATCTATCTATCTATCTATCTATCTATCTATCTATCTATCTATCTATCTATCTATCTACCTACCTACCTACCTGTCTGTCTGTCTGTCTGTCTGTCTGTCTGACTGTCTGTCTGTCTGTCTGTCTGTCTGTCTGTCTGTCTGCCTGCCTGCCTGCCTGCCTGCCTGCCTGCCTGCCTGCCTGCCTGCCTATCTATCTATCTATCTATCTATCTATCTATGTTCGGCCCGTAGCCGTTAAAAATATAGATAGAATAGAAGAATAGATAGAAAATATGATTGAAAGAGATCTATCTAAAGTAAACTTGGCTCCCGTTCCCGACTATCTGTCTGTCTGTCAGTCTGTCTATCTGTCTGTCTATCTGTCTGTCTAACCTGGCCCGGCTGCACCTCATTTAATTCATATAGATTTCTATAGCCAGGGGACTTAACTTAAGATATAAAAATGCTACTAAAAGTTATATCCCTTTTCGTCATATATTTTTATATTTTCTTATATTCAGTCATGCAATTACAAAATTAAATTTTAGGAAGGCAATAGCTGATAGCTGATAGATAAAACTATCACAGTTGATTGCACAGGAATGAAAGGAAAACGTGTAGAATATTTAATCTCAATCGGTTGGACCGTTCGCGAACGCATAAAGGACGGACATACATACATACATACACACAACGATTTATATATATATATATATAAATCCAACTTCACAGCAACGGGTCGTCCCCATTATGCTTCTTTCCTGTGCCAGTGAATATCACACAAAACGCTCCCCACTACCCAATGTGAAAAGTGGAAAAGACAGGAGTCTCGACAAACAACAGCCCGCACTATACACTGTGCATAATGCCGCCGCCAGAATGTCAGCACAATAGTCCCCCACGAAACATTCAGTTTATCTCTGATGGCATCGGCAGTCATTTTCCCATCTGGATGTTTCCTAGATGTTCACCCACACAGTCCACATAAATACATTTCATCGTCGATGGCAGTGGCAGTCAACCAGAAGCCCAGCAGCCACGCATTTCTGCATAAGGCAAAAACCGGTCAACTTTGTTACATAGCCAGCAGCCATCGCTTCAAACATGCAGTCACGTTCCCAAAAAGCCTCGAGCAGATTCAAAAGCATTTCACACGAAACTCACAGCTCACAGTGTCGCGCCACGCACTCATTTAGTAGCAGGGCGACGGAACCATATATATATATATATATATATATATATATATATATATATATATATATATATATATATATATATATATATATTCGCATATCCACAGGAAGCGGTTCTAACGTGTGAACCACAAACTGAAGAACCTACTTTTGAAGTAATCCTATATGTAATAACACGACTTAAAAACAATAAAGCAACTGGGGCTGATGGAATTGCTGCTGAATTTATAAAGGCAGGCGGCCACGCATTACATCTAAAGCTATACGAACTAATAATAAAAATCTGGAGGACAGAAGAAATACCCCATGACTGGAAAGAGTCATTATTGATATCAATCTTTAAAAAGGAAACAAGTTCCAATGTGAAAATTATAGAGGAATATCTCTCCTATTCACACGCTATAAGATACTATCCGCGGTATTACTAAATAGACTAAAACCATATGTTGAGTTGAGTTAAGAACCGACATCACTGCACTCGGGGCATGCCCATACGTGCTCCGTCTCCACGTATATATATATATATATATATATATATATATATATATATATATATATATATATATATATATATATATATATATATACAGTGTTCCTGTCTCGTCCATGCCATGTGGCCAAGCCATCTAGGTATTTTCCTCTCGGTCTTTCCCTTTGTCTGTTCCCTTCGATCTTGCCAGCTGTCACTAAGTTCTCCAGTCCATTTCTTCTCATAACATGTCCAAAAAATTTTGACTGTCTACGTCTAATTTCTCTAATCAATCTACGATTTTCATTTGTCTCTTGTAGTACTTGGTCATTGATTTTTCTATCTGTCCATGGTATTCTTTGCATTTTCCTCAGAAACCATATTTCTGCAGCCATCAGATGTTTTTCAGCTTGACTGCACATTGTCCAAGTTTCACATCCATACAAAAGAACAGGCTCTATGTATCCCCTCAACACTCTTTTTCTCGTTTCAATTGACATCACTTTATTGGTCAGAATGTTTTTCATCTTGCTAAAGGCTACTTTCGCAATGGCGATTCTTGTTCTAATCTCTTCAAGGCATCTGCCATCAGATGTTATGACTGTTCCGAGATAATTGAACCGATTCACTTGTTGAAGAATATTCCCATTTACTTGTATATTACATTGTGGTACTTCGTTCTTCCTAGTGACGACCATAACCTGTGTCTTCCTACAATTTAATTCCAACCCCAGCTGCTCACTGTGTACAACAACAGCGTCTACTAATTGTTGCATA
>OY992880.1:111220071-111270071 GCA_963921405.1 Cepaea hortensis
GTTAAGATGAAACTGCACATCTGCTAGTCTAAATCTTGAACACCATATAATGGAAGATGGAATGGAGAGCAAGAAATTATGTTGTGAATAACTATTTGAGAGCACCAAGATTCTTTACCTTCCACTGTTTATTTTCCTAGGATCACAATTCTTTTAGGTATTTTCTTTATAATGTTCTTGAGAAAAATATAGAACATTTCAGTTCTGATGTTCATATTGCTGAGATTTTTAGATTTATGATGGATGCTAAAATTTCATGTAGTGGTCATTATCGAGACCTGACTTTGTGCATGCAGCACTTTGTGAAAGTAGTAGTTGCAGCTTGACTGAATGCAGTAACCACTTAACTGAGTAAGGCAGCTGAGATAGTTAGGACACATACTATTCCACAGCAACTTCCTGCCAATTTTCACTACTTTTCCAGGACAGGTATCACATATCCTTTTGTCTAGATAGTGGAGGAAACACAGTGAGCCCCGAATAAATCACCGGGAAAAAAAATAAAGAACACTCAAGAATATTGTCTACATTGACTGAATGCTACCGAGATCCAAGAACTGGATGGGAAACCAACCACGGTGTACCCAGTTTCTTTCCACAGATTAGAATTAGACCAGCAGAAGAGGCCCAATAATTATAATTGAAACCGGATATAACACTGAGGTCAATGTATGATACGGTGGCACAGCCAGGATATAGATAATTAGTTAGAGATAACTATGTAAATAATCTTGTAATTGTACTGCATTGGTGTATAGGTCAGGTCTTAGTCAGATATGACTGAGCTACCGTATAACAGTAGACGGTACTACCTGGTTTCTGTTAGCGCCGAACGTTGGGCGGCGCTTACCAAACCCGACACCCCAGATTGTGCCAACGGCTTCGGGCGGAAGAGCGCAATTTGGAGGGTACAAGCGTTACCCTGGTGCGAGGAAATGCAAGCTAAAGACAAAATTGTCATGGCAGGACAGACCAGGCCCTAAGCCTTGGTTGGCGACTGGTCTAGGATCAAAGCTCCGACAGGCGGACAGTTAGAGCATTGCTTTGCTGATCCGGCAGCTTCTGCAGCTTGTCTTGTTCCAGATGTAGGGGTGTTACCTTTCCTCTGGAGTGAACTAGGCAGGCCGAGAGAGGGATCATGCTGCATGGGCAACACATGATCTCTATATTTTAGCCCAGGCTTTGTGCTATGGAGAGGCAATAACTCCATCCCTAGTCTTAACTGGTCTCGGAATCAAAGCGAGAGGCAACTGTTACGGGTTATAAGTCCTTGTCAGTTGGCGAAGACATGGGGCGCCACGCGTTGCCTCTGACGGTGGGAGACACCTATAGGTGTCACTGATCAGCTACCGCCCGCCTCAAGCTGGGCAGCCCCCAGCCAATTGGGTGCTGATCCGCCACAGCCTGCCTGCTTCAATGGGTGCTTGGGGCTAGGACAAAATCTGAATCGCAGGCTGTAAAACCAATGCACCAGGTACAAACAAAACTAAAAATACAAACCTCAAGCTACGGCTTGCAACCTGGAACATGAGAACCATGTGTCCAGAATTTTCCACTGACTTGACCAATATTGACGATGTGAGAAAAACGGCTGTGATTGACGCCGAACTCAATCGTCTTAACATTGATATTGCTGGCCTGCAGGAGACTCGCCTCGCTGAGGAAGGGTCACTCAGGGAAAACAATTACACCTTTTTCTGGAAGGGTAGAGGGCAGGCAGAAAAAAGGCAACATGGTGTGGGCTTTGCAGTGAAGAATTCGCTACTGGGAATGATTGAAATTCCAGCAGGAGGAAATGAAAGACTATTATCCCTGCGCTTGGCAACCTCTTGTGGCTTTGCCACCATTATTACTGCATATGCAGCGACACTTGATTCCTCTGATGATGTGAAGGATTCATTCTATGAGGAGTTAGACTCCGTGATCAAGGCAGTTCCAAAATCTGACTACATTTATATGCTCGGTGATTTCAATGCTCGTGTGGGCAAGGACTCGAGTTCATGGCCAGTGTGCCTTGGAAAATACAACATCGGTCGCATAAATGAAAATGGGCAAAGGCTGCTGGAGCATTGCACCAGTAATGACCTATGTATTACAAACTCTTTTTTTAAAACAAAAAGGATGCATAAGGTCACATGGAAACATCCAAGATCCGGCCATTGGCACCAGCTGGACTTCATCATCAGACGGAGACAACATCTGAACCATATATCATTGACTCGTAGTTACCACAGTGCTGACTGTGAATCGGATCATTCTTTGGTTGTTGCAAGGGTTAGACTGAGACCAAAGAGAATCTACACAGCTAAACACAAATCTAGCCCCAGGATTAATATTATTAACACTCATGATCCTGAAAAGTGCTTTCAGTTTCAACAGCAACTTGAAGACGCTTTCACTGATACACCAGAAAAGTGTACAGTAAATGAAAAGTGGGGTCAAATTAAGGAAACTCTATAAAACTGCCGTAGGGGTTTACGGCACTGTGGATCATAAGAGGCAGGACCGGTTTGCGGCCAACAGCGAGACTCTGCAGCCCTTGATTGATAAGAAGAAGAAAGCTCTCTTACGAAACAAGGAAAGACCAACGCGTAACACTCTGAGTGAGCTAAGGCAAGCTAGGAAGGATGTGCAAAAGGCTGCCAGGCAGTGTGCAAATGATTATTGGATCAAGTTATGTGAGTCCATTCAAATCGCAAGTGATAAGGGAGACATAAGAAGCATGTATAAAGGAATAAAGAAAGCCTGTGGTCCAGTGATCAAAAGAAGTGCACCATTGAAAACCTTGACTGGAGAAATCATCACTGATAAGAAACAGCAGATGGACAGATGGGTAGAGCACTATTTGGAGCTTTTCTCAAGTGAGACCAAACTAGAGGATGATGCCCTCAACGCCATAAAGGCTCTACCAACTCTTGACCACCTGGACACACTTCCCACCATAACAGAAGTTAAGTGTGCTATAAATGAACTTGCATCTGGCAAGGCTCCAGGAAAGGATGGGATTCCAATAGAGGTTATCAGGAGTGGGCAAGACACACTCACTATACAGATCCACCAGCTAATAGAGCTATGCTGGCGTGAAGGACAAGTCCCACAGGATTTCAAAGATTCAAGCATCATAACACTGAACAAGAACAAGGGCGATCGGAGCGACTGCAACAACTATAGGGGTATCTCACTTCTGTGAATTGTTGGAAAAGTATTTGCCAGAATTGTTCTGCGCAGACTTCAAGTCCTAGGAGATCAAGTCTACCCCGAATCACAGTGTGGCTTTCGACAGAACCGGTCTACCACTGATATGATATTCTCATTGCGACAAATGCAAGAAAAATGTCGTGAACAGAATCAACCACTGTTTATTGCCTTCATCGACCTCACAAAGGCATTTGATTTGGTCAGTCTTGAGGGTCTGTTCAAGGCACTAAAGAAGATTGGCTGCCCACCAACTCTTCTGTCCATTGTGGGATCGTTCCACACAGGCATGAATGGTATAATCAAGTTTGATGGTGCAACTTCTGAAGAATTTGAAATCAAGAGTGGAGTTAAGCAAGGTTGTGTACTAGCTCCCACCCTCTTTGGAATATACTTTTCACTTCTACTGAAATAAGCATTTCGTGATCAGGATGGTGGTATATACATTCACTCACGCTCAGATGGCGGCCTCTACAATGCTCAGAGATTGAAGGCTAAGACCAAAATTAGGAGGGTACTGATCAGAGAGTTGCTTTTTGCAGATGATGCTGCAGTTACGACCCACTCTGAGGAAGAATTGCAATGTCTACTATCTGCATTCTCCAATGCTTGTTCTGAATTTGGTTTAACAATTAGCAAAAAGAAGAGACAGATTATGTCACAAGGTGCACATGGGGTACCATCAATCTTTATTGACGACGCAGAACTAGAGATAGTAGACCATTTTGCATATCTAGGATCAGTGGTAAATAGCAAATTATCCCTAGATCAGGAAATCAACATCCGGATTGGTAAGGCAGCAACAACAATGAACAGGTTAAGAAAAAGAGTCTGGGAGAACAGGAAGCTTACTGCCAAAACAAAAGTCCTTGTCTATCAAGCCTGTGTCCTTAGTACTCTTCTCTATGGCAGTGAAACCTGGACAACTTACTCACACCAAGAGAACAATTTAGACAGCTTTCATATGCGGTGTCTGCGAAGAATTCTTGGTATTAAGTGGCAAGACAAAATCACAAATACTGAAGTATTGGAAAGATCAGGTTGTGTGAGAGTTTATTCCATGCTCAGTCTTCGTAGACTTAGATGGATAGGACATCTTAGGAGGATGGATGATGGTAGAATACCAAAGGATATCTTTTTTGGTGAATTACAGATGGGTAAGAGATCTCAGGGTCGGCCTCTACTACGATACAAAGATGTGTGTAAGCGGGACATGATTGATACCGGCATTGATAATTCACATTGGGAGCAAGTCGCCGCTGAACGTGTTGAATGGAGGGCAAATATCAGAAATGGAATAAAGTCAAAGGAGAATATTATTGCAGAAAAGTCACACACCAAGCGTTTGAGACGTAAGATGGTGCATGATGGTGGAAATGACCACGTGTTCACATGCACCCACTGTGAACGGACATTTACAGCGCAAATTGGCCTTATCAGTCACACTCGCTATCGCCATAGTTAAAAGTTATTATGCCTTTTTAAAGCACAAACTATCGTCTGTCAAGACGGCAAGTTGCCAATGCTCATGTACAGCATTGATTGTTGTATGTCATTACATGTATAATCAATAGTTCCATATATATATATATATATATATATATATATATATATATATATATATATATATATATATATATATATATATATATATATATATATATATATATATGATGAAAATTACAGGTTATTTTCTCTTTTGAGAGTTCTCTTGTCATAGTAAAATTGTTGTAAGCAATTACCCTAGATTAATTATTTAGTTGGTAAGGGAGAGGCAAGGAACCACCCCTAAGGACATTTGGGATACTCAGTAAAAATTTCATTGTTTTCCTGGAAGTATTCCTTGGTTCTCCAAAACTCTATTTAATGGTCTCAAATCATTGAGCCAGTAACAGCTAAATTAATTTTAACGAGCAGGATCACATTGAGAAAGAGGAACTGAGGATCCTTGATCTCTTTGGGGTTGAGCCATCAACTATTTATCCGACACGAGGGCTATGTGTTGCTTTATCCCATTTCTTTGACTTCCCACATGATACTCTTATCTAGATTCATCGCATATGATTTGATGTTCTTGCGAGCTTATCAACATTGCAAAATCACATCACACTCTGGAGTGATCAGATTATTCATAATGTCAGATGGTAATATGCGTGATGTGTGTTTGCTTAATTATGTGCCTAATTGCATATAAATAATTTAAGTAACACTGAATGTGAACATATTGTCATTTTAGTCAGGGGAATCGATGACCTGCAGAATGTTTCGATAGAATAAGATCATCAGCAGCATGTGTCATACTGATAAGCGTGAGTGGTGTAAGTTCGACATCTACACTATACCAGCACTTGATCCTCTCAGTAATTGATTATGGATTAGGTCTGCTCACTGTCTCAGAGAGTCAGCTGGTGAAGTTAGAGCGCATACAGAACGAAGCTGTGCGGATCATTCTGGGATGCACTAGAGACACCCCAGTAGTGTGTATGCGTTACATCCTTGGTCTGCGGACTGTTGCTGATAGGCTCAAGATGATGCAGGCAATCTCGTAACAAGTTTCCGTTGAGTAGTTTGCCAAACGTAGTATGTGGGTTTACGAATTCCGCCAGTAACCTCTTCGATGGTAAAGTGACTGATTTTATGATACAACATTGATTCTTGCATTTGACAGTTGAAGATTTAATCATCATGTACGAGTGAAATTATGAAATATAGATATTTAATACTCATACATGCATTATGATTCATGTTTGTATTATGATGCCTGTGTGTATTAATTCTGAATACAGATAATAAATAGTTGCTTTATCTTGCAGGAGTGACTAATGAATGTAACGTCATAGATCTTCTGGATTTCTGTTAGTGTCGCAACTTGGCTTTGTGTTTGTTGAATGTAATCAATAAACAGCTCTGTGTTTTTCTTGATTTGTTTATTTAGTCAGTATTATATTAGTTTGTACATTCATTGTTGCTATTAAGGTATGGACGTTTATTCTTTTGTTTGGGTTTGAACATAAGAGTTCCTGCCTGAACAACAATGATAGTTATTATCCTTGTCTCCATAATCCTGTAATCTGCTTCCTTATTCCTTTTCCTGTTCTTTTCTTTTGAGTTGGTGAAAAACACCTGGGGAGGGGGTGGGAGTGAAAGTATTATCTCTTTTAACTCTTTTTTCTTCTCTTTGGTCAGAACGTGGTCGGTGGTGCGCTCTCTACCTCACATCACCGTAAGGAAGAGGAGTATGTGACTGTAGTTAAATCTCACCCTGTTATCTATTAGTATATTATATTCACTTCTTCTTTGTCCCCCAGGCTTCATATACATAACTTTATCGGTCTTTTTCTCACTTAGAACGGCATAATTTTGTTATTGAGCATGTTTTCCACTTTGCTAAAACGATAATTTTACCATGAAGAGCATTGGTCTAATATCTACCAGCCATCCTCTGTAAGATGTTATAACATTTACAAGATATTTGTTCGTATTCACCTGCTTAATGCGTTTCCCATTTATTTGATTATCATATTGTTTTATTGGACACGTGACTAAGGACACTCTTGATCAGGTCTTTGTGACAAAGTAAGGGAACATACAGATGTTCCGATTAATAAATTAGAATGTAATACTGAGTGGTGATTAAGATTTGCATATTTTGAATATTGTGTGTTGATTTGTGTCATTTGTTAAAAACAGTTTGGTGTATTATTACGATACACGTTATACTTTACAGATGCTGACCTAAAAATGCCATTCTCAAAAGTAGAGAGGTGTGTGTGTGTGTGTGTGGGGGGGGGGGAGGCTGGGGAATATATAATTGCAGCTTGACACATTAAATAAAATCTGCTTGCAATATTTTGTCCTGGTTGACACTACACCTTGCTTGCTTGCTTATGTTCGTTGGCTTGAGCTCAAACGCGAAGTCCTGTATGTCGGATGAAGACATCCTGTTGTCCAACATCAGTGTGATGTCATACAGGACCTGAGGTTTGCATGAGTATCCGTTGTCCCATGTCTGGCTTATTGGTGTGCAGACTGGTGGTTCCTCGCCGTACAGGCAGACACTCTCTGACTTCGGAGGAATCGGCGATCCTATTGACTTTAGTCAGGACCCCAAAGGGACCTGTTGCCCAGGACGCTCGACGAGGACGCATCAATAGGTCTTGGCCAGTATATAACCCGGCCCTGGTGCCTTGGAAACAGCTCTGCGTCCCACACTACACATTTTCTCTGTGGTCTTTCTGTCAGGTTTGATAGTGTTGCGTTATGGAAGCAAACTTTCCCAGAGTCGAAGGTCCTCGTTTCAATAGGTGGGGCCGAGGCAAACTATACAGCTATGGAGGCCATGTCAAAAGATGCCGAGAAAAGGAAAATCTTTGCAAGGCATATAACGGCCTTTCTGATAGAGCAAGGCTTTGACGGGATGGAATTATCGTGGCACAATCCTACAGCTGAGTTTAAAACTCATCGTTTTGATCTTATAAAGGTAAGTAAATAAGTAAAGTAAAGCTAGGCACACATTATTATCGGCCAGACGGCACTCGGTGGCGATGTGCTCAGTATTACGTCGGCGGCCTTTACTTCCCATGACATTCTTACTACTAATTGAAGGCTGGGCCAGTCTGGGAGGCCAGAACAATTTTTAAAATGCCGAACAGCTGCGGGTCGATATCATGGCTACCTGGTCAGCAGCCTAATGTCTAGCCGCTACGCTACCGAGACTCTCACCTTATACAGATGCTACACGAAATAGGCTCTTGTGCCATTTTCTAAATAATTAAATTTCACTCAATAGTTCACTTATTTCTTCGTCCCCTCGATTTCAACTCGAGCTTAGTCACAATGGACTGATTGTTACATGTGGTTAACTTTCCCATTGACCAGCGTCCCAGACCATCAGGCAAACTTGTAATTTACGTCTCCAAGTCAAGGACGAGAAGTCAACATTGTAGTCCAGCTAACGGTGTAGGGGTTGAACTCGCTACCTCGCTATCAACAAATTTATGCGACTCGTAACCCATATACGTGCTATCACGCATATGATTTCACTATATTGAAAGTTAATAATCGTTGTTATTTTCTCACTTCACTGTAGGTGATATACAATTAAAGATTCATATGTTTTAGTGTCCTTGAGTGCTTAGAGTATGACAAATACCACTATAGTCCCCACAAGAGTGTAACAAATACAGTTTATGGTGCAGACTATCTACCTTAATATCTTACCAATTTTATATTTGAGAAGAGCAGGGCGCTTAATTTACCTTCATCAACTTCATGTTGGGGATCAACAATGTTTTCTAAGTCCCTCTACCTTTTCTCTACCATGTATCATATTATTTTGATATTCAATATGAAAACATAAATAACTATATTACCATGTACCATATTGTTGTGATAATTAATGAAAACATAAATAGTGGTATCATTGAGTGATTAGTATATTGCATATTTTGAATATGGTGTGATAACTACAGCACTTCATTATGAGTATCCAATGCAAGTAGTGTCGTTTTCTCGCACCCACACAAGGACTTGAGAGCCGCTTTCGACGAGGATGCTGCCGCCAATGAAGATCCTCGACTACTCCTGACAATTGGTATGCCTCCAGGTCGAGACCTGATTGATGAGGGATATGGAGAGACTCTGCCTAATCTAGTCAAGTAAGAGATCATTAGATACGCATAGCACATGGGATGTTTCTTGCTTTATATTTATATGTCCTCGCTTTCTGTTTGGCGTGACGAAAGATCGAGATTTGGCTAAGCAACTGTAGTATAAGAGTAAATGATGCTACCTGCTTCCTGTTAGTGCCAAATATTGGACGGTGCTCACCAAACGCAGCACTACACTTTGCCAACGGCTTAATCGTGGAGGAGCGCAAATCGGAGAGTACAGGCTGATTATGGTGCGAGGCAATGCAGCTTAAAGACTAAACATCATGGCGGAGCAGAAAAGTCCTTAGCCTTGGTCGGCAACTGGTCTAGGATCGAAGATCCGACAGGTGGATATTTAAAGTAGTGCTTTGTTGATTTGGCAGCTTCTGCAGCTTGTCTTGTTCCAGATGTAATGATTTTACATTTCCTCTTAAGTAATCTAGTCAAGCCAACAACGGGATCATGCTGCATGGGCGACACATGGTCTCTATAATTCAGCCCAGACTTTGTGCTATGGAGAAGTCTAAATCCGTTCTTGGTTTCAGCCATCTTTTGTAGTTATTATGCCTTATATTATAGAGTCTGTCAATACGGCAATGTGCCAGCATGGAGGGAAGCAGCATAACATCAAGCTATCGTTATCTTATAACTTATTGTTACAGAAACATGTTCGGAAGCAGGAAACTGCTTTGGGTCTTTCACGTGAACAGGGGAGCGAGTCTAAACATATCGGCTGCCAGGACTGAAATGCCATTAACAGTTTATTGTAGGTTTATTGCCAATTATTTAAAGGGGCCCATTTTATTAGTGGGTCACATCGGGCCCACTTGCTATCGGGCAAACTGACACTTTGGCCAGTCCACGATTGGTTAGGTTCATCACATTTTGAAGGTCTAACTGCAAGGATGGACAGGTGGCCAGTCTGTACTCTGTTAGGTTCATCACATTTTGAAGGTCTAACTGCAAGGATGGACAGGTGGCCAGTCTGTACTCTGTTAGGCATGCAACCCTGGTCCCAATGCGTTCATGGCATTATCATTGTATGTCCCTATCAGCTGCAATAACGCGCCCGCATCCTTTAGTTAGATTGTAAAGACAAACGTTAGGGATCAATTCCGAGCAGTATCGAGATTATGTTTTCCACACTGAGCTGCTAAGACAATAAAGTAAAAATCATGTTTCCACACTTTGCGTATCATTGGGCATATGGTGCTATCGGCACTGATCCGTTACCTTATCATCTTTGGGCGTGAAAGCACATGATTAAATCTATAGAATCATAGCTTTAGAAATTTAACATATACTAGAAATCAACGTTTAGAAGAATTGTATCACACATCAGGCTTGGCAAAACACGTCACATGGCCTCTATTCCATACGTTTCATTGATCCACCTGTCATCAATTTACCATTGCTCATCAAATAATTCATCAACTCTCCCAGTATAAGTGTCTAGGTGTATTTCTTCAAATTAGCTGCAGTTTCAATACTTTTTCATTTCACATCATCAACTAATTTCAATCATCCCTTCAACACTTTCTTCTATTCTGCCACTAAAAGGTATGCTATTTGTCGTATGCAATTTGATTACCGAAACAACGTAAACATTAATTAAATATGTCACAAACAACAAATAAAGATGGCCTAAACACTAAAATAAAGATGACCTGAACATCAAATAAAGATTACCTAACACATCTTGTCAACTTACATACTTAATTTCACAATTTACAAACATACTAACTTTCTCCTACAACTTGCCCACTTATCTGATTCCCTTGCCGAAGCCAGGCAAAGACCACACAAAAATTCAGGGATATCGAGTTATAACCATGCAGAATACAATAGGCAAGCTGCTGGAGAAGTTAATTGCCAGGAAAATATCAAGCCAGCTAGAGATGCAAGGTGGTTTCCCACCTACCCTGTTTTGGGTACCGTCCAAAAAGAGAAACCAGGACCATTGCAGCAGTTTTTGCCCATGATGTCTATGAAGGTTTCCACTCATGCATTAAAACCTTTGCTGCAACGATTGATCTTGAGGACGCGTACAGCAGAGTTCTATTGGATCTCTTAATGCTTCAGCTACTCTCATCTCATCATATTCCTCTTGTACCTTGCGGTGTCGAGGTGAAGTATAAATTTCGTGAGAGTGCCCGGTTATGGGCTTCGTATACCGACATTCCCATGGATTTTGCTATTCCCTCAGTCCAACGTTTATGTGGTCGGCCTCTTCCTCTGTTTCCATCTGGTCTGTACATCAATGCTTGTTGTGGCATGCTGTTGACTGGTAACCTACTTGCATGGCCAAACCATTTGACTTGCTGCTTTCTAATAAAATCTAGAGCAGCTTTAACCCCCACTTTAGTCCTGATTTCTTCATTTCTGATCTTGTCTCTTCTTGATACGTTGAGTATTCTTCTCAGGAACCTCATTTCTGTTGTTGTGATTTTTCTTTTCTCTTTTTCTGTCATTGTCCAGGTTTGGCATTGGTAGCACAAAGTTGGTAGGAAGATTGTGTTGTAAAGTGCTTTCTTAGTAGTTATTGATACATGTTTGTTCTTTAGTATTGGTGCCATTTGTCCAATGAGTTGATTTGCCTTATTGCACCTATTTTCGATATCGTCTTCTGATCTGCCATTTGATGATATTATACTTCCTAGGTACTTGAAGCTCTTTACTTGTTTCAAGGGATGTTCGCTTCAGCTACTTGAACTAAAAAAAGTCCATTCCTAATTAGTTGGATCGCTGCAGCCCTCTTCCAACGGAACGTAGTTTTTAGATGTGGCAGTTGGACTTCGGAACCAACAACAATATATCCTGGCCTACCACAGGGATCACCATTATCTCCGGTACTGTTCAACAGCTACACAGTGAGAATCACCAGTGAGCAGATCACTGGACCTGGCAGGACATTGTCATATGCCGACGATGTTTTAGTGTATAGGCAGGGTAAGGATAGAGATCAAGTTGTAGTGGAACTACAAACCGAACTCAGTGGCATAAGTACTTGGTGTGATGAAGCTGGGGCAATGGTCAACCCAACAAAGGCAACAGTGACTTGGTTCTCGATGAATAATCATATTGTCAACACTCCAACACCAACTGTAAATCTGTGTTCAGAGACTGTGGAAAGAACGCAGGCAATGAATTACCAGGGGATACGGTTTGATCGAAGCGCCTTGCTTATAATGAGCACATAGACTAGGTGATAACAAAGGCCAAGCGGGGGTTGACTGCGATGCGTGTGATGGCGGCAGCAAACTGTGAGCAGCGCCATCTAAGTCTTCTATACGAGGGGCTGGTCATGTCCGTTGTTGCGTATGCGATGGCAATCCTGACTCTCAGCCGTAAGCAGATAGAAAGGATGGAAAAGATACAGAATGAAGCTATGCGCATTATTCTTGGATATACACGAGATACAGCATGCAGGGCGATGCGCTACCTTCTTGATTTTCCAACCATTGAAGACAGAATACAAGTCTGCAGAGTTCGCGCCTACCTCAGAGTTAACGCAAACACACAACATCCACTGCATAGTGAAATTCTGAAGGTGAAGGGCAGCGGGTTAAAAAGAGGACGGTCGAGGATGGGTCAAGCCGAAGACATTCTTCAACAGGTGTATTCACTTGAGGACTTAGAACCTGGCGAGGAGTTGGTACAAGTGCCAACAGATTTCTGCACATCCTTTTCAGTTTGCATCCAACTAGACAGAAAATGCAGACAAGAAAAAACACGGTTGCCCTGGAGGCGGAAGTACAAGCGCTGATTTTCGAGAATTCGCTAGACGGTGATGCTGTCATCTACACAGATGTGTCGGTCGTCCGACATGTGAGAAGCTTATGGGCCTTTACGGCTCAGGCCGGAGGAAGAATTGTGAAGGAGGACTCTGGTGCTTTTGCTGAGACCACAAGTAGCCTGACTATGGAAGTCATGGCAGTAAGTAAAGCAATAACATGGCTCGAGACACAGACATTCATTAGGGCATGTTTCCTTAGAGACTCAATGAATATGCTCAAGAGGATAGAGATGGGGACGGGGGGGGGGGATCCGAAGAGAATGGTTGCTGTCTCTGGAGCGGTCTCGGCTGGCAAAGATTAGTTTCCTCTTCGTGCCAGGGCATGCGGGAGTACAAGGAAATGAGCGGGCTTACAAGCTCGCATTTAACGCTACTGTGGAAGGCGGACGCGCCATGGAAAAGGCTGACATTCTGAATGCTCTACGAGAAGTAAGAGTTTTGCGAGAACCATGTAATGACAGTGAATCTACAACCATGGCCAGACTGCGAGAACAGCAAATTAAAAGAGGGGTGGCCAAACAAGAACACTACGCAAGAAGCCAAAGAAGACTGATAAACCAACACAGAACTGGTGTCATTAACCGCTACACGCTGCGGGATTTGCTGAGGAGGGGATCCGAGCACTTATGGACTGAATGGTTCGATGTGGAATGAGGATGATCTGTCGACTAACTAATTAACTTAACTAACTAAATTGCCCACTTATTCTCACAACTGTGTCCACTGGTTCAGTCACGTCTTCCTCACTATATACAGAAGTGGCCCTAAGTCCACATGTCTTCCTCATAACGAACAGAAGTATCCCTCACCTAATAAAGAAGTGTCCCCGAGGTCATACATAGTGTATCCCACACCATAGTATCCAATAACTCACACATAAGTGACCCTAATGTCTTACCAATGTATCCCATTTTGGCAAAGTGCATGTCTTCGTCAGCAGTTTTGGTAAGGTCATGTCTTCGTCGTCAGTAGTTGTAAGTTCATTCATATCTTTGTCAGTTTGTACATGTTACCCAGTGTTAGCAAATTGATATCTTGGTCAGTTTTGGTTAGGGTATGTCGAGGTCAGTTGTGGTAAGTTAGTACATTATATGTTGTCTGATATAGTTCTCTCCAATGCCTCGGTAGCAACCATCAATTATAGTTTAATTCTTCAACATTAGCTGGCTTTGAACTCAAGCTTAGGCTACTACTTCTAGTATACCGGACTGAATTGTGCATATGGATTAGCGCTCCTTATTACCAATGTCCCTCGCCATCAGACGAATCCACTCCGACTTCAGAGGCACATGTAATTGTTTTCTTCAAGTCAAGGGCGAGAATTCATTATTTTAGTCCTTCTGAATGGTGTAGGGGTTGAACCCACTTCCTCGACATCAGTACACCGGATGTTTAAGAACTGGCGCTCTTATCCATTCGGCAATGCAGACCTCCGTAAAGTATAGTGAACAATTTCCTCAGAATATTAGATAGCACTGTCATCCGGATTTTTATCGTTAAGGCATTTTATTTGTTTCGCTTGTGTCACTCTGACAACGGATTAATGTAAAATATGACATAACGCTGACCAATAGATGTGTGCGAAAGGATATAATGTCCCTTAATTTCCTTGCATACTTCGTAAACATAGTATACTAAATTTGGAACATACTCGTATGAGAGCTATTGCAATCAAAAGGACATAACATCACCAACATTAAAAATTATTTGATATGGTATTCATTGCAGACGATGTACAGGATCTGAAGCGCTTAGAGTATAAGCTAACTGTAAACAGCAATCAGCTAGCGTTATAATTAGGTTGTAGAAAAAGAGACATGTTGTTGATCTTCAGGAAGAAATACACGCAACTACCAAGTAAATGTGAATCGGCACAACCATCTTGTTAGAATTATAGAATTTGGTCGAAGATGTCTTGTAGAGATCAGAAAAAGGATTTCCATGACACTGGTAGTCGTTTATAAAATGAAATACCTTACTCACCACCAACGTGCTCTCAATTGCAGTGAGAAAAATAGTGTGGCCGTGCTGTATATGAACCAATGTTGATGGATGAATGTGAAACAATATGTAGGTAATATGAGATCATCTACTGATCATGATCATCAAGAGACCTGATTCAGGACGATGATGATCATGATATTTCGAACGATGATAATAGTGATAATGTAATATACATACTAGCCATTTTTACGTTTAGGTATTTATCTATTAACATTAACATGCAGAAGCAGTCCTCCTTTGTTCCAGCACTTCTGTTTGGCAGCAAACTATTATTCACAGACATGTTGAATGAATGTACTTTTAGCTCCGTTTTATACAATCTTGAGCAATAATTATTGACAAAGCGCAAACGTATAGTGTTAATGTTTGCATTATTTTGCTTTTGCTTTTCAGGATAGCATGAACTATTACACGTATAGATAGTGTGGTATGTAGGTGTCGTAATTCTTTAGTGCCGTCCCTGGGGTGAGGGGAATCAACACCCACATTCTTTTAACCCCATATCATTATTCTGGAGAATCCACTATATTTCCGTCCACAGCACCCCGTCAGTCACTGGATCTCTCTCTCTCTCTCTCTCTCTCTCTCTCTCTCTCTCTCTCTCTCTCTCTCTCTCTATCTCTCTCTCTCTCTATCTCTCTCTCTCTCTCTCTCTCTCTCTCTCTCTCTCTCTTTCCCCCCTGGACCATGCCCCCTCTCATTCTTCTCCAACACAACATACCACACAACTCTTCTTCTTCTTCAGCGTTCCGAGCCATTGAGGTTCTTTGCTGCAGATACAATCCGTCTCCATTCGTCTCTCTGGTGGACCTTCTCTTGCCAGTCGTTGATTCCAAGTGCTTGTAGGTCGGTATATGTATTATCTCTCCACCGCCTTCTTGGTCTACCTCGGGGTCTACGGTCATTTATTTCCTGAGTGTAAGCGAGTTTTGTTTCCCTATTATCTTCCATTCTTTCTATATGCCCCAGCCATTGTAGTCTATTAGCCTTCATGATACCAGTGATTAGCGGAGACCTAAACAGATCATAAATGTCTTTGTTACTTCTTCTTTTCCACTCTCCACTTTGTGTATCCCTAATGGGTCCAAAGATGCGTCTTAAAATGTTGTTCTCAAAGGTTTGTAACAAGGTTTCGTCTCCTTTCGTTGTACCCAGGTTTCAGAGCCATACAGCACAACTGGTCTGATCATTGTTTTGTATATTGTGATTTTGGTGTTACGAGATAGCGCCTTTTATTTTAGTATATGTTGTAGTGCATAGTATATCTTATTTCCAGAGTTGATTCTAGTTTGTATTTCTTCCCTTATGATGTTGGAGCAGTTGAAGATTGTACCCAGGTATTTGTATGTTTCCGTCTTTTAATTGTCATATTATCTATTTGTATGTGGCCAGAGTTTTTAGCCATTCCATCTCATGAAATTACCATATATTATGTCTTATCTTGGTTGATAACCAGCCCCATCTGTTGGGCTTTTTCCTTTAAATGCGTCAATATTTCAAATGGCTTTTGTTCACTTTGTCCAATAATATCTATATCATCTGCATAACCAAGCAGCTTGGATGTTCCTCCAATATCACATTCCTCCTTTACCTTCCTTACAACTTTCTCTAGAGCCAGATTGAAGAGTTGCGGCGATAGTGCATCACCCTGTTTCAAGCCAGATGTTATTTGGAAGGGGTCTGATTTCCTGCCTTTATATGTTACTATATTATAAGTATCTTCCATGCATAATTTGGACATGTTGATTAACTTCCTTTGTATTCCAAATTCCTGCATAGCATTCCATAGACTATTCCTATGGACACAATCATAAGACTTTTTAAAATCCACAAAAATGTTATGGAGATCTCTGACCACATAACTCTAGCTTCTAAAATTAATAACAAACTAATTTAATCAAGAAAAGTGTGTGTATGTGCGAAGTGTATGTGTAGAATGTATGTAGTATACACTTGTGTCTCTGCAGATTCAGACCGAACAGCTCAGGAGCAAAGTCTGATCATCCCAGTAATGGCCACACAACATCACCATAGCTCAGTACACAATGACCACACCAAAAGATGTTTCACTCCGGCCAGGTGTTGGTTTCCTCCAGTAGCTCTTTGATAATCCAGATACCTGGTCACCACAAATGGATATAGTCCAATACTGACTCTGAATCTGTCACACGCCGTGTAACTAAATGTCACTACAGTTCTGCGATCTAACCATCCTTGTATCGTGAAATACGAATCACTGTTACTTGAAACAAACAAATTGTTCATTTGGTAATTATCATGGATTTTCACGATCACAATGTTAAGGCTTAAAGTTCCACAGGAATCTACTAACTGAGAAAACGCTATGTTAAGTGTTCAACTTCCCTCTGTGATTACTAGTGTTCCTGTTACATGTGGTATGGAGAATAACTTCACTCAACTTTGGTGAACCCTATCTCTGAGGATTCATTCCCAGCTAACTATCAGTTCCTGCTCAGCAGAGCCATGTTCCTGCAGCCCCTTTTGATTATGGGCCCAGTGCAAAAGCCGCCGATTAAAACTTTCCTCAATGAATTAGCCATAATCTTAGTCAATGACTTTTCAGCTTGGTCTCTTGGTGAACGGATTGGAACCTGTTAAAAAGAGAACACACCTGGTGAGAGCAACCCGATACTGACCTTTATTAGGTGAGTGCAGGCCGACGGCCTCACTCAGATATATGACAGCGAACTAATCTCTGTCATAGGGCAGAGGAGCTCATCACCTCGGTCTGAGTCATGGTAAGACAAGGAAAGACCAAAGACAAAGTGCAGAAACCCAGTAGACACCCTACTAGAAGATCCTACCATTGGACATTGCCACTTCCCCCCCCCCCCACCATCCTCAATCGCTCTAAACATCATCCAGCTACATTATTCTCAACCAGCTGAGTTAAGTGATACCTTACACTAGCTAGTTTAATAACGCGATTGCCTACTGTTGCCGACACCCCTATATTGCATTCTCCTAATGTTCATTACTACATTCGTGTCCTAAGAATAAACCCATTTGGGTCTAAATCAATCAAATACCATATATTGAGTCTGGCCTTAAATTGAAACTACTCAACCACACAACGGGTACAAGTCCGCCAATGTAAATTAACACAAGACACGGTAACCTCTCTTTATAATCCAGCCAGAAACATTACACACACGTCCGTGAAGTTTTCACAGCACTTGGTCGACTTCCCAAAAGTTAGTTACCCAGCCAGTTTTAATACGGCGCCAAGATGACGTCACTCGCTGTCAACAACAGGTGGCCTTCCCGTTTCCCTCACGGGACTGGTTTCCCGTACTTCAAAAGACTGTAATCTAGAGCAATTCATTTCTCCACACCAAAGATCTAGCCGACTTTCCTCCCCCTAGACAATTTGTCTCCAACTTCACAAGAATGGTTGCCGCCCGTAAGCAACTGACGCAACAGTCTTTTTCTCTCGATCGACAACACATCAAAGAAAAATACGGCGCTTGTAGACAAATGCCGCAACAGTGTTTCATTGATCGACCCTTCCAAGAATTTTGTGACATAGGCACCCTCTTAAGAGAGTAGTCCGCATCACTCTTTCCCATTGGAAGTTAGATCCAGATGATTTATTCTTCTTCTTCGGGACCTGGGTGTCTAGACAGGAAATCAGCTCCAACATTTTCCTTCCCAGGTATATACTCCACCGTGAAATGGTACGGCTGAAGTAGCAACGACTACCGCATCAAACAGGCGTTGAGCTTCTGAGAAGTGGCAGGAACATCAGGTGCTGATGATCCGACTGGACCCGAAACTGAACTCCATACAAATAGGGCTGGCATTTTTGCACGGCCCATACGAGAGAAGCACTTTCTCTCTCTCGACGGTCGAATAATTCCTCTCAGCCTGGAGAAGTTTCTTGCGCATGACACTGGTTTCAAAACCGAAGCATCATCCTTCCCTTCCTGTAACAAGGCTGCCCCAATTCCAATCCCACTCGCATCCGTTCTCAACACAAATATCTTGGAAAGGTCGGGGAGCTGTAAAACAGGTTTGTTGACCAAGGCCTCCTTCAACTGACTGTATGCACTCTCGCACTTCGGTGTCCAAACGAATTGATCCGGGGATCCCTTTTTTATTAAGGTTTCCGTTAATGAAGCTCCCAGTTCAGTGAAATGCGGGATTAATTTTTGGTAGAACCCACACAACGAGAGAAAGGATCGCACACCCTTCTTCGTTTTTGGCCTTGGAGCACGCCTGATCTTTTCTAGGTTCTTCTCCTCTGGGACAATTTGTCCTGGAGTGATGGTGTGACCCAGCAATTCCAGAGTCTGGTAACCAATCATGCACTTAGTTGGGCGAGCCGTAAGCCCTGCTACCCTGAGCCTATTGACAACTCTCTCCAAGGATTACAAATGGCCATCCATGCTGTCACTAGCAATCAGTATATCATCCATGAACGAGATAATGGACGGATCCTGTAAGGGATCTAAGAAGGTCCTCATCATGCGAGTAAACAAACTAGGTGCATTGCTGAGTCCAAAGGGCATGACCTTGAATTCGTAGTGTCCACTGGGAGTAGTGAAAGCTAGTAGGGGTCGAACCTCTGGTTTGACCGGGATCTGATAATAACCCCGACTCAGATCCACTTTTGAGAAGTACCTAGCCTTATGGAGCCTAACGAATAACTGAGTTGGATTCGGCAAAGGTTCCACCTGAAATTGAGTATGACTGTTCAGAAGTCGATAGTCTATACACAACCGGTGTTCTCCACTTGGTATGCGTAACAAAACCACCCTCGCATTGTATGGGGATGTGGATGGCGCAATCACGTCATCCTTCAGCAGTTTCTGTATGTCCTCCTCCAGGGCCTTTTCTTTAGTGAATGGCAATGGGTAAACCTTCTGGCGAACAGGCTCTTGTGTGGTCAAGGTCATTTCGAATTCAACCAATCTCGTTCCTCCTAGTTTATCAGTCAGTATCTGCTTATGCGCCTCGAGAAACTGGGTAATATTTTCCCTCTCCTTGGAAGTCAGATCAGGGTTCACCTGCACATCCCTATAGGTTTCCTGGTGTACCAGGGGATATTCCCTGCTCTCGTCGGTTCCCGTTTATGTCTCTACTGCGACTTCCTTTGCCATGAGGTGGGCTGCTTTGTCTCCGTGTATCTCCTCGTACTTCCGCAGGAGATTAATATGGAAAATCTTCGAATTTCCCGGATCCGGATCTGATAGTTGGTTCTGGAGACCACCCTTTCCACGGGAAATGGTCCTTGCCAACCTATCTTCAGTTTGTTGGTTCCCGTTGGGAGTAGCAACAAGACTTTGTCTTCCACCTCTGGAGATCTGTCTTTAGACTTACAGTTGTAGTAAGCCGCATGTCTTTTTCTGGCCTTTTTCAAGTTGTGAGTCGCCAGAGTCCATCCCTTGAGAAGTTTTTCTTTCAGTTCTTCCACGTATTTATAAGAGGAGATCACTTCTTCTGATGTCCCCTCCTCAACATGGCTTCCAACGGTCCTTTGATTGGACGACAAAACAGCAAAGTAGCGGGTGGTAGTCCTGTTGAGCCATGAGGTACTTCCCGATAGGCGAAAAGTGCTGCTGGGATATACTCATCCCACCTATCAAGCTTTTCCTGTGCCAGTTTCCGGAGCATTGTCATCAACGTGCCGTTAAAACACTCTATTTGTCCATTGGCTTGAGGGTGGTAAGAGCTGGTGTGAATATGGTTAGAGTGGAACACCCTAAATACCTCCTCCATGAGTTTCCCACAAAAATGGGACCCATTGTCCGTCTGAATCTTATTAGGGAAATCTAATCTGGTAAAGGCCTCCATCAGTGCGTCAGCCACCCGTTTCGAGTCAATTGTGGTCAATGGTATGGCTTAACCCCACATTGTACAGCAATCCACCATTGTGAGTATGTACATGTTCCTCATCCTAGTCCTAGGAAGTGGACCCACGATATCGATGGCTACCATCTCGAAAGGAGAGTTCATGATGGGCATTTCACGCAAGACCACCGGCGCTGTCCAGTGTTTCGGTGTCACCCTCTGGCACTCAGGGCATGACTTCCCATACCGACGCACATCACCGGTCATTCCCGGCTAATAGTAATGGCAGGAAATCCGCTGCATGGTGACGGCAATACCCATGTGCCCACTACATGAGATGGTATGCCCCATATGAAGAATTTGGGAACGATGGGCCTTCGGGACCACCAACTGACCGTGTAAGTTGTCTCCCCTTCCGGCTCTCCTGTAGAGTATCCTATTCTTCATGTAGTACTGCCCCCGTTTTGGTGGATCAGCACTTCTCTGCAGCTTCTTGTAGCAAGGACGTAAGGTTGCATCCTCACTCTGGGCAGTTCGCAACTCCACCGGCAGTGGGTTAGTGACCATTGCTTCTGCCTGATCCGTTCTCGTTTGAGAGTGAGTCTGAATTGCTCCCACATGGATTTTCTCCCTGGGCATTCCCAGAAAGACATTCTGGCAACCGAGGAGGACGGGAAAAATGGGATCGGTCAAAACAGCGGCCTTGATTGTGCCGGTGACATATCTTGACCGAATCTCCACTTTGGCAATGGGCAACTTCATGGCTACAGCACTCTTCTGTGCAGGCTGTATCTCCATGGTCTCACCTGTGAATTGTTCTGGATATACCAGATCTGCAGAAATCACGGCCTCCCCGTCCAGTCCGGTGTCATATAAACACTCCACTTGACGGTCGTTAACCTCTATCAATTCCACTACAGGTGGTTTATACTGGTCTGGAGTCTCTTTCTCGGCCTCGACCTGTTCGGTGGCCTCCACCTTAGGTTCCACTGGGCACACGACAAAATGAGAATCTCCTGACTTAAATCGGCAGTCTTTAGCATTAGGCGTGTTCGACCTGCAGTGTTTACACCATTTCCCTGTCCTAGATTTTCTAGTGCCGGACTTCGGTGAGCTCTCCTGGTTGTGAGCTTCTTTGTCTACCTCAGCATTTTCAGTGGCAACCTCCTTTGGAGTCACTTTACACGCCGCGAAGTGAGGGCTCTTAGCCTTCAATTTGCATTCCCTTGTATTGTGAGAGGGCGACTTACAAATCGAGCACCACTTCTCCGACAACGATTGCTTTGGTGACGAGCTCGAGGTGCTCTTGCTTCCCTCCTTCGTCTTCTCCAAGCTCTCCTCTGAAGATTTAACATATGGTTCCCCTTTCTTGGTTCCTTTGCTTTTAGATTTCTTCCGGTCTTGTTACTTCTGACTTTTGGTGTTTTTGGACAGGTTTTCCCCCGCCTCCCAATGTACCTCGATGAACCGTTCTGCCAATTTCGTCACAATGTCAATAAGTTCCGCCCTTGTTCCCCCAAGAATGACCTGAGAGGTTTCGAAATTTGCTTTCGCAATTGGTCGACTATCATGAGCTCTTCCAGACTCTCATAGTCATGCGTGAATCCAGCCAAATCCATCCATTTATGGAGATAGGATTTCAGACGCAGACTGGAGGCGGCAAACATATCTCCCTGTTCTCATTTCGCTGCTCAAAATATTTTTCCGGTAGGTATGTGACGTAACTTCGAAACGTTTCAGCAGAGCCGTTTTCAATTCGTCGTAATTGTTCTCGTGTCCTGGCGGCAGGCGGGAATAAACCTCTTAACCTGTCCCACGTAATCCCTGGGACAACTTAAGACACCATGTGTCACGATCCAGACCCATAGCAACAGACATGGCCTCGAAGCGTTGTAAGTACTGGTCGATCTTCTCTTTGTCTTCTTCATAGATAGCAAAGGAAACTTCATAGCATGGTAACTATGTCCACCTACTGGGGTTGAGCCAGAGAGAGAGGAACCTCACACTGCTCCCTCAGTTTCCCCACTAGATTGCCTCTTAAGCTCGAGTTCCCGCATTCGGTACTCGTGCTCCCTTTTCTGAGCTTCTTGTTTCGCTTCCAATCTCTTAGCAGCTTGCTCCACTTCAAGATTCTTAGCAGCTTGCTGAGCTTCGAGTTTCTTAGCAGCTTGCTCAGCTTCAGGTTTCTTAGCCGATTGCTCAGATTTAAGTTTCTTAGCAACATGCTCAGCCTCAAGTTCCAGCCTTCTAGTGGCTTGCTCAGCCTCTATTCTCTTAGTCTCTAACTCCATCTTTCTTAATTCCATCTCAGTCTTCCTATCTTCCCTTTCTGCTTGACGAAAATCCCTCTCCACGTTCTGTATGTAATCCGTGAGTGCAGAACCCGACAAGCCCCTTCCTTCCCGTATTGCCGTTACTTCTGCCAAATCTAATTTAGGAGTGGCCATATTTCGGAGTGGTGAGTCGGCAGGTTGAGTGTAAATTTCTCTAAACAATATATAGATATTCAATAGTTAATTTATCTATATATTTAACACAACGCAGCACAACACAAAATAATTTCTCAATAACAAGAGTAGAATTAGGACCAAGGATCTATGTAGACGTGTGAAGTGTGAACAGGCAAGATAAGTGTCTTAACTCCTATCCACATTCACCCTAGCTGGAACCTCACTAAGATGATATCACCGTCCCGTATCGAGAGATCCCGTGTCGAGAAATCTCGTTTCGAAAGATCCCTTTGTCAAAAGATTCCGTTGTCAAAAGATCCCGTTGTCGAAAGATCTCGCTGTCAAAATATCCCGTTGTCGAGAGATCCCGCTGTCAAAAGATCCCGTTGCGGAGAGATCCCACTGTCAAAAGATCCCGTTGTCGAGAGATCCCGCTGCCACAAAATCTCGTTGTCGAGAGATCCCGCTGTAAAAAAGATCCCGTTGTCGAGAGATCCCGCTGTTAAAAGATCCCGTTGCCGAGATATCCCGCTGTAAAAAGATCCCGTTGTCGAGAGATCTCGCTGTCAAAAGATCCCGTTGTCGAGAGATCCCGCTGTCAAAAGATGTCGTTGTCGAGAGATCCCGCTGTCAAAAGATCCCGTTGTCGAGGGATCCCACTGTCAAAAGATCCCGTTATCGAGAGATCCCTGTCAAAAATCCCGAGCTCCCCAGTAATGTCGTAATTCTATAGTGTCGTCCCTGGGGTGAGGGGAATCAACACCCACATTCTTTTAACCCCATATCATTATTCTGGAGAATCCACTAGATCTCCGTCCACAACACCCCATCAGTCACTGGATCTCTCTCTCTCTCTCTCTCTCTCTCTCTCTCTCTCTCTCTCTCTCTCTCGCTCTCTCTCTCTCTCTCTCTCTCTCTTCCTATCTCTCTCTCTCTCTCTCTCTCTCTCTCTCTCTCACACACCCCTGGACCATGTCCCCTCTTATTCTTCTCCAACACAACATACCACACAACTCTAGCTTCTAAAATTAATAACAAATTAATTTAATCAAGAAAAGTGTATGTATGTGCGAAGTGTATGTGTAGAATGTATGTCGTATACTCTAGTGTCTCTGCAGATTAAGCCGAACAGCTCTGGAGCAAAGTCTGATCATCCCAGTAATGGCCACACAACATCACCATAGCTCAATATACAATGACCTCACCAAAAGATGTTTCACTCCGGCCAGGTGTAGACATCCTCCAGTAGCTCTTTGATAATCCAGATACCTGGTCACCACAAATGGATATAGTCCAATACTGACTCTGATTCTGTCACACACCGTGTAACTAAATGTCACTACAGTTCTGCGATCTAATCATCCTTGTATCGTGAAATACGGATCACTGTCCCTTGAAACAAAAAATAATGTTCATTTGGTAATTGTCATGGATTTTCACTATCACAATGTTAATGCTTAAAGTTCCACAGGAATACACTAACTGAGAAAACGTTATGTTAGGTGTTCAACTTCCCTCTATAATTACTAGTGTCCCTATTACATGTGGTATGGAGAATAACTTCACTCAACTTTGGTGAACCCTATCTCTGAGGATTCATTCCCAGCTAACTATCAGTTTCTGCTCAGCAGAGCCATGTTCCTGCAGACCCTTTTGAGTATGGGCCCAGTGCAAAAGCCGCTGAGTAAAACTTTCTTCAATTAATTAGCCATAATCTTAGTCAATGACTTTTAAGCTTGTTCTCTTGGTGAACGGTTTAGAACCTGTTAAAGAGAGAACATACCTGGTGAGAGCAACCCGATACTGACCTTTATTAGGTGAGTGCAGGCCGACGGCCTCACTCAGATATATGACAGCGAACTGACCTCTGTCATAGGGCAGAGGAGCTCATCACCTCGGTCTGAATAATGGTAAGACAAGGAAAGACCAAAGGCAAAGTGCAGAAACCCAGTAGACACCCCACTGGAAGATCCTACCATTGGACATTGCCCCTCCCCCCCCACCCACCATCCTTAATCTCTCTAAACATCATCCCACTACATTATTCTCAACCAGCTGAGTTAAGTGATATCTTACACTAGCTAGTTTAATAACGCGATTGCCTACTGCTGCCGATACTCCTATATTACATTCTCCTAATGCACATTACTACATTCGTGTCCTAAGAATAAGTCCATTTGGGTCTAAATCGCTCAATTACCATATATTATATTGAGTCTGGCCTTAAATTGAGATTACTCAACCACACAACGGGTACATGTCTGCCAATGTAAATTAACACAAGACACGGTAGCCTCTCTTTATAATCCAGCCAGAAACATTACACACACGTCCGTGAAGTTTTCACAGCACTTGGTCGATTTCCCAAAAGTTGGTTACCCAGCCAGTGTTAATACGGCACCTAGATGACGTCACTCGCTGTCAACAACAGGTGGCCTTCCCGTCTCCCTCTCGGGACTGGTTTCCCGTACTTCAAAAGTCCCTCCGGCCTGTGATCTAGAGCAATTCATTTCTCCATACCAAAGATCTAGCCGACTTTCCTCCCCCCAAACAATTTGTCTCCAACTTCACAAGAATGGTTGCCGCCCGTAAACAACCGAAGCAAAAGTCTTTTTCTCATGATCGACAACACATCAAAGAAGAATTCCGGCTCTTGTAGACAAAGGCCGCAACAGTGTTTCATTGATCGACACTTCCAAGAATTGTGTGACTGTAGCCTAGTATATATATCGCTGAAAAGTGCTTTCAGTTTCAACAGCAACTTGAAGACGCTTTCACTGATAAACCAGAAAATTGTACAGTAAATGATAAGTGGGGTCAACTTAAGGAAACTCTTTATAAAACTGCTGTAGGAGTTTACGGCACTGTGTATCATCAGAGGCAGGACTGGTTTGCGGCAAACAGCCAGACTCTGCAGCCCTTGACTGATAAGAAGAAGATAGCTCTCTTAATAAGAAACAAGGAAAGAGAAACGCGTAACACTCTGAGTGAGCTTAAGCAAGCTAGGAAGGATTACAAAAGGCTGACAGGCAGTGTGCAAATGATTATTGGATCAAGTTATGCGAGTCCTTTCAAATCGCAAGTGATAAGGGAAACATCAGAAGCATGTATGAAGAAATAAAGAAAGCCTATGGTCCAGTGATCAAAAGAAATGTATCATTGAAAACCTTGACTGGAGAAATCATCACTGATAAGAAACAGTAGATGGACAGATGGGTAGAGCACTATTTGGAGCTTTACTCAAGTGATACAAAACTAGCGGATGATGCTCTCAACGCCATAGAGGCTCTACCAACTCTTGACCACTGGACACACTTCCCACATAACAGAAGTTAAGTGTGCTATAAATGAACTTGCACCTGGCAAGGCTCCAGGTAAGGATGGGATTTCAATAGAGGTTATCAGGAGTGGGCAAGACACACTCACACTACAGATCCACCAGCTAATAGAGCTATGCTGGCGAGAAGACCTAGTCCCACAGGATTTCAAAGATTCAAGAACAAGCGCGATCGGAGCGACTGCAACAACTATAGGTGTATCTCACTTCTGTGTATTGTTGGAAAAGTATTTGCCAGAATTGTTCTGCGCAGACTTCAAGTCCTAGGAGATCAAGTCTACCCCGAATCACAGTGTGGCTTTCGACAGAACCGGTCTACCATTGCTATGATATTCTCATTGCGACAAATGCACGAAACATGCCGTGAACAGAATCAACCACTGTTTATTGCCTTCATCGACCTCACAAAGGCATTTGATTTGGTCAATCGTGAGGGTCTGTTCAAGGCACTAAAGAAGATTGGCTGCCCACCAACTCTTCTGTCCATTGTGGAATCGTTCCACACAGGCATGAAGGATGTATTCAAGTTTGATGGTGCAACTTCTGTAGAGCTTGAAATCAAGAGTGGAGTTAAGCAAGGTTGGGTACTAGCTCCCACCCTCTTTGGAATATACTTTTTACTTCTTCTGAAATATGCCTTTCGTGATCAGGATGGTGGTATATACATTCACTCAGGCTCAGATGGCGGCCTCTACAATGCTCAGAGATTGAAGGCCAAGACTAAAATTAGGAGGGTACTGATCAGAGAGTTGCTTTTTGCAGACGAAGCTGCAGTTACGACCCAGTCTGAGGAAGAATTACAATGTCTACTATCTGCATGGGACGCAGAGGTGTTTCCAGGGCACCAGGGCCGGGTTATATACTGCCCAAGACCTATTGACGCGTCCTCGTCGAGCGTCCTGGGCAACAGGTCCCTTCGGGGTCGTGGCTAAGGTCAATAGGATCGCCGATTCCTCCGAAGTCTTAGAGTGTCTGCCTATACGGCGAGGAACCACCAGTCTGCACACCAATAAGCCAGACATGGGACAACGGATACTCACGCAAAACTCAGGTCCTATATGACATAACACTGATGTTGGACAACAGGATGTCTTCATCCGACATACAGGACTTCGCGTTGGAGCTCAAGCCAACGAACACAAGCAAGCAAGCAAGTACTATCTGCATGATCCAATGCTTATTCTGAATGTGGTTTAACAATTAGCAAAAAGAAGACACAGATTATGTCACAATGTGCACATGGGGTACTATCAATCTTTATTGACGATGCCGAACTAGAGATGGTAGACCATTTTACATATCTAGGATCAGTGGTAAATAACAAATTATTCCCAGATCAGGAAATCAACATCCTGATTGGTAAGGCAGCTACAACAATGAACAGGCTAAGAAAAAGAGTCTAGGAGAACAGGAAGCTTACTGCCAAAAGTCCTTGTCTATCAAGCCTGTGTCCTTAGTATTCTTCTTTATGTTAGTGAAACCTAGACAACTTACTCACGCCAAGAGAAACGTTTAAACAGCTTTCATATGCGGTGTCTGCGAAGAATTCTTGGTATTAAGTGGCAAGACAAAATCACAATTAAGGACCTATTGGAAAGATCAGGTTGTGTGACGGTTTATTCCATGCTCAGTCTTCGTAGACTTAGTTAGATGGATAGGACATGTTAGGAGGATGGATGATGGTAGAATACCATAGGACATCTTTTTTGGTGAATTACTGATGGGTAACAGATCTCAGGGTCGGCCTCTACTACGATACAAAGATGTGTGTAAGCGAGACATGAATGATACAGGCATTGATAATGCACATTTGTAGCAAGTCGCCGCTGAACGTGTTGCATGGAAGGCATACATCAGTAATGGAATAAAGACAAAGGAGAAAATTATTGCAGATAAATCACACATGGAGCGTGTGAAACGTAAGATGGTGCATGATGGTGGAAATGACCACGTGTTCACATACACCCACTGTGAACGGACATTTACAGCGTGAATTAACCTTATCAGTCACATTCACTACTGCCATGTGTAAAAGTTAATATTATGCCTTTTTGAAGCACAAACTATCGTCTGTCAAGACGGCAAGGTGCCAATGGATTTTACTTTTGCTTGACAGGATAGCATGAACTATGACACGTATAGATAGTGTGATATGTAGCCTAGTGTGTGTGAGTGTGTGTGTGTGTGTGTATATATATATATATATATCGCTGAATAGATCTTTGCAAATCGACACTTGTCATAAGAGATATAAACATTCGTTAAAAGCGTAGGTCACAAACCACCCCTAAAGATATAGGGGTTAAGGGGAAACAGCCACAATATTTTCCCAGTGTTCGTTCATGAGCGTGTTTCCAAGGCCGGGAATGGGGAGTGTCACCCCTGGACATTCATACCAATCTGAAGAATGAATAAGCTCATATAAGCTGATATATTACGTATCAGATTGTATGTAGGTGCATATCCTTCTGTGATGTGTGAGTGTATGCGATTATGTGTTTGTGAATATGTGTCATGTATATGTGTGTATGTGTAGGTGTGGTTGAATGAGTGAGGATGTAAGATAATGTTCCTTAGATGTTTACCTTATCGTGGCGCGGTAAAACAGTAGCTAGCATTCTTGCATGCAGGTCCTGTTATCATGTGTTCGAAACCTCATCGAAATAGATTTATTTTGTAAACCTGACCTAGGCTCCAGTTTCCAAGCAGCCACATATGGGTAACAGGAAATGTCCTGAGACGTCAAGGCGGTCGGTGTGACATTGGTCCATTTGTCTGTAAATTACGGTGTTAGCACCATATACCCAAATCGTGTAGAAGTGTCCTGTGCATCATATTGTACTATTATAAACCAAACCAGGGACATACTATGAGTCTGTAGTGTCCTCTGACTTATATAGGTATGAATGCACGGATGAATACTTGGCCACCCCCCCCCCCCCCTCTCTCTCTCTCCTTCTCTCTCCTTCTCTCTCTCTCTGTCTCTCTCTCTCTCTCTCTCTCTCTCTCTCTCTCTCTCTCTCTCTCTCTCTCTCTCTCTTAACGGATGACAAATGCAGGCGTCAAACTCTCGTCGGACCAAGCTCATGAATGTATCAGTGTGGCCTCCTAGCGACTCCACTGGCTTGCACACCATTGTTGATATTATGTTGATACATTTTTACCTGTCTCCCCAGATACGTTGACTTCATCAACCTGTTCACCTTCAACTTGCACCTTGCTTTACCAGACGACATAGTAATAAATTTCGTTGGGTTAAACTCTCCGTTATACCATAATGTGGACAGTTCTCCGCGTGTCTGTACCAGCGTGGTATGTATCAGAATAGTTTAATAGTATTAATCATTATCGTGTGCCTTGCCAGTTGACGTGAGTGTTCACGCTTTCAACAGATCTCTGTTCGCTGTGCTCTATATCAACTGTAATGATGATATCCTTCAATGCTTCAGTAATCTCAGCCCACCCACCATCATTTCTCTTGGTCTGCGTCTGTCTCTTTCCCTATTGGTCTTTCTACTTGTTGCTATTGTCTCCAATTCCTCGCTTCTCGTCACATTACCGAAGCATGCAGTGTATCTCTTTGTTATAGTTGTATATACTGTTCTAGTTTCATTAGCTCTTCCAGACAATAATTGTTAGCTACTTTGGCAGGCCGATCTATTCGCAACATTCGTCTTAGCAATCACATCTCCGTTGCTTCTAAGTTGTTCCTAATAAAATAAAATGTGTATTGCTGTTACTAATTTTGACACAATCATAGTCACTAGTACTTTCTCTGGAACTAAAACACGCCAGAGAGAGAAATAGAGATCAAGCTGAATAAAATAATGAGGGTCAGCATCGAGCTTTAGGAGATACCAATTAACAGAACTATCTGGCTGATTTAGCTAACCCCTATAATCTAAGGGGATAAACGGACATATAATAATAAACAAGAAGAAGCTGAAGAAGAAGAAGAAGAAGAAGAAGAAGAAGAAGAAGAAGAAGAAGAAGAAGAAGAAGAAGAAGAAGAAGATGAAGAAGAAGAATAAGAAGAAGAAGAAGAAGAAGAAGAAGAAGAAGAAGAAGAAGAAGAAGAAGAAGAAGAAGAAGGAGGAGGAGGAGGAGAGGGAGGAGGAGGAGGAGGGCACAGGCTGTCCATTTTTTCATATCTTCTCATGTTAAAAGTTAGAGCAGGCTATGTACTGTTGATTTGTAATTGAACGTGCAGCCCAGTCGTATGGCCTATGGGCATTACCGGAGCCATTACTAAACGATCAACTAAGCGGGGACATGCCACCCTCTACTTCATTATTGTGAATAAGTACACGGTATCATTGGAACATGTCTACCAGAATGAGAAACGGATGTAGTAGTACTAACTACTATGCCATGTCTATTAAAATAGGGTTCCTAAATGTAATCTTTTCGGATTCGTAGTAGCGTAGTGGCTATAAATTTACCTGCCAACACAGTTGTCATGGGGTAGATCTGGAGCGAATTCGGATTTTTATAATTACCCATGGTCCCAGGTCGACTCAGCTTAAAATGGATGCTCAAATGATTTGGGAAATAAAGACCACCGATGTGATACTTACCACATACCCATTGATTGATGTTAGAATATCTATACATGATGCGACTAACAGTGAAAGCGCAATGCTTCTTGAGGCTTATAAGACGGTTCTTTACTTGCTTTCTTATTTAAATAATTACTTAATACATATTTAATTACACGCTTACTGAGGTTCATACCTAGTACTTACTGATTACTTACTTAGTTACATACTTAGCACTTACTTACATATTTAGTTATTCACATACTTAATACTTACATACTTAGTTATATACTTAGCACTTACTTACATACTTATATTAGTCAGTCTTTATATCCTGACAGTAGGTTGGTTGATTGACTGATTTCATTGACTAAATGAGTCGTTGATTGATTGGTTGGCTGATCCACTTAAGTCCGATGCATTGGCTTTCGTGACTAGTGGGCTCGTAAAAAGTTCTGGCTTCTTTAGAGTGAGGTTGATGTTGATACCTGGTAACAAAGTACAGACTATACAAAGAAATAAGCTTCCTCTATCCACGCTCAGAAAATAGCGTGTTGTCATAGATGAGTACTAGAACTGCGGAGAACCATTTTAGTACGTAACTATGCCATTGAACGTATTGTGATGGGTGATTTCATCGGGCGAATAGGCACACAATGAACACCTTGGGATGAATGTATGGGACCATTCAGCGACATAGAGGCTGCATGTAATAGCAATGGTCAACACCTACTCAACATATGCTCCGAACACGGACTAATAATAGCAAATATTTTTTTCCCCAACATCTTCGTGGCCACACCAAAACCTGGTATATATGGAATGATATACATCAAGCATCTCACTTTGACTTTATTCTACTTAGGAAAACAGACAGAATACTACTATTGGATTCAAAGGCGACCCTAAATAGAGAAGTTGATTTTTTTTTTTTTTTCCTTTGGTTTGGCGGTCACCCCAGACTAGCTGGAAACCCCGCCTCCCCCTGTTTTTGGGGTGGACCCTTAGTCCCACTGTGAGCTATTGCCGACAGTGGTCCACCGGGCCCACATTTAAAGTGATGCTATGTGAGGTGGTTTTGATCACCCCGGCCCTTACTGTGGGGGATGCAGCAAATGTGTCTGATCCTAGCCACAAGACCGAGAACGATCGTCCCTGCTTCTGACCAGACCAAGCGCACTACTGGAGGGGGGGGGGGGGGGGCGGGCAGCAAATACGCTCAATCTTAGCCAAAGCCGGGACGCGATCTCTTACAAAACAGTCATAATAAAAAAAAGATTTCAATATAGAGGAATATAAGAAACAAAAGGTAACAACACATGTCATCAATTATAGGAGGCTTCATGAAAATACGGGTAAAGACGAATTCAATCAAGACATCAATAAAACTACATAAGAACATCCCTGATGTCTACTTAAGCATAGATAAAGAATGGACAAATTTCAAGGCTGCCATGCTCGACAGTAGTATATAGGTACAAAAGGATGACCGTTTTTGTGGATCTTATATAAATCAACCATTTATCGATCCTGATCCACAAAGGGCGATAACTCATTTTTTTAAAAAGTAGGCGTGGTCAGAGTAGGTGTTGCGAAGTGACTCATCAGAGTGGGCGTGGTCTAGTGACTCATCAGAGTAGGTATGTGTAGTGTATAACATAAAAAATACAACATGAAACACTTAAAATAACAAACGAGTCAAGTAAGGTATATAATAGTTTTATTAAACCATGTATAGACAAACAATACAATACATATTAAATAAGTAGCGGCATAGTTGACACATTATCATTGTGTACCTACCTTTTTATATACAGATGATAACGAATCGCGATGTTGCTGATATGTATACACATCAGAGTCTTGTGACTTGAATCCTATATTGGTTCCCTCACCCGACTCTTGGGTGGTGAGAACATTCAAGAATGTGTCCTTGTTTAGACGAGTGTTGTGGTTTTTGGTCAGACCTTTGGTACTGATTTTATCATAATCTCCGACACAAATATACGTCTTACTACATAACGAGACCATCCCCTCCCCGTCGTACTCTAGTTTAAAAAGCCCGGGGGTTCTGTTTCATATGCTTTGATATCCACACAGGCCTGACAGGTAGTTGTAGTAGTTCTATGAACAGGGCAGGTTTCAGACTGGAACCACTGATTGTATACTCTGTCATATTCTTCTCGTAGGTGTGCTCTAACTACTTCAGAGAGTGAGTCAGCGCTAAGGGCCAGATATAGAGAGTCAGTGTTCATTTCGGTTAGTTGGTAGTCTTCTTTAGAGATAAATTTGTCAAGAAAGTCATAGTAGAAAGCTAGCATGCACAACTTGGCATACTGGTAGACAAATAACCCAATATGTAGAGGTAGATCCCAGACAGTTTTCTTCTTTAACATTTCAACTTCGAAGAGATCATCTGTAATACCAGTCATGCTTTTGAACCTGGGGTTATTGAGTAGTTTGATAGTGTCTTTTCCCTGACAGTAGGAGACATCGGTATGTTTGGTTTTATTGGTTAACGTTTTGCCGTAAGCGGCGTTACCTAACAATTTCATAGTGTCGGCTGTAATAGACTCAGCAGGATTTTGTCCCCTTGGCGACGGGCATTAGACACTGTTTCCCCAAATTGTTTAAAACAACTAACCGGTCGATATTCTATTGTCTGGTAGATGTGGGTAACCACCAACCCATGAGCTAGATACCACTTTAAAAGAGGGGTGACTAATAAAATCTTCCATAAATAACCCCCGAGCAAAGTCCGTCGTGGGGTACTCAGGAGTTTATTTTTTATGGCGTATTCTTTCATAAACTCCCCAATGTCGTTCCTCGACACTTCCGTGTTCTTAAAAATAGAGGGCATCTCGGCAAATGACTCTTATAAATCAGCTGGGGTCTCAATATCGCATTCAACCAACCCGAAAAATGTATCACTTTTTACAGCGTCAATTATCTGGTTTTCACTCAAAGAACCCCAAGGGAGTTGTGAGGGTGGAAATGTTTCCCGTAAGAAACACTTTAATGTATTTGAAATTCAACTCAACTATATAGCTGATTGACAGATTTGCCTGTTGTACTCTCTTTTACTAAACGTATAGACATGTTAAAATGTACCACGTTTGATCACGCCCACCGACATGGCACATGATGATTGAAGAATTACTTTCGTACACACACACACACAAAACCCCCATCTAATTTATGTAAAATTAATAACTAAGCTGGTAGTGTTTTGTTATGTGTTTTTGTTACAAACTGATATAGCTGAGTGAGAAGTCTATCGACAAAGACAGTTAAATTCACACAAGAGACAATATCGCAATTATATACATATTTCAAGCGAACGAAAGAAGAAGAAGACTCGACACGGCACATGATAATGATATACCCAGAGCGGTTACCACAATGATACATAATATATTCTTTTTGCGGCGTTATAAAGTGTTTATATTTAACATCTTCTTAGGTGTGGTGTGTAAACGAAAGAGATACCAAAAAGAAAATAAATAAACAAAAGTACACAACGGTATGGTATTTTCGTATATAAATATCTGTATATACAAATAAGATAATATAAGTGACAAAACATCTGTTCATAATCATAGTTCCTAATATTTTTTTTTATTATAAAGTCGCTTGCACCCAATTAATTGCTGAAACATTTTTTTTAAAAATGTGTCCAGCAGGGAATCGAACCAAAAGCTCCCGCTTATCAGTAAGAGACACTTACCACTGTGCTACTGAGGATATGATTTTGAATCATCAGAAGTATATAACATAGCCACGCTCATGTCCCGATGACGTCACATACGTTGTCACGTGACTAGGCAAATCACGTGACCAGGACCACCCGGGGTTTCCTGGACCGGGAAAAATCACGTGATAGTTCAGCTCTGAATAAACAGAGTAGTTTATACCGAGCTGGCTTGGAATAGACAGAGTAGTTTATACCGAGCTGGCTCGGAATAGACACTTTCTTTCTAGAACAGACAGATTTATAAACATATACGGATTAGACAAATATATAAATTACGCCCTCATTATGTTTAAACCCCGATAAAATATTGTTTTCAGTTGTATAAAAAGTAACAGGATTTATTATATGAAAAACTGTGCTATGCCTGCTTAGGGAAACTTATGTTTTAGTGCAAAATAACAATCAGTTCCCGAAATAAAGACTGTAATATAAAACAATATTAAGTTTCAATTATTTCAAAACGCAGCATAACATAATAAAGCATACATATATATTTTAAAAATCTATGTCTGTAGACAAAATCGGAACAGACAGGCCTGGTATGACGCCTTAAATGCGAAATAAAATAACTTTTACAGTTAAAAAAAGTATTACAACTTATAGTGATGTGAAAGATTATGATTTCGTTGATATAAAACACCAATAATGATGTTGTTTTGTGAAATATAGCAAGAGGTATTGATATTATAAACTCAGCACGTTGCACATTTGTTGCTAATTTCGTTTCGTAGCGGATTTGTCCGGGGTTTGTTGAGTAGAAGTTTTCTCGGATGTCCGTGCACGTTAACAAAATAGCGGAACGGTGTTCATTTACCAGCCCAGACGAACTGAGGTGAAAGTAGTGTAAGTTTCGTTATGTGTAACCACTTACACGATAATTAGATTTAATTTTGATATCATCAGAATATATCTAAATTTCACCATATTTTGAATATTAACAGAACCAATGGTTATATTAAAGAACGACTTTTTTTTTTTTCACTCTGTACAAAGCCACACGCACATTCTGCCTCTCGTTTCTATCGCGTACCCGACACGCCACACATAGCTGTTTTTTTTTGTTTTTTTTTTTTTTTAAATTTACCTATCACAAACGGACACGTCTACAACACATGATGCATTCATCATCAAATGGTGTAGGCATTCATGGCGCTGTCTTTGGTGTTCTGAAATCAACTCTGCTGACACTGTTGCAATCCATCCACCCTAATTTCTTTTCTCGGTCTGTTACTGTCTTTTTCCCCTCGAACTTTCCAGTTTTCACGATGTTCATGCGTCTCTTACATGACTAAAGACAGCTGTTTGTCTCTTTTCTAGTGTCATCTAGTTGTTACTCTGGCAGGGAATTAGCCTTACAAACCACACCTGCTTCTAATTTCTTCTTAATTTTGTTCATTCGAAGATTCACTCCCATACACCAAAACTGGTTCTATATACCACTCTCTTTCTAACATTACTTTTTCATTTTCTGAAATGTGGTTTTTGGTTGTCCTATTCTGTTCATTAATCTCTGTTGTACATCTTCCATCTGATAAATGCCCCTAGGTAATTTATCCACTTGGTTCAGAATGTTTCTATGTCACATTTCTGGTGTCACCATTTTCTTTGATGCTGGCCTTGAGGTTAGCGAATTTTCTCCGTAGCCTCGTATACTCTCGTAAGTAACGTGAAGATTGCAAGAATCAGCACTGGTTCGAATCGCGTCGTTAACTTATGAGGGTTGTTTGAGCCGGCCGCTCAGAAAGCAATGGCAAACTACTGATCGTAATCTGGCCAAGAAATCAACAAGCGGCTGAAAGATGATGTTGACAGCGATTTCCTGTAAAGGATATGCAAAAAAATTATTTTCTTTCTTTGATATCACCATTATTACTATTTTCTTGATAGAGAGTCCATTGCACTCCATATTACTACAATGTCCAACAATTGTTGTAGATCTGTTGGATTATCTACCCCCAATACTGTGTCATTATATCGCTTATATCTTCCGATTAGTATTCGTGGGTTCTTTCTGGATAAGGCTTTCAATAGTATAAGACATGTCAACAAATTAGATATGTTTTTAGATCTACAAATTGGTGGGAAAGACCTTAGACGTGTAAAAAAACATATATAGAAAACAAAACTGTCCTATGGATTGATAATGAAATAGGCCACTATCTGCTTATTAAGATAGATAGGGATGTGTAATGTTTTTTCCCTGTACATCAGAAATATAGAAGATATGAAAAGACTCATCATTGAAGGATGTAACATCAATAATAATTGATATGCAGTCTTGATTGTAGACAATGAACAGGACCTGCAAAATTTACTACATGGAATTGTTGCGAACAACTAGGATTAGAACTAAAAAGACACAGATTATTGTCATCACTAGGAAAAAGGAAACAGCACAAGTAAATGTGGGTATTCTTAAACAGTCACTGTCCAGAAGGAAAGTAATGGCAAACTGCTTTCGGCAAACCTTGCCAAGAAGCCATAACAACCATGGAGGTGGTGGAAATTTTCGAATATCTTGGTTGCGAACAACGGTGACACAATGAAAGAAATTAAACGATGACTGTTTTAATCTGTGACCACACTGATGATCTATCATCGCAGATTACAGACCATAACCAACAACAATATCTCGAGTGTTGTTACACTTCATCCACCTGCTTCCATGGATTCACGTAGCCCTGATTCGTTTATACGGGTCTCCACCCAAGAGTGCCCCGTAGACTAACAGAAGAAAGGAGGATACCCTGCAATCCAGACCAACTACCATACACACGTAAAATGTATGCCAATCTCTCAGAATGATATCACACACACACACACACACACACACACACACACACACACACACACACCCACACACACACCAACAACAACAAACACACACACACCAACAACAACAACAACAACAACACACACACACACACACACACATATACAACACCCATACACACGCTCTCATGGCGACATGTTAACATGATTATCTGATCGTTGTGTTAACATTATAGATCTGCAAAGCAGCGGATCACACACACACACACACAACACACACACACACACACACACACACACACACACACACACACACACACATTCAAGTACTTCATGGTCATCACGAGAGCAGGCACACAACTACACACACCACCACCAACAACAACAACAACAACACACATACACCACCACCACCACCAACAACAACAACAACAACAACACACACACACATAGGCGGACACGCAGTCATAGATACCAGTATATCCACATAGAGAAACAGAAACCCAACGACAAATAACCAGATACACGCCTACACACAGACAGTCAGACATACAGAGAGACACACAGACAGCCAGACATATAGATAGACAGACATACAGACAGACACGCTTTCAGTCATAGGCGCAAACACTAACACACACCATTAACAAACTGTCACACAAATAGATACAGCAAACATGAAAACACGGCCCGAAAGTTCCCCCATCACAACATTACATTCTTACTTTTCAATGACAATCTTTGTGGTCAGAATATGGTGAATTAAATTTAGATTTATTCTGATGATGGCATCATTTTGATTATCATGTAAGTGGTTACACATCTATTCACCCATCATGTCAATAGGCGTGGGAGATCATTTTCTGCCATTTCACTCGATCACTAGAGTCGTGGATCAGCTCTGGTCTCGACCATACCCAGTGGCCAAGCCATCCAGGTATTTACTTCTCGGTATTCCCCTTGTACTGTTCCCCTCGATCTTGCCAGTTGTTACCATGTTTAATTCTTTCTCATAAAATAACCAACACATTTTGTCTACGTCCAATTTCTCTAATCTATTTACGATTTTCATTTTGTTTTCTTGTAGGACCTGGTTATTTTCTGACTGCCCGCGGTATTTGCGTTTTTCTCCACATTTCCATACTCATCCGATGTTTTTCAGCCTGTTCATTAACAATGCTACACCTCGATACAAAAGTAACACTATGAAGCACTTCAACACGGTTTTTCTAATTGCAATTTATATTTTTTTTTTGGGTATTGGTCATTGTGTTTTTCACCTTGCAAAAGGCTACATTCGCCGTGGTGAATTTTCTTGTAATCTCTTCAAGGCATTTCCCAACAGGTATTATAACTGTTCCGAGATAATTGTACCGACTCACTTGTTTAAGAATACCCACATTTACTTGTGCTGTTTCCTTTTTCCTAGAGATAACAATAATCTATGTCTTTTTAGTTCTAATCCTAGTTGTTCGCAACAATTCCATGTAGTAAATTTTGCAGGTCCTGTTCATTGTCTACACTCAAGACTGCATATCAATTGTTATTGATGTTACATCCTTCAATGATGAGTCTTTTCATATCTTCTATATTTCTGATGTACAGGGAAAAAACATTACACATCCCTGTCTATCTTAATAGGCTGATAGTGGCCTATTTCATTATCAATCCATAGGTCAGTTTTGTTTTCTATATATGTTTTTTACAAGTCTAAGGTCTTTCCCACCAATTTGTAGATCTAAAAACATATCTAATTTGTTGACATGTCTTATACTATTGAAAGCCTTATCCACGTGATAACATTCACACCTGTTTTAGTGTTGTTGTTGTTTTTTTAAACCTTTACTGAGTGTTATAAGCATTGTGTTTGTATTGTTCGTGTGTTTACAGACAGTTGCATTCGGACGTGTAGATGACTTATGGGTGAATTTACATTCTGTTCCTTTGAAATGGAGATAACGAAAACAAATACTGCAAAATCAATTAAAAGGGAAAATAAAGAGAGCAAGTAAAAACAAATAAAGTACGACAGAACTTGTGGCGGCCGACCTCTCTCTTTTTCACGTGCCCGCGCGCGCGCGTGCCTAGGCGAAGTTATCATATGAGAAACCAGAAAGAACCCACGAATACTAATCGGAAGATATAAGCGATATAATGACACAGTATTGGGGGTAGATAATGCAACAGATCTACAACAATTGTTGGACATTGTAGTAATATGGAGTGCAATGGACTCTCTATCAAGAAAATAGTAATAATGGTGATATCAAAGAAAGTAAATAAATGTTTTGCATATCATTTACATGACATCGCTGTCAACATCATCTTTCAGCCGCTTGTTGATTTCTTGGCCAGATTACGCTCAGTAGTTTGTCATTGCTTTCTGAGCGGCCGGCTCAAACAATCCTCATAAGTTAACGACGCGATTCGAACCAGTGCTGATTCTTGCAATCGTCACGTTACTTACGAGATTACGGAGAAAATTCGCTAACCTCTAGGCCAGCATCAAAGAAAATGGTGACACTAAAATGTGACATAGAAACATTCTGAACCAAGTGGATAAATTACCTAGGGGCATTTATCAGATGGAAGATGTACAACAGAGATTAATGAACAGAAAAGGACAACCAAAAACCACATTTCAGAAAATGAAAAAGTAATGTAAGAAAGAGAGTGGTATATAGAACCAGTTTTGGTGTATGGGAGTGAATCTTCGAATGAACAAAATTAAGAAGAAATTAGAAGCAGGTGTGGTTTGTAAGGCTAATTCCCTGCCAGAGTAACAACTAGATGACACTAGAAAAGAGACAAACAGCTGTCTTTAGTCATGTAAGAGACGCATGAACATCGTGACAACTGGAAAGTTCGAGGGGAAAAAGACAGTAACAGACCGAGGCAAGAAATTAGGGTGGATGGATTGCAACAGTGTCAGCAGAGTTGATTTCAGAACACCAAAGACAGCGCCATGAATTCCTACACCATTTGATGATGAATGCATCATGTGTTGTAGACGTGTCCGTTTGTGAAAGCTAAATTTAAATTAAGAAAACAAAAACAAAAAAAACAGCTATGTGTGGCGTGTCGGGTACGCGATAGAAACGAGAGGCAGAATGTGCGTGTGGCCTTGTACAGAGTGGAAAAAAAAGTCGTTCTTTAATATAACCATTGGTTCTGTTAATATTCAGAATATGGTGAAATTTAGATTTATTCTGATGATATCAAAATTAAATCTGATTATCGTGTAAGTGGTTACACATAACGAAACTTACACTTGTTTCACCTCAGTTCGTCTGGGCTGGTAAATGAACACCGTTCCGCTATTTTGTTAACGTGCACGGACATCTGAGAAAACTTATACTCATCAAACCCCGGACAAATCCGCTACGGAACGAAATTAGCAACAAATGTGCAACATGCTGAGTTTATAATATCAATACTTCTTGCTATATTTCACTAAACACCATCATTACTGGTGTTTTACATCAACGAAATCATAATCTTTCACTTCACTATAAGTATTAATACTTTTTTTAAACTGTGAAAGTTATTTTATTTCGCATTTAAGGCGTCATACCAGGCCTGCCTGTTCCGAATTTGTCTACAGACATAGATTTTTAAAATACATATGTATGCTTTATTATGTTATGCTGCGTTTTGAAATAATTGAAACTTAATATTGTTTAATATTACAGTCTTCATTTCGGGAACTGATTGTTAATTTGCACTAAAACATAATTTCCCCAAGCAGGCATAGCACAGTTTTACATATCATAAATTCTGTTACTTTTTATACAAATGAAAACAATATTGTATCGGGGTTTAAACATAATGAGGGCGTAATTTATATATTTGTCTAATCCGTATATGTTTATAAATCTGTCTGTTCTAGAAATATGTTTTTTTAATAGTTATAATTCTTTTGTTTCGTGTTTACCATCTCCGACATCAGTCACAGTTGCAAGGTTACTGCTATACTTTTGGGTTGAAAGAGCACCGTTACCGGAATTATTAGCGTAGTTGATAGAACACCTGATTCGTGTCCGGGGGGACGTGGTTAGACCCACAAAGTGAGAATTTTGTTTTTTAATAAAATCGTTCTCATGAAAATACCATACCGTTGTGTACTTTTGTTTATTTATTTTCTTTTTGGTATCTCTTTCGTTTACACACCACACCTAAGAAGATGTTAAATATAAACACTTTATAACGCCGCAAAAAGAATATATTATGTATCATTGTGGTAACCGCTCTGGGTATATCATTATCATGTGCCGTGTCGATTCTTCTTCTTCTTTCGTTCGCTTGAAATATGTCTATAATTGCGATATTTACTCTTGTATGAATTCAACTGTCTTTGTCGATAGACTTCTCACTCAGCTATATCAGTTTGTAACGAAAACACATAACAAAACACTACCAGCTTAGATATTAATTTTACATAAATTAGATGGGTTTGTTGTGTGTGTGTACGAAAGTAATTCTTTAATCATCATATGCAAAGTCGGTGGCCGTAATCAAACGTGGTACATTTTACCATGTCGATAAGTTTAGTAAAACAGAGTACAACAGGCAAATCTGTCAATCAGATATATAGTTGAGTTGAATTTCAAATACATTAAAGTGTTTCTTACGGGATACATTTCCACCCTCACAACTTCCTTGGGGTTCTTTTAGTGAAAACCAGATAATTGACGCTGTAAAAAGTGATACATTTTTCGGGTTGGTTGAATGCGATATTGAGACCCCGGCTGATTCACAAGAATCATTTGCCGAGATGCCCCCTATTTTTAAAAACACGGAAGTGTCGAGAGACGACATTGGGGAGTTTATGAAAGAATACGCCATAAAAAATAAACTACTGAGTACCCCACGACGGACTTTGATCCGTAGTTATTTCGGGGAGATTTTATTAGCCATCCCTATTTTAAAGTGGTATCTAGCACATTGGTTGGTGGTTACCCACATCTACCAGACAATAGAATATCGACCGGTTAGTTGTTTTAAACAATTTGGGGAAACAGTGTCTAATGCCCGTCGCCAAGGGGACAAAATCCTGCTGAGTCTATTACAGCTGACACTATGAAATTGTTAGGTAACGCCGCTTACGGCAAAACGTTAATCAATAAAACCAAACATACCGATGTCTCCTACTGTCAGGGAAAAGACACTATCAAACTACTCAATAACCCCAGGTTCAAAAGCATGACTGGTATTACAGATGATCTCTTCGAAGTTGAAATGTTAAAGAAGAAAACTGTCTGGGATCTACCTCTACAGATTAGGTTCTTTGTCAAACAGTATGCCAAGTTGCGCATGCTAGTTTTCTACTATGACGTTTTTGACAAACTTATCTCTAAAGAAGACTACCAACTAACCGAAATGGACACTGACTCTCTATATTTGGCCCTTAGCGCTGACTCACTCTCTGAAGTAGTTAGACCACACCTACGAGAAGAATATGACAGAGTATACAATCAGTGGTTCCCGTCTGAAACCTGCCCTGTTCATAGAACTATTACCACTACCTGTCAGGCCTGTTTGGATATCAAAGCCTATGAAAGAGAACCCCCGGGCTTTTTAAACTAGAGTACGACGGGGAGGGGATGGTCTCGTTATGTAGTAAGACGTATATTTGTGTCGGAGATTATGATAAAAATCAGTACCAAAGGTCTGACCAAAAACCACAACACTCATCTAAACATGGACACATTCTTGAATGTTCTCACCACCCAAGAGGCGGGTGGGTGAACCAATAAAGGATTCAAGACACAATACTCTGCTGTATATACGTATCAGCAACATCGCGATTCGTTATCATCTCTGTATATAAAAAGGCAGGTACACAATGATAATGTGTCAACTATGCCGCTACTTATTTAATATGCATTGTATTGTTTGTCTATACATGGTTTAATAAAATTATTATATACCTTACTTGACTCGTTTGTTATTTTGAGTGTTTCCTGTTGTATTTTTTATGTTATACACTACACATACCTACTCTGATGAGTCACTAGACCACACCCACTCTGATGAGCACTTCGCAACACCTACTCTGACCACGCCTACTTTAAGAAAAATTAGTTGTCGCCCTTTGTGGATCAGGATCGATACATGGTTGATTTATATAAGATCCACAAAAACGGTAAACCTTTTGTACCTATATACTACTCTCGACACACAGGAAAATAAATGTGGAATACTGAAAGTAGGACAGGACAAAAGATTAAGAACAACTTTGTTGGAACAACGAAATTAAAGATAGCGTATTCAAAAAGAAAGTAACGTTTAAAAATGGATCACAACTAAATGTGAACAAGACTATATTACTTATATAATAGCACGACAAAATGCCAAACGAACAATTAGAGCATCTAAAGATGAATCCTGGAGAATATACGGTGAACAGATGGTGACCCATAGCAAAGACTACCCAAGAGAAATTCATAAACGTGTCAATGAAATGAGAGAGATGAATGCTACAAACATGTGCAACCACCGCCATAAACAGCAAAAGAGGTATACCATTATTTAATCCAAAACAAAGACTAGTAGTTGGGCAGAATACTTTCAACAACTTTTTAACCATCATATAATAACATAGAAAACCTCACTTTTGTGCCTAAAAGCCATGGACAACAAGAAACAAACTTCATCCCTGCAGAAGTCAACGCAACTGCAAACAAATCACCGATTCCAGATGGAAAAACCACAGAAGCTACTCAGGCCTGTGGGAAAACCGGAGATAAATGGCTAACAAGACTTTATAATATAGCATTAGAAGAAAGAAAAGTCCCAGACAACTGGTAACAAGCATTAATAGTACCAATATGGACAAAGAAAGAGAATATTAGGGAGTGCGAAACATACAGAGGTATATCACTTCATGGTCATATAGGGAAAATGTATGCAAAACTATTGTAACAAACAGCTAGGGCCATAGTTGAACATCATTTAAGCAAAGTACAATTCGGTTTTCGGAAAGGCAATGTTGCACTGAAGCACTGTTTACACTTAGACAAATATGTGAAAAATACCATCAAATATAGTGACCAGCAGAATATTGTGTTTGTAGATCAGGAAAAGGCTTTCGATAGAGTAGACAGATACAAATTATGGACCATCCGTGAAGACTACGGGATACAAGGACAATTGCTAGAAAACATCGTAGCTATGTATCACTCGAGCCGAAGGGCAGAAAGAACACCAGAATGTATATCAGATATGTTCACAGTCAATACATGATTGAGGCAGGGGTGTGTGCTCTCTCCTCTGCAATTTAATATCTATATGGACAGAATATCCAAAGAAGCAAGCCTTGACAGAACAGATTCAGAAAATTTAGAACTCTTTAGTTTAGATTAAACACCTGATTCACAAAAAATAAATGAACTTCTATTTGCAGACGATCAGTGCCTGTTTTATAGCTATGAGGGCAGACTGCAAAATCATATTAATAATCTGAGTTCAACATGCAGCATATACAATATGAGTATAAATGCAGCCAAAACCGAAATAATGCAAGTTAGCAGATCGTCGGGCCCACTAAGTATGCAGATAAATAGCAAATCTCTTAATCAAGTTAAATAACTCAAATATCTTGGAAGTATGATCACTGAAAATGATAGATTGGGCAGAGAAATAGAAATCAGATGTCAAAAAGCTAATGCACTTACATATCAACTATCATCCATATTGAAACATCCAAATATACTCATGTCCGTAAAACGAAAGATAATAAATAGCATATTCACACGAATCCTATGCCACTAATCTCAAACTTGGACTTTATCCAAATCACACGTTCGCAAAATCAACACCTCTGAGATAAGATGCCTGCGGAGAGCTGCCAACGTAACAATCCGAGACCGAGTAAAACAAGCTGTTATTAGACAGACAGTAGGATTAACACTCTTTGCCACATTTATCGAAAGACAGAGGATCAAGTGGTTTGGCCAAGAGAAGTATGGGATGTTGTAACTATACCTCAAATGTGGTTTCAAACCCCTGATAAATCGTTCTTTACGGGGTTATCCGGCCATCTTGAATCGTTATATTTTTCGACCTCATTATTTTGAAAATGGCGGGTATTTTCTTGGTCCTGGGTGACTACTTCCGGTTGTCGTGATGACTACTTTCGGTTGTCACTACCGGTTGTCGTGATGACTACTTCCGGTCCCGAGGAGTGGCGGAGACGGACCCCAAATGACCCAGATATTTGAAAATGGCGGTTATTTTCTTGGTTCTGGGTGACCACTTCCGGTTGTCACTTCGGGTCTAGGGGCGGAGCGGAGGCGGCGGTGGTGGGGCGGGCGGGGCGAACAATGAGACAAGCCCCGGTCATGTGGAATACTTATATAAGTAGACCAAATAGTTGTCGGGCAACTGTGTTCGAGTCCCTGTGTGTGTGTGTGTTTGTGTGTGTGTGTGTGTGCGTCTGTGGTGCGGTCACCTGGTGTGATAGAACCCCAGTCATATCGATCCCCTTCGATGAGGAGACCGAAGTCAAATATGACAGAAAATGATTTAGTCCATCTCTCGAGCTAACCCGAGGATCCATTTTTGGATGATGAATAAACTTTTGTACGCTTTAGCAGAAGTCCCGACCCCATGTATCAACTTTAAGCGCTTGGTGAAAATCTGGTTTAGAAAATATACTAACAATCCAATCAATTTTATTAAAAATTAACCCCAAAACTTAATTAAACCCTCTAAATTTCTTGTATGTATATTGGCGAGTAGGTACGTCAATAAAAAACTCTAGTCCTCATTTAAAATAAACCATAACTTCGCGAGATATACATTAAAATATGTAAATAAACAACACAAATAACGGCCCTTTTTTTACAAACATAAATAGAAATAAACCAAGGGAGCTGATTCGTTTCACTTGTCTCCACTTTACGGTTGTCCTTACTAAACTCCCCTGACCGCCAACTGTTACCTGCGCCACCAGGTAAAGATCACACAATAACCCATCACGCCCCGCGAGAAATAAACGACCAGCGACCGCGAGATTTTCCGATACCACTCAACCATAACGCTTCACCGACCACGAGCCGAGCGATATGACAGTAGCCGCGGCCAGCAGAACACGCCCCGCGAGAAAAAATACAATGGCCGGTAGATAAAACATGAAGGTAATTACCAGTGACGGCTAGACGAGTGGAAAATATGCAGTGGTCAGGCATACAAGAATTCAATACAAATATGTATTTTCTATTTGCTGTAAATCTCTCTCTCTCTCTCTCTCTCTCTCTCTCTCTCTCTCTCTCTCTCTCTCTCTCTCTCTCTCTCTCTCTCTCTCTCTCTCTCTCATGAAATAATACTAAATACGTCTGTGCGTTGTGTGTGCGTGCGCGCGCGGATATGCTATAAATTACAGGACGTCGCATTCAGACCCAACATTCGGTGGAGTGGTGTGTTTCCTGGGTAAGATTGCTGCTATCTTATTGAACGAGTCTGACCTCCAGGGGCAAGTTTTGCAATTGTCATTATATACGAACGACAGTCAGGTCGTTTTCGCTAGCACGCGTGTGTGTATGTACATGCGTGTGTGCATGCGCGCGCGCGTGTGTGTATGCTATAAATTACAGGGCATCGCAGTCAACCTAAACATTCTAGGGAGTTTCGTGTGTGCTGGACAAGATTGCAATTGTCATTTTCAATGAACCCCAGCCAAGTCATGTGCGTGTGAAGAGGGTGTATTAACAACTATCTATTACAGGAAGTCGCAGTCAGACCCAACATTGTTTATGCAATGAATTTACAGGACGTTGCAGACAGCCGCAACAATGATTGGTGTCCGTGTGCCATCATGACATCTGTTCCGTGTAGGCGTGAAGGTGTATGTACATGCGTGAGTGTGTGTCTGTGTGCTGTCGAGTGTATGCGTATGCGTGCGCGTGAACGTGTGCGCTAGTTATTGCAGCACATTGCAGTCACCCCTACCATTCCGTGGAGTGTCGTGTTTACTGGGTAAGATTGCTGTTGTCTTTTTGAAAGGCTGAATTTGTTTTACAGATGACAATCAATCTTTAATGCATTGCCCTTACACTACAGCAAGTCATCCCCATCATTCAGGCTTCCAGGGCAAGGTTGTCGTTGTCTTTCTGAACGGCTGAATTTCTTTTACATATGGCAGTCAAGCTAGCGACTACATGATAACTAGCTAAAACCGGTAAAAATGACGTCACAACCGGGTATAGCTGTAATGTTACAGCTAGAACACGTTGATAAGAAGGATACTACACTATGTCGTGGTGATAGTCCACGCCCTTACCATGTGAATACATCAAGGTCAGACATTTCCAGACAATATTCACCTCAGTCAGGAGTCTTTACCAGCAGATATCGTGTATATAACACACACCATTCACCGTCTAGATGTCCCGGTCTCAGTGAACACCGTTCAGGTTTTGATAAATCTTTCACATTTTCGGTGTGCTTCTCCAAGTAGGCATACAATTAACCTAACAATACTAGTATAATAAAGAGATATATGGTGCTAAGCACATATAACTGGAGTATGTGCTCTGCTGGCTGCAACACCAATCAACACATGCACATGGCTGATCCATCAACCCTGCATACAGAAAGTAGTGTCCTTAGTACCGGCAATGTCCCACATGGAGCGCCTCGAGCACTGATTTTTGCATTTGCTAATAGCAACTAATGATACAACTGAGAATCGAGTGTAATGACCCAGTAGGTCAAAAGCAGTGGTAATGGAAGAAACCAGCGTGGAAATTAACACACAAAATACCCCAGAGGGGGAAAGAAATTCGTTCTGGTGCATGTGTGGTCGCCGAGTGCCGCTAATAGAGATTGTCTTCTTCTGTCAACTGGTCGCTATATACACAGTCATTGGCATATCACTATTTAATCTGTCTCGAATCAGCGTCGATGCGGTCGAGGGCAAGTTGTGGATCGCTCTTCTAAGCAGCTGTCTGGGTTACATGCTACCAAACCCTAAAATATGAGCTTCTATCTGACATTACCGAGTAATGCTTCGCCGAACATATTTCCCAAGAACTCACCAGGTCACTATTTCGTCAAGTTACCACAGACTATAGAGGTGAGTCAATATTTTGAAGTGGGTCTGGCCGAAATTCAATTCCCCAACTACTACTGTAATGTGTTAGAGAATGAAGTATGTCTAAGATACATCCCACCCAATGGTAGAGTGATAAGAAAGGTGTGTCTCTCAGGTCTGTACAGTTCACCAGACGCATTTATAGCTGCACTGAATCGCCTAATGAAAGATCGGAAGGTCGACGATCAACTCTGTGTTCTATTCCATTTCGACAATGCATCAAAGAAAGTCATCGTGAAAATACTCGAACCCTGGCCACTATGACATTTAGTGAGAATTTACAAGAGATACTAGATACAATTAAAGGTGATGGGTCGATAGACCTGAATAACGACCTGCGAAATGTCTACGTATATTGCGATCTCATTGCAACAAGACCAGTTGGAGACGTCATGGTCCCACTACTAATGACGGTTCCTATCATGAAGCAGCGATCAACCTCAGTGTTACGCGCCTACGACTAACCTCAATACATACCGCTGAATCGTTATTCCTTTGACACGGTGGAAATACTTCTAACCACTGAGACGGGCACAAAGGATGCATCCACTACCGGGACTTCAGTGCTGACGTTACATTTTCGAGTTAGGAAGAGATCAGACGTAGAATAATGGTGAAATACGGGGTGGTACATCGAAAACCCCAGACTGTCCGAAGACAGGATGTGCCCGACACTCAGATGATTGAAACCTGGGGTATCTACAAGACTCAGATATCAACCCACCAAGCAGGAGACCAGTTTTATGATTGCATGCTAAGTGACATGTACATACCAGGCTACCAACCGAAAAAACCAACCGACTCAGACAATGGCGTGTAGAAATCCAGAAACAACAGACAATGTGTATAGCTTAGTATGTGAAAATAAAACAGTGTGATGATAGTATGTATACTACCTCATATCACAGCATCCATTTCTTATAATGACATTATACATCTTTTATTCTTGAAAAATGTACTGAAATACTGTAAAATGTACTTGAAATACTGTTTAAAAAAAAGGCATATATTATAATTACGTCTTGGTTGTTGAATTTTTTCCTAGTGTTTACGGTGTACGTAGTTGTCATTTGATGAGAGAATGATACATATTAGTGACAAATTCAAGAAATATGTCAACAAAACTAAGGAAACGGGTTAACCAAAGTAGAAAAAACTGTCGACCATAGTCTGAAACACCTCAATCAAAATTATGAAAAGTAGGAAACTTTGCAAAACGTAAGAAAATCTGTTACCCAAAAGGGAAAAAAATATTTGGCCACATTTCAATCAATTGTATGAAAAGTAGGAAAACTTGTTAACCAAATGGCAAAAATCTTGGTCAAGTAAGAGAATTTGTTAACCAAATGTGAAAAGGTTAGCCGAATTTCAAACCAAACATATTAAAAAAACAATCTCAGTCAAACATATGAAAAAGTAGGAAAATTTGTTAACCAAACGTGAAAAGTTTGGCCAACTGTCACTCAAACTTGTGAAAAGTGGGAATTTTGTTGTCCAGATGTGAAAAGTTTGACCACATTTCACCCGAACTTATGGAAAGTAGGACACTTTGTTAACAAAACGGCAAAAATCTTGGCCAAATATGAAAATGTGT
>OY992880.1:111275071-111612571 GCA_963921405.1 Cepaea hortensis
ATAAGGCTGCTGCCAGAATATTAACACAACAGTACAGAAAATTTACAGTTCATCGCATATGGAAGCAGCACTCACTAGACAATTTTCATACACATTACTGCAGTATAATGGCGGCAAAATGAAGCGTTACTTTTCGGAGGGACGCTATTTAGTGTTGTCCTTTGGATTTCGTGTGATTTCCTATGGATTTCCCGTGAATAGTGTTTTCCTGTGGATTAGTGATGTTATTTTGTGTTCCTTTTATTGGAAGTCTTCAAAAGAAGCCACGGAAGGCAGGTGGTGGATGCAATTTTGAGGGCAGCCGACAGATATTTGTGGGTCATGGCCTCGAGCTTCACGACGGCAGGCAGAGGAACTCTTCTTAAGTCAATAGCTGCGGTGTCCGACCAGTAAGGTCACTGCCATAGAGGAAAGCATCGGCAAACTACCTCTTTAAAAGTGCCTAGTATATAATGATTCGCTTAAAGACTGATCATCGCAAGACAAGGACAGAGACGTTAAAATTAGCAACTTGGAACGTTAGGAAGTTAAACGACGACGAAAAATTAGAGAACATAAAACAAGAAATTAAAAGGGAAAAAATTAATATTTTAGGTATGTGCGAAACGAGATGGATAGGAGCCGGCATCAAGATAGAGGAAGATTTCAAGATATTTATTCTGGAGGTGAAGATCGTCATAGGGGAGTTGCAATTATTTTGAACCGGAAAACATCAAAATCTGTTCAAGGATATTGGGCCGTGTCGGACAGAGTTCTACTAGTTAAATTAAATGGCAGACCTTTTAGCATAAATATTATTCAAGTATATGCCCCAACAGGACAATCCAGTGAAGATAGTGTAGAAGAATTTTATAATGACATAGAGTCTGCCTTAAAGAAATGTAAAAATTCAGAAATAAACATCATAATACGGGAATTCAATGCAAAAGTAGGAAATCAATGGGATAGATACACAGTAGGAAACTATGGTTTAGGAGAGAGAAATGAAAGAGGATACAGACTCGTAGAGTGGACAAAAGAACAGGACATGATTGTAGGAAACACCTGGTTCAAGCAACACCCTAAAAGATTATGGACATGGAGGAGTCCTGATAGCAGGATTAGTAACCAGATTGACTACATTCTGATTAGCAGAAGATTTAGAAACGCATTAACAATAGCAAAAACAGTTCCCAGTGCTAATTGTTATAGTGACCACAGATTACTCACAGGAACATTGAGGTTAAAGTTGAAGAAAGTCAAGTATATAACAGGAAACACTGAATATGATTTGTGTACATTGAGTAATGACAAGGAAATACAAAACAAATTCAACAAAGAAGTACAAATTTTGTCTGATCTAGAGATCCTATTCCAGGATTGATTGATTGATTGATTTAGGAACCTACATCACAGAATTCGGGACTTTCCCATAAGCGCTCCACTTGGACAGTATTCCAGGATGTGGATGATCAATGGGAAACGTTGAAGAATTCAATCAATGTGGCTGCAGAAACAACTATTCCAAAATTAAAGAAGGTCGGTTGTAAGAAATGGATGACTGAAGAAATTTTTCACCTCATGGGAACAAGAAGACTCAACAAAAATAATTCTGTCAAATATGAAGAAATTCACAGACAAGTCAGAATATTATGCAAGGAGGCAAAAGAAGCATGGCTTGAGGAAAAGTGCTTAGAAATTGAAAACCAACACAACAGTCAAAATACCACATTAGTGCACAAAAGAATTCAGGAACTTACTAATAAAGGAACAAGTACATCAACAGCGTGTCTAAAAACTGAAGATGGCAAAATCATAATAGAAAAAGACCAGATTCTACATGTATGGACAGATTATGTGAAACACCTTTATGATGATAACAGAGACGAACAGTATGATATTAGATTTAATAATGAAGGACCGCTAATTTTGGAGATGGAGGTTCGAAATGTTCTTAAGCATATGAAAGCTGGAAAGGCCCCCGGTGCAGATAACATGGCAACATAAATGATTAAAGCTTTAGAAGAATTTGGACTAGAGCAAGTCACCAGACTGCTGAACACATTATATGATACTGGAGATATACCTCCTGAATAATGTAACTATGAATTTATTGCAATCCCAAAGAAATCAGGAACCTTGGAATGTGATCAACATAGAACAAGTAGTATAATGAGTCACATCACAAAGATTTTGATAAGAATTATCATGCTAAGAATGAGGAAGAAGATACAACCTGAAATAGGGGAAGAACAATGCGGGTTTGTAGAAGGAAAGGGTACAGAAAATGCTGTGTATATGCTGCTAACAGTTATAGAACGTGCTATAGAAGTAAACAAGGATATACATCTTTGCTTTACTGACTATACAAAGGCTTTTGATAGAGTTAGACATGTCAGCATGATGGATATGCTTGCAGATCTACAAATTGATGGGAAAGACATTAGACTTATAAAAAACATATATTGGAAACAACAAGCTGCAATAAGGATTGATAATGAAGTGGGACAGTATCAGCCAATTAAGAGAGGTGTTAGGCAGGGATGAGTGATGTCTCCGGATCTTTTTTCCCTATACAGTGAAAATATTTTCAGAAATGTAGAGGATATAAATGGAATCAGCATTGGGGGACGAAACATCAATAACATTAGATATGCAGATGATACAGTATTAACTGCAGACAAGGCGCAGGACCTGCAACAATTAGTAGATGCGGTTGTTGTACACAGTGAGCAACTTGGGTTAGAACTAAATTGTAAAAAGACTCAAGTTATGGTCATCACTAGGAAGAAAGAAGTGCCACAATGTAATATACAAGTAAATGGAAATATTCTTCAACAAGTAAATCGGTACAATTATCTTGGAATAGTCATAACATCTGATGGAAGATGCCTTGAAGAGATTAGAACAAGAATCGCCATGGCGAAAGTAGCCTTTAGCAAGATTAAAAACATTCTGATCAATAAAAAGATGTCAATTGAAACGAGAAAAAGAGTGTTGAGGGGATACATAGAGCCTGTTCTTTTGTATGGATGTGAAACTTGGACAATGAGCAGTCAAGCTGAAAAAAATCTGATGGCTGCAGAAATGTGGTTTCTGAGGAACATGCAAAGAATACCATGAACAGACAGAAAAACCAATGACCAAGTACTATAGGAGACAAATGAACATCGTAAATTGATTAGAGAAATTAGACGTAGACAGTCAAAATTTTTTGGACATGTTATGAGAAGAAATGGATTGGAGAACTTAGTGACAACTGGCAAGATCGAGGGGAACAGACCAAGAGGAAGACCGAGAGGAAAATACCTGGATGGCTTGGCAACATGGCATGGACGAGAAAGGAACACTGAGCTGATCCACGACACTGGTGATCGAGTGAAATGGCGAGTCATGACCGCCCACGCTTTCCGGCATGGCACATGATTGATTGATTGATTCAAACAGATTACACGTATAACATATGAATGCATATGTTACCAGCTCAATGTAATTGCACTCTTGTGTTTAACTATAACGCGACTAGTCTTATTAAATACTATCCTCTAATGCCTTCATATGTGTGATGTATGTTAACTGATTAAGTATCGTGTGATGCTTACTAATTTTAAGCGACTTCCCGTATCTGCCATTTGGTTTTAATACAACATGGCTGCTACCACATTAAAAGCTTTCAAGTCATAACTGTGACACACCCCCACTTCCCATTTTCTGCCACCCATTTTGTTTGGTCCACACCTACTTCCTGTTTGGCACTGAAAGTGTTAATGTCATAAGATTGGGACTATTGAGACCGGAATGAGGAAACTGGACATTTCGTTAAGAGTATTCATGTGGTATGTAATTCTACTTCTGATTTTGCTATTAGTGCTGGATCATTCGCAAATAGGAGTTCTTCAATGGTGTAATTTGCCGTTAGTTCTTCTTATGTGTTCTATTCATCAATTTGTGTTGTTACATTCTCTGCTTGACTGGTTGCTGTGATATAGATCCGCATCTTCTGCGCCATAATAATGTATTGGGAATCTACAACAGGCATGAGCTTGTTAACTATAACAATAACAAGTCTCACCAAATGAACTTGAGAATGCGAAATAAGGACGTCCCTCCGGCAAAAGTTCAACACCTTTTTAATTCGGTGTTACAGAATAATAACATCAAATTTCAGTGGCATCATAGACTTCCCGTTTACACCGGGACAACATCTATTTACAGCATCCACAATTAATATGATGTATACCTGCATCTTACCCCTAGACACCCATTCTATTTCTATTCCAATGTACTTCTAGATCCTTGCCGTTATGTTTATCAGAGACTCGTCTAGTTTTCGGTCCACTGTTCTTAGATCCATAGCTTCTTCTCAACAAATGCTTCCTCTTGTTATCCACTTAAAGCCCATTGTACCATTGCATGCAAATATCCAATTTCCACACGAATTTGGTTCCACAATCGAAATACACAACCACTCTCTTCACAGCGTATGCCTTGGTTGTTATGATTTCGTTTTTGTGACGTATCTCGTATCCCTGAGTTTTTGCGCACTATCCACGTTGCTGTACAATTAGGGATTTCCCTTTTATCCTCTCTGCCTCGTGTGTTTCAGCAATAACCATATGGCATTATGCCCCCCCCCCTCCCACCTTAAATGATATTATCATTTCTAATCATTTATACTTATAATATACACCTTGTTATTACTAAACCATGCACAATAGTAGTGTCGACAACCTGAATCCTATCTAGTGAGTACGACGTTATGGCCCTTATTTAATACCCCCCCCCCAAGAAATAAAAAAAATCCAGTAAAATATGACGGGACACGCCCTCCTGTTCAAATCCACTTTGAACGTCGTGTAGCCGGCCTATTGGGGGAGGGGGGGGGGCGGTCTAACTAATTATACAATTAGTCCCCAACTTGTCCAAACGAACAAGTGTCTTCACCTTAGGTTAAAACCCGGAGTTGGGGACGAGGGTAGTAATAGGTACCAAGCAGTCAGTAACAGTTGTCGTTCAATGTTGGCCTATGTATCCACTGGGTGTTTCTTGCATCAAATGTCCGTAGGTGAGGTAGACGCCATTGCTGTTTCTAGTTCTAACCTTAGAGATATTTTCTATTACCATCGAGTGTAACTCGATGTAGTGGCTCATCCTGTGTGGATATCCTATAACCCATTGATAACTATCAAATTCAAATTATAACAATTATTAATTATTGAACCATTAATTAAGGAATTTAACTATTCTAATATAATAACAGAGTTAACTATTGTACTAATAATTACTTATCTATATATACAAATTTACACATAATATCATGTTCATATATTAACGTACCATGTTCGTAAACTGTGTAATCAGTGTTAATTAATTTGATCACACAAATTGTCACTAAGCACAATACTTAGTCCATATATATGAATTCCCGAAGAAAATCGTAATCGATCATATCCGCAAAGTAAAAAGTTCCTTCGTCCAAGCAATTGACGCATGGACACGAAAACCCAAAAGTTCCGTCACCTCAACACTTGGCGAAGTAAAAGTTCTTTTATTCCATCACTAGAAGTATGCGGGAATTAATAGTTCCAATATGTCACAACACCAGTCACTTCCTCATTTCATGATGTCTCTGCCAAGAATGAACAATCAACATATGTATCTATCTGACTATACTACATAATAAATTAACGCATTTTAACTTGTTGGTTGCTATGTGCATTGCTATTTAACTAGGTGCAATCTGTAACATATATATTAAATTTCCTAACATTCTATGAAAAGCACAGATAAACATTAAGAACAAAAGTGAACAGAACAACTGTGAAACAGACCTATCTATTTACAATCGACTAAGAAGATCTGCGAGTTTGTTATCCTTTCCAGGAATATGACAGATATCGAGTTCATAATCCCGCAAGAGCAAAGACCATGGATGAATTCTGGAATTCTTAGGATAACCAGATTTAAATATCTGTAGAGGTTTGTTATTCAAAAGAACCAGAAATTTTCTACCCAGTAGATATCTCGAGAATTTCTCAATGATTTATTTATTTATTTATTTAGGAATCGACATCACAGCATTCGGGACATTCTCATAAGTGTTCCGTCCCCATCCCCAGTAGCCAGCGAAGAGTTCCAACATTAATAGTACCAGCAGCAATCAGATTATAAGTCCGTCTCGCCTTTCCTCTGAGCGCTGAGTGTCGGCCAGATCCCCTCGTCACTCCTCGCTGTCTCATTCTTGCCAGACCATGGTAATCCATTTTCTCCTCCAAGGTGTGCACGTGCTCCCACAAGGCCGCAACCACATCTGCCTTGTCATGTATCAATACTCCACCAAGTTCTGCAGAGCCAGCCAATCTGTCCGCCTGTTCATTTCCCAGCACACCGGCATGCCCCGGAGATAAGATCCAGGCGATGCTTGTCACCCGTGAACGCCGAAGCGTAGTAAGCCACTCCGCCCGAAGGCCGTTGAGTGTCGGCCAGATCCCCTCGTCACTCCTCGCTGTCTCATTCTTGCCAGACCATGGTAATCCATTTTCTCCTCCAAGGTGTGCACGTGCTCCCACAAGGTCACAACCACATCTGCCTTGTCATGTATCAATACTTCACCAAGTTCTGCAGAGCCAGCCAATCTGTCCGCCTGTTCATTTCCCAGCACACCGGCATGCCCCGGAGATAAGATCCAGGCGATGCTTGTCACCCGTGAACTCCGAAGCGAAGTAAGCCACTCCGCCTGAAGCCTGCCCGTCCTCACCCTTGTCAGCATGCTTTCTGAGTCAGTTACAATCACGATGTGTGTGTGTGTGTGTGTGTGTGTGTGTGTGTGTCGTATTCTCCATCCAACGGTGAGCCGCAGTGACTGCTTCCACCTCCATTCTTAAGCTGGATGTTGTGGTGTCATATACCAGGCTCTCCTGTCCCAAACATCGACCAATAGCTTTTGCTATGAACCCCCAGCCACTTCTCTCACCTCTTGACACCGAACCATCTGTGTAGATAATCACATCACCCGAGTGAGCATTGTCCTGAATTAGTTGCTTGATTTCCACTTCCGCGTTCCCTGCTGACCACCCCCTGCAGCACTCCCGGCTTAATGTTATTATAACTCTGCACAAGTCTGACTGTTCCGCTGGCACTCTGACCCACACCTCTCCACGCCTAATGTTCTCCAAGGGGAACACCTGTCTGATCATATCCTCCACCTGAGCCATCCATGATTTCCCTCTTATCAGTCGCTGGCCCTTAACTGCCTCCAGCGCCTCACGCAATGGGTGGTCTGAGTATGCAGCTACTCTGGGGTATGCCTTCGCCTGCATAACCTTGAGCCTACCAGCAACAGTCGGCAGACCAAGGATGTAACGCATACACACTACTGGGGTGCGCATACAGAACGAATCTATGCGGGTCATTCTGGGATGCACTAGAGAATTTCCCAATACTCTCAATTAATGCCAAAGCCTCAAGCTCAGTGATAGCATAATTTCTCTGTGTATCTGGTAGGTTTTTATTGAAGTAAAGAATAGGATGTAACTTTCTCTCATGTAATTGAAGTAAAACAGCTGAAATTGCATGAAAACACGCATCTGTTTGTAACACGAAATCCTTTGAAATATCAGGCAATTTCAGAATAGGATAGGTACTAAACAGAGTTTTTATCTGTTTGTCATGATCCTCTGTCCAAACTATTTTTGTAGGCTGACCTTTTTTTAGCAGTCCAGAAAATGTTGCCGTCATGTCAGCAAAGTTAGGAATAACCTTCTGATAGTAATTAATCAGACCTAACAGACTTCTTAATTCCTTTTTTGTCGTTAGCGGTTTGATATTGAAAATTTTTGTAACCACCAGTGGATCTGTTTTTCTAACACCATCAGAAATTCTATGACCAAGGAGTTGTATTTCAGTAAACCCTATCTCAATTTTGCTTGGTTTAGCTTTAAGACCATGTTGTTGTATCCTCTGAAATATTTGTTTGATAATTTTTACATGTGTGTCAATGTCTGTAGTATGAATACATATGTCATCCATATACGTCGCAACGTTAGAAATCCCATGGAGTAATCTCCTCATCATGCGCATGAATGTGCTTGGCGCATTCTGTAAACCGAATTTAAGATATGCCTATTCATACATACCTAATTGAGTACTGAAAGCTGTGATATGCATAGAATCTTCATCCATAGGGATTTGCGAATATTCCTTGGTGAGGTCAATCTTTGAAAAGAGTTTCGAGTTTGCCATGCGCTCGATCACCTCATCAATATTTGGCATTGGTTCTGCATCTAGTAGTGTGAATGCGTTTACTTTTCTATAATCAACACATAGACGCAATGGACCATCTTTTTTTCTTCACAATTACTACCGGAGAACAGTAGATTGAAATAGATTTTCTAATAATCCCACTTTGATCTAGTTCCGATATTTCTGCTGTACCTTTCTCTAAGTAATGTATCGGAATCGGATATGGTTTCACTTTCTGGAATATACTAGAGTAAAGTGATTTTATGTTTGATAAGCGATGTCTGTCCTGGCTTATCAGAAAATATTGATCTAAATTCTTTTATTGCTGCAATAAGTTTCTCTTTGTCATGTGTCGACAAATTTTTGACTTATTTGTATGGACTGGCAACCGTTGTCACTATTGACTGTTGGGGTTGGAATTTGTTTTTTAATAGAGTTTTCTTGTTGTTCGTTAATTACCCAACAAGCTGCTGCTATTCTATGTGGTATTTGTTGTGTAACCTGTGATGTGTTACTGTCGCGTGGGATATATGGTTTCAGCATATTTATGTGAAAGATTTTATGTTTCCCTTTTACATCAATACGATAGTCAACATCACTTTCTTTTTTAATCACTTTAATGGACCTTGCCATGAATTAACTAAGCAGTCACGAGGGTCAGGAAGTAACAACCAGATCTCCTCTTCTTTTTTCAAGACTATTGTCTTGGCATTTCTATTGTCGTACTGTCTGTACTTTTATCCTTCCTTCTCGAGTGCTGATTTTGCAATTTGGCAAGCCGTGATGATTTTGTCTCTCAGTTGAGTAACCATTTCGTATGCTTCTCATTTCGGGTGGTCGTATGTCTTATTTGTAAGCATATCATTGTATAACAACAGAGGACCACGAGGATTTGCTCTGTATACCAGCTCGAATGGAGAAAATCCTGTACTATATTGTGGTACTTCACGGTACGCAAATAGTACTGCCGACAACAAAATATCCCAATCTTTAGGTCTTTCGGCTGCCACTTTCACTACAGTTCGTTTAAGGACTCCGTTGTAATTTTCGTTGACACCATTTGTCATCGGGTGCCATGGAGAACTAAAGACTTGTATAATACCCAGTATTTTCATTGCCTCTTGGCTAGCTTTAGATATGAATTGACTACCTCTATCAGACAGTATGCAACTCGGGAATCATATCCTACTGAAAATTAACAATAATAATTCTAGGATGGATCTATTTGTGATGTACTTGAGTGGAATAGCTTCTAGCCAACGAGTACAAAGATCGATCATGGTCAAGATAAATCTATTACCTCGATCAGTAATTGTGTTCAGTGGACCCACAATACCCACAGCAATCTTCTGAAATGACGAGATGCTAGATCAGTTTTATGAATATGAGCATTGGGATGTTTGCTTTTTTGTGTTTTCATTTGGCACAATGTGCATGAACGAACATGTGTGGTAATATATTTGATATAACCAGGCCAATAACATTGTGTTAACAATCTGTTAGTGGTTTTGGCAATACCCATATGGCCCGCAAATGGTGAGTCATGTGAAAGTTTTAGTGCCTCGCTACTATATTTAGTAGATAGCACTGTTTGTAAGTAAAGTATTTAACCTTTATTGTACTGTCTGGACAAAATATTATTGTCTAAGAAAAATTTCCAATTACCATGCTTAGCTTGTTTAGACGGTTCATTTAAGTTTTGAAAGCAAGTTTGTAATGTCGGATCTTGATTTTGTTCGTTCGGTAAGTCATCTGTCAGTTAGTTAGTTAGTTAGTTAGTCGCAGTTCCAACTTCACAGCAACATGTCGTCCCCACTATGCTCCGTTCCTGTGCCAGTGAATATCACACAAAACGCTCTCCACTGCCCAATCTGTCAGTATGATATTAGTCTGAGTATTGTCATTGTCTGTCCGGGAAGATTGAACTTTCTGTCTTTGTTCTTGAGCTCTTGTGACCGCATTCGTTTGAGTGTGGTCAATCTCTTATTAAATTGCCTCCCCGTGAGTGGTCTCCTTAGCATTGGGTATGTTCCCAATGAGTAATCCAGCACACGGATTAGGTAATACTGCAGCATTTACTGTGCCTTCAAAGTATAGAGATTGTATTGTAATTGTGGCAATTTTATATCTCTCAATTGTACCACCAAAAGTTCTGCAGGCAATAGTATTGCCTGCATATTCTTCAGTTTTTATCAGCCTTTGGTCATCTCCAATAATTGAAGCTCCTGAATCACGAATACAGGTAGTTGGTTCCCCATTCACCCATGCCTGGTGAACTCTGAGTTTGCCATTCTGAATATTAACAACATTGGCTTCATGAATGGTTTCTAAAACTTCGTCTTAGGAATGTCTTTCTCAGTCTTCAAAGTTTTGTCATCATACTGTTGTATGATAGCTGCACGTGTTTCTTCTAAGTCATCAGAATCACTACTGGAAAACACATATGCGGTACTAGCTTCTTTCCAAATATTTCTCATCGCACATGACCTACTGTTATGCCCGTACGCCCGACAAGAAAAACATTTAAAACTCCTTTTAAAGAAGTCGTACTTACTTATTTTCTTTGCCATGATGTCTCGCAGATAAGCTGCATAACCAGGGTGTTGATCACACATTTCTAGATTTCAGTGTGATAACTTGCAATGTTGGCATCGAGTGAGGTTTCCCTTTCTTGGTCTTCTCTCTCTTTATTGGAGTATTGATATGGACCACCTCTATTCCTATTAGTAAATTTCTTAAACTTACTATTGCCTTTCTGGAATCTGGCGCTCGCTCCTATGACAAGCTCTGGCTGTGCACAGTTAGCAAATATGTCACGATATGCATTATGAAATCATTCACCCTTTGATTCCATCTCACAAAGTGACTTACACATATTTTCAACCAGAAATACAGACATGGCTTCTGGTACTGCAGATATAAGTTTGTCTCTTATTATCAGATCCCGAATTTTATCGAAATCAGACCTAATATCAGCTGCCTTCAACCATTTGTCTAAGCAAGACGATGTTTCAGAAACAAAATCAAGGAAAGGCTGATTAGACTTAGGTGTAAGTGTCTTGAATTTCGTACGTAACCCACATTCGTCCAAACTAAAGTAAGAAGCACAAGAACAAGAACACGATCTCGCATGTATTTGTAGTTGGTTCGCAAGTCCTCACGTATTAATTCTATCACATACAAAGGTTCCAATGCGAGGTGCCGATGGAACAAAATAGGTATGTCCTGGTCAGGAATCTTATAGAAAATTATCAAAACTTTGAAATTAGTAATCCAGGAACTAACTGAATCACCTTGTTGGAAGTTACGAAATAGACACTGGTATTTCTTCACTGGATCATTATGTTTTGCTTGTATTCTTTCTCGTTCAATCTCAGCTTCACGATCCATTTCCAATGACTTGAGTTTCAAATTACCTTCAACTTCCTTGTCCTTAAAAAGTTGTTGGGCCATAAGTTTCTCTTTCTCAAATGCCAGTTGTTTTTCCTTCATTTCTGTCTCTGCGGCTAGTTGTTTTTCCTTCATCTCTTTATCAGCCGCGATCCTCTCACGTTATAAAGCTAATTCATTTTGCTTAATTGTCATCTCCTTTTCTTTTACTTCCCTCTGAAATGCAAGTTCCTTCTTCCTGCTGTACTTCTCAGGAGCAATCTATACTGTCTTTCTTCTTGTTCACGTGCAGCTTGATATTGTTTCCCTTCTTCTTGTTGCATCTGGAATTCCTTGAACTCCTGTTTCGCCCATGTCCTAAGGTCTGAGCCAGTCAACCCAGACTTCTCACCTATGTTCATGAAGTCTTGAAGTGACGACATGTTGTCCTAATTTAATTATCACTACTCTAGCTGAAAAATTGTAGAGAAGTGCAAAAAATGCAAAGGACTCGACGATATGCATGTAGGCTCAAATCAGAGTAGACAATGGCAGAAATGTTGAACAAAATGTCAATTGCAACTCAACAAAAATGTAAAATTGAACAATAAAGAAATTCAGCAACTTATTGCTATATAAATATCCTAACTGTTATTCTATGTAAATAAGAGAAAGAAGTATTTAAAATATTTTCAGTATAAAGAATGTATAACACTAGACAGTTAACAATGATAGAACACGAGTGACGTGTGACGTAAATACATATTCGTACTTATAAAAGACAATAACACTGACTAACGATTTTCAGGTACACTTCAAAGAACCTTACGATACTACTACACTATTGCAGCAAAACAAAAATTAGTACTTACAACCCTGATATTGCCACAAAATATTTTGTAACGACCTGACCATTGTAAGTATATACGTATTCTTAAATAATGACGTGGTCGTAGCTATGTTTAAGAAGAGCGACCTCCCAACCACCCGCTATTAATTTAATGCGAACTTAGTCATCGCTAACTAGTTAATATATCGTACGGCTGCACCCAATGAAAAAGAATGAACACAACAATCAACAAATCAAAAATGTACTGGCCTTATGTACTGGTGTTGACGTGCTTCGTAGCCAAACAAGTACATGGTATCTGTTTATTAGATACTGAGATGAATTGGTGATTGGAATTTGATTACTGCTGTTTCAGTATGTGTTGCAGAGGTGGAAGTATGCGCAGTTATTCTATAATTGTGACACCCGAGGCAAGGCGCCTGTCATCGACCCGGTCGTAGACTTAATCGATGGCGGTGTCCTTTATTACTATGTTGCTCGCTGTTGTGAGATGTGTATCGTCAACGTCCAGTAGTGTATGATGTGTGTTGTCGTTTGGTATTACTTGGAGGTAATAATCTTCTCGTATATGTTCTCGTATATGTTGGCGTTCAGAGCCCTATTGCTGTGTATAGACGTTGCCAGACAAAGCTCCTGGTGACTACACGTACTATCATTAGTTCCTCTGACAAACACCAGTGTGCATCGTTGAGACTTCTAACAAATGTCTGACCAGTGTGCCTTGGTAATGACAGAGCAGTGGAATTGTTCCAGCGGACAACAAAGTGACTACAACACGAAATATGTCGACTTTGGTCTCTACTGGTTACTACAATCCGTGTAAAGAAGTATCACTGCTTTTTATAGATTCTGTTGTAGATGTTTGTGCCCGACATTCCCCAATGAGCAATGTTTCCTGAGTAACTTTCAATTCTTTAAACTGTTCAGTACCCTACTGTTTCTTCTTTAAGTCAGCGCTGCGTTATCTGGTATGTTTGAACTGGTGCATGTGTAAGTGCGCAGTTACTTTCTTGATGCGAAAATGTTGTTGCAAGTATTGTGGCTAGCAGCGTTGTAGTTTATTATTGATTTTCAGATCCGACACGTAAGCTCTCAATGTGCCAGATAAACAAATATGCGGATATTATAATGTTCCTCTTAATGTTCAGCTATCTTTCCTTGTGCAGGCCATCGTGAAACGATATATTCATAAAATACTTGTAATTTGTACGATGTAAATTTGCACTCTTTGTTCTGACGTGTCGCGTTATCGTTTCCGGAACGTGTTGCACGGTGCGTCCCACTGGATCCTGGTGTGCATTTCTTTTATAGCGTGTAACCTTCTTTCCGTGCACACCTTGTGACTGGATTATTTCTGATGCGGAAACTGATTTTTAAATCACTTGTAGTTCGTGGTGGGAGAAATGTTGACAATCAACTTGGCCCGAGAAGAGTCCCCATATTTGCTGTGATGTAGATCCGCGTCTGATGCGCCATAATAATGTATTGGGAATCTACAACAGGCATGAGCTCGTTAACTGTAACAATAACAAGTCTCATCAAATGAACTTGAGAATGCCAAATAAGGACGTGGCTCCGGCAAAATTTCAACACCTTTTTAATTCGGTGTTACAGAATAATAACATCAAATTTCAGTGGCATCATAGAGTTCCCGTTTACACCTGGACAACATGTATTTACAGCATCCACAATTAATATTATCTATATCTGCATCTTTCCCTTTGACGCCCAGTCTATTTCTATTCCAGATCCTTGCCGTTATGTTTATCAGAGTTTCGTCTTATTTTTTCAGTCCAATGTTCTAGATCCATAGTTTCTTCTCAACAAATGCTTCCTCTTGTTATCCACTTAAAGTCCATTGTACCATTGCATCCAAATATCCAATTGCCACACGAATTTGGTTCCACAATCGAAATACACAACCACCCTTTATGATGTATCCACTGCGTATGCCTTGGTTGTTATGTTTTCGTTTTTGTGACATATCTCGTATCCCTGAGTTTTGGCGCACTATCCACTTTACTGTACAATTAGGGATTTCTTTTTATCCTCTCTGCCTCATGTGTTTCAGCAATAGCCATATGGCACTGGTTTTGTTGCATATGATATCTGTACAAGTTATAAAGAAGAGGAGGGATAAGACACAACCTAGTAGCACTCCGGATCGTATGTTAAAATTTTTTTTTTAAATTTGTTCTCACCGTCCATTCATTGTTTTGTGTTATCTTCTATATACGTTTGCGAGATGTGTACTCACTCCATATTGTTTAAGAATTTCCCATATCTGTTTTTCTGTCCATTCTATCAAATACATTTTCTTGTTCGACACCGGCTAAGTAGAGTATTTCGTTAAATTCGATTGTTTTTTTTTTCTATAAGTTGTCTAAGAGTAAAGACGGCAAATGTGCATCCTTTGTTTTTCCTAAATCCAAGTTATGTTTCATATAGTTGGTGTTAAATTGTAGGTCGTAATATATTCTTAAGAATTTTGCAAAACATTTTCGCAGTATAACTGTAAAAGGAAATGCCTCTGTATTTTGTGCAGTCTCTTTCACTGCCTTGTTGTTTTCCAAATTGGGATACTTATTGCGCTTCCTGAGACTCTTAGTGTCTATTGTTCTACCCAAACTTGGTTACATAGCATCTGTAACCATGATGTTCCCACTTCTCTTGCTGCTTTAAATTAGTTCATTTGGTATTTCGTCTTGTCCCGATGATTTGTTCAATGGGGCTAATCTCATGGCTTCTCAAATTTCTTCTTTCAGTATGTCTGTTTCTAGTTCTTCTATGACGTCTGTGTCGGTTTCCTGAATTTCTGTGGCATCTGGTGGAATGTTGTTCGAAATACTGCCTACATCTCTTTAGGATGTTTTTTTTTTTTTCTTTTTTCACTTATTGGTTCTCTTTTTCTTTTCGCTGTTAATTATTTCAGTTGGATCAAAGTGTTCTGCTCTGGTTCTCATTACACTAATGATGTTGTAGAAGTTTCTATTTGCCTCCGTGTAGGGCTTCTGCATACTCCTTCCATATTTTTTCTTTATTTCTTTGCTATTCTTTTCGCGTGAATTCTTGCTATTCTGTATTCTATGTAATCCCGATCCTGTTTGCTCTTCACCAAAATTTTATATTTTTTTGTTTTTTGTTTTATGTTTGTACTTTACATCTTTCTTGAAATGTGAAATGGAGAGCAGTTCTAGATTGAGGTAGAGAGAATCAGAGATAGACAGACAAAGGAGTTGCAGTTTAACATCCGAGTGTTATCCTCGGGCGGCACTTGTCTAGTCGTCCTGTTCAGCTGTAGCAGTCGCCTCACCGGATATTTGCAGAACTACCATCGACAAATCCGGAATTGCTGGACTGCTTGACACTGGTTGTCGACTTCTCTTGAAACAAATTCAGATTCTGGCACACTCCATCATAGACCCTTCTCTGTATTCGATGTTGGTGACAGAAAAGTTCAAAAAGAACCTGGACACATTGTTCAGTTGGCCCATACTAACAGTTCACAAAACGCGATCTCTGAAAGTCACTGGGCTGACCAAGGTAATGACCGGGTCAGGTGTATCACATAAGGTCAACACGAGATACACTCGTTGAAGCTTCACAGCTCAACTCCATGACACAGTTTCTGTGGGCCTCAGGAGCCTGATATTGTAAGGCACATGATTCGTTAACATTATCTCTGTGGGCCTGACAGTGTACTGAATATAAGTCCATAGCAAAGTCTATATGGGCCTCATTTGCCTGATACGGCAATGAATAGGTCATCGTTTATCTGGTATAGCGGTGCAGGAAAGAAGGGCCAATGGTGCGTAGGTATCTGGTACTTGGAGAATCTAAGGGCCAGCAAATAGTGTTGTCGACGGGAGCGTCTCAGGCTGAAGTCAGGCGCTGCTCCAACGCTGGGCAGTTCGCGCATTTACTTTACACAATCTGAGTTTGCCAGGTTCCTATGTCGTATGCCGGGCCTAATATTTCTTCTAGGTCACACTTTAAGTTAGGTACTGCAATGATTGAACCGAATGAAAGTAGCCTGCCACAGCCTGTGGTGACTAACTACAGAAAAGTTATTAAGCCATCAGCTTAGGTTACATATCAAATATGTTCACCTGACCCTCCTTATGTGCGAAAGACTGTAGACAGCGGTGAACCTGGGACCATCACCCGTCACTCAGCTCCGAGAACAGCTTCGTCAGTAAACCTGGATGGCAGCTCGGATAGGTCTGGTCTCTCCGTCGCAGGTGACCGTTGAAACTCACATGTACATCACTCAGTCTTTCTCACTCTTTTCATTCAGCGCTTCAGGGTGCAGGGATCTGCGTAAGACATAGAGGTCCCGGCAGGGGTCTCTTCTTCCTGACGACTTCGCTTCGTTATCACACTTGAATCACTTTTTCTCTCTGGGTCCTCACTCCCAGGTATTGGAGAAACACTATCTCATAGGCGGCTCTTGCACTCATTAGTAATCGAGTGGCGTGCACTATGGTAGTCCTTCACCCTTTTAGTTCGCAGGACAAGTGTAGACGAAATACCTGGGTTTGTTCCCAAGTAAAAGGCGATCAGTACATTCCCCTTCGGTGACCCGGTTTAGTGGCTTGACTTTATATGGAACCCCCTGGGAACCGCGTGATTTTTTGTAGATAGCAGTCTGCTCCCTTTGTATCTACATCCCCCTCTCTTCCCATTGTGGAGAAGGATAGTTCCCCATTGATAGCCCAAGCAGGGAATGATAACTTAAGGACCAGTAGAAAGTAGAAAAGATAGATCCATACTCCGTCCGAAACTGCGGTGACGCTCCCTTGCTATTGTCGATCGCATAACTCCAATATGCGACTCGGTCGAAGCTCCCTTTCGACTTATCACGGTATAACGGTTCAATATCGATAATATTAACCCCGTCGACCTGCTTCTCATCCGTCTCCCTTCGTTACAGCGATCGATTTTCCCTCGACTCCTTCGTCAGCAGTAAACACCAACACCTCGTCCACTTGAGCGGAGAACTACGCAACGCTCTTCGAACCAACGATTTCGAAAGCTAGGTCATTCATAGTTCTTTTAAACGTGCAAAAGCCCACGGGCCTATCACATCCCCATTTAATTTGGTAAATAGTTGGAAGTGGAAGTGACGCGCTTTAACAATGCATTTTAAAGCAAACTATTACCCGCCCCAGTTAAGCTGTCTACGATCGATAATGCCTTCTTAATATTATATCAATGTCCATGGGGTGGCCGGAGCCATCGCTTCATTATATACTATGGGATATGTTCTGGGCGTGGGCACAGGTGCTTTCAGTCTACAACCTCTCCGGTCCCTGGACCCAGCTTTCTCTCGACCTCTTAACCTAGGGACGCTAACCACTAGGGCACCATCCAGACGACATGACTGCCATGTAGCAACGCAGGGTCTACAGTACGAGTCTTGCGTATTAACAGAATGTGTACAGTACAATGGAATGCTATGCAGGAATTTGGAATATCAAGGAAGTTAATCAACATGACTAGACTATACATGGAAGATACTTATAATATAATAACATATAAAGGCAGGAAATCAGACCCTTTCCAATTAACATCTGGCTTGAAACAGGGTGATGCACTATCGCCGCTACTCTTCAAACTGGCTCTAGAGAAAGTTGCAAGGGAGGTAAAGGAGGAATGTGATATTGGATGAACATCCAAGCTGCTTGGTTATGCAGATGATATAGATATTATAGGGCAAAATGAACAAAAGATATTAGAAATATTGACTCACTTAAAGGAAAAAAGCCAAACAGATGGGGCTGGTTATCAATCGAGATAAGACAGAATATATGGTAATTTCAAGAGAAGGAATGGCTAAACACTCTGGCCACAGACAAATAAATAATATGACCATTAAAAGAACGGAACCATACAAATACCTGGGTACAATCTTCAACTGCTCCAACATCATAAGGGAAGAAATACAAACTAGAATCAGTTCTGGAAATAAGATATACTATGCACTACAACATCTACTATAATCAAAAGCGCTATCTCGTAACACCATATCACAATATACAAAACGCTAATCAGACCAGTTGTGCTGTATGGCTCTGAAACCTGGAGTAACACGAAAGGAGACGAAGCCTTGTTACAAACCTTTGAGAACAAAGTTTTAAGACGCATCTTTAGACCCATTAGGGATACACAATGTGGAGAGTGGAAAAGAAGAAGTAACACAGACATTTATGATCTGGTTAAGTCCCCGCTAATCACTGGTATCATGAAGGCTTATAGACTACAATGGCTAGGGCATATAGAAAGAATGGAAGATTATGGGAAAACAAAACTCACTTACACTCAGAAAATAAATGACCGTAGACCCCGAGGTAGACCAAGAAGATATTGGAGAGATTATATATATATATATATATATATATATATATATATATATATATATATATATATATATATATATATATATATATATATATATATACAGACCTACATGCACTTGGAATCAACGACTGGCAAGAGAAGGTCAACCAGAGAGACGAATGGAGACGGATTGCATCTGCACCAAAGAACCTCAATGCCTCGGAACGCTGAAGAAGAAGAAGAAGAAGTACAGTACAGGAGCTGTGAAGGAAAAGAAAACGAGTGTAATTTAAGTTATCGACAGTTAACTGGCAGGCACCAGAAAAACGAGGGAAGCTGAGACCTTTAACAGATAGTTATGATGATTCACGAGGGAGAAGGGAAACTACGCAGAAAGACTTGTGTCACATGATAAAAACAGCTGAGATCACGAGAATGAAACTGCTGGCCGGTCTATAGTCTGTCCCAAAAAGAATGCCGTCATTCACTATCAATTATTTGGAAAACTGTCTGTTGCATCGTTATGAAATTTTTCCTGCCGTCTTATATTTACCCCACCCAAGGAATATGTCTTTGATAGGTCCAAAAGCAACTTAAATCATCGAAAGCGGCGACATTTCTTTGATGTTTTGCTGAAAAACTAGTGATTTCTCGCTAACAACCTTAATTTTACAGTAATGTATGCCCCGCCAATTCACATGACGACACAAGGCGTATCCGGATTCGTATGGGAGTGGGCGCAATAAAAGAAGTAGCTTAAAAGTCGACAGGGTCGTCTGCATTGCACCGGGTTTTATCCCATATGGCTCAGTTTATTTCCGCAGCGTGGAAAGCGTCGCCCAAAGCACGGACTCCGTAGCTCCAGCGACGACCCTCGGCAGTCTCCGAAAAAATGTACTCGTGAAATGAAGGACGCGGCCCTGAATCGAACATACAACCTTCGGAGCCCGAGTAAGACGTCTTGACCACTTCACCACGGAGAATCCCGAGAGGGTGCAATGTGTAATATTAGTAAAGACATAATTTACAGAGGCATGGGGTAAATAATTTTTAAATTGACAGGAAAGTAGAAGGAATATATTTCTTACCTTATTTTTCATTTCCTTCTTGTTTCTTCAGCTGCTGGTTAATAATGTGTACACAAGTATTCATGTTACCTTTTTATATTGAGTTCGTGAAAGCTTCCAAATAGTTGTGCGTTAATGTGCTTATGGAGTGACCAGAAATGATACCGCAATTTAGTCATCATGTTTCTATTTTTAAGGATCTGTTCAACTGTCTGTGTTTGTTTACACGTACACATGGGTGACAGACCCGCTTTGAGTCTTCGTGAAACATTGACTACTCTGCTGTTTACCGTTCAGAGACGGAACATAGGTGTTGAAAATAGTTGTCAGTGTCTCTGTATTGGGCTTTCTTCTTAACGACCAAGATTTTGGTCCTCTTTTCATGGAACTATATAGATTGATTCGTATGCACGTGTGTTGTCCCCTAATTTGACAACGTGTTTGCTCCCACGTTTCTTGTTATGCCACAATATGTCAATTTCCACCGCAATATTACTCTTCTGTTGGTATTCAATGCTTTTAGTGTGTGTGTGTGTGTGTGTGTGTGTGTGTGTGTGTGTGTGTGTGTGTGTGTGTTGTTTTTCAATATAGATGTATGTCACCGATGAGGGCTTGCGGAATTGAAAAAGCATCACTATGGAATACAAACTGTTGCCATTGACATTATGCTGATGCTGTAATGTTTAGGGCCTGAATAGTTTGAGCAAAATATCACAGTAAGAGCATAAGTAGATTAAGGTCTGCGATCTGCTCAGACATTAATCTGTGTCGGACGATTCCAGTAGGTTGATGACTGCTCTCGGTTGCATAAAATTCAATCCATCCTTTCTCTAATAGTCCTGTTTCTCTTTCAAAACATGGTCCTCACATTTTTTCCAGTAACTTTTATCAATATTTAATAGCGCGGACTTGGTTAGTATCTTGACGTCAGACAATTTGAATGTAGTATTGGCAGCTGCCACCTGTCCTTAAATTTTAGCCCACACAAGTTCTTTATTGTTTAAATGAGAATGATACGGCGGAAGTCTCAAGCACCTATGGCCATGCTTTTCTATCAACTTGTCGATTTGATATTTCTAACATTTTGCGCTTGTTTTACAAGGGAAAACAACTGTAGCTTGGAATATGCTACTGGAAATGGTATATTTTCCCTTCGGAGCCATATATTTGTGCTCGATGCTGTAGGTATTTTGTCTTCTTGGGCAACAACATTGTGATATGATGCATTATCCATGATTAGACAAGACGGTCTATCAAGGGAAGGACGTGCTGTATTCTCGAGCCAATCTCTAAATACATTACGATTCATCTCATTATGATAATCCCTATTATCTGTGTATGCTTTGATACGAACACGAGCCCAGCATTCTGTAGTAAGCCATTATGAGTACTACCAGCATAGGATATGACCAAACGCTGTCCTTTACTACTGGGCACATAACGCTTTATCTTTCCATCCATTGATTGCCATTCCTTTTCACTTGTGTGGTGCGCATTGATCCACGTCTCATCCAAACACACTATGTCATAATTTTCTTTGCGCATTTCCCTTATTTCACGTATGTATCTGCTTCTCATGGCTCCTAAATGCTGTTGCTCGCAAAGGATATTTCTACCTCCCTTGTACTTTCTAAAAGTGAAGCCTAATGTCCTTATAATTTTCCACAAAGTTGTTTTGGATAGCTCTATGTTATTGTTCTTTCTCAACCAAATCCTCAGTTTTCTTACAGTCACTGTTTCTTTGGCATCCATCATTTTTATAATAACTCGCCTGATGACATCCTTGTCAAAGCTGTCTACAATTGCCTTTCTAACTACCGTTTGCTTATCGCGTGTTGGTTTCATTCCAGATTCTTGCACCCATCGACGAAGTGACCGTTTTTTCAAACCCAATGTATGCACTGTTCTTTTTTGGGGATTTGTAACAGTATGAAACAGTTTCCTGGGATAAGCTTCTTGCCAAAAATATGTGTACAACTTCATAGCGATGCTTCGAAGTGTACACAATTTCACTTTTAATCCCATTGAACAATATTCAAACATTCAAATATTACCTATTAATATTATATTAATCATCATCGTCATCATCATCAAGTACCTTGCCGGCTGGCGTAAGCGTTCATGGCTCTTCACAGATCGCGGTCTTTGGTGTTCTGGATCAACTCTGCTGATAATATTCCTCCATGCCACCGTCTCAATGCGTTAAGCATCATTTCTCTTGGTCTGCCTCCGCCTCCCTTCCCCTCGATCTTTCCAGTTGTCACGATGTTCTCCAATGCCTCTCTTCTCATTACATGACGAAAGAAAGCTGTTTGTCTCTTTCTTTTTGTTGTATATAGTGTTCTAGTTTCATTAGCCTCTTTCAGGCAATCGTTGTTAGTTACTCTGGCAGTCCAATGAATTCGCAACATTCATCTTAAAAACCACATCTCTGTTGCTTCTAAGTTCTTCCTAATTTGTTCATTTACATTCCAAGATTTTTTTGCCATACAGTAAAACTGGTACTATATAGCATTTTAGCACTCTCTTTCCTACATTCATTGATAGCGACTTATTGCATAAGATACTCTTCATTTTTTGAAATGCGGCTTTTGCCTGCCCTATTCTGCTCTTAATCTCTGTTGTACATCTTCCATCCGATGTTATAAGTGCCTCTAGGTATTTAAAATTATCCACTTGGTTGAGAATTTCCCCTTCTATTTCTATGTCACAATTTGGTATCCCCATTTTCTTTGATATCACCATTGATACTGTTTTCTTTATATTCAAGGAGAGTCCTTTCTGTGCACTCTCTGATACTACAATGTCCATATTTTATAATATTATAATATAATATAATATAATATAATATAATATAATATAATATAATATAATATAATATAATATAATATAATATAAATATTAATAAAAATAATAAATAATGTAATATAATAATTAATATTTAATTATATTAATTGCACGATTTATTTATATATTTATTTATATAATCGCGTTTCATGAAAGAACCCACATCGGAGACACCTCTGAAAAACCCATATAAATGCGAGCAGTTTGTGCCAAAACGAAAACCGCGAGACAATGTTTTAAAAAACATCTGTCTTGGTGAAGCTGTAATACTTTTAAAATGATGGATTTAATCTCTGAGCCGTAAATTATATATCGCATATAAACAAACTTTGAAATCTGCTGTACAATCTCCAGAATAAAAATTTTTTGTTGGGAGGACATAATGATAAGGTTATATGCTAAATCGCATCATTTTCCCTCAGTTGGTTACTGAGATATTGAATTTTAAATAGGGGCAAAAAAAAAGTAAACACACTATAGTCAGTTAGGTCAGGGTTTTGACAGAAGCAAAACGTCAAAATGTTTTAAAGCCGTTAAAGCTAGTCAAAGTAATTTGTGTGTTGATTTTCCATCAAGAATCGGAGATGTATCATCCAGATAGTACGGCTGAGCGATTACCCAGCATGAAGGTTTGTTGCATGTCACATAATTAATGGCAGACCAGCGATACTGCACACCAGACGCCAAGTTCAGGCTGTAAGTTTGAACTTAGTTCATTATCAGACACCTTTGTATGAACTGAATATTTGCTGTATTGAAACGATTGCGTCTACTCTTCAAATGAATTAACTGTATCCAGGAGAAGTGAATATGTATGTGTACTTAGACTCATCACACGCCCTCCCACATATACGGGACCATGTGATTTATGTCTACTGTAACATTTGTCTACAATAAACGGAGAATACCAAGGACTTCAGTATGTGCATTATTCATCGTATGTTGATGTTCATGTTAAATCTGTCAATGAATCTGACTCATCGAGCCAGCAACAGGCTATTGGCAATGACTCAACTCTGGTTGCAGTTAGCAGTTCGAGTCAAGCCTCTAATGTAGGACTCAAGCTAATGGCGATGGAGCTCTGCGGCTCTGGATAGCATAAAGTCTCTGGTTAAGACCAAGTCTCTAATTACCCCAACGTCTCTTGGCCTCACTGGCCGGATATCACATTTAACAGGCAATGTTACCTTCATTGTGTGTAATTTGCTTCATAAGTGATGTTGAATGAAAGAATGTATGAGAAAAAAATAGAGAAGAAGGCAGAATGTCAGAAGGGCCTGCGTGCCCAATTCTTAACCCTTTGAAAATAAAGATTTTCGTTCGTTCGTTCGTTTGTAGGTGGTAGATGTTGATGTCTATTTCGTGACTGGTATTCGACGATCGGGTTTGCCGACGACGACTCTGCTCGGTAGGAACTTCTCACACGGAACTACAGGGCGCTGCCCCAACTCTGGGCAGTTCACGCTGCCGGTTATATGGAGTACTCGCCTTATTCCCCAGTCTCTTGCCGGGCATGAGGTCTCGTAGTCGGTACAATCGAAGGTAGGTTCTGTAGCATTAGGGCCTAGTGAGAGCGACATGTAACAGCGACATGTAACAGCATCTAGCGCACAGCCAAGAACAGGGTAATAAACCTTCAGAAACATAACATGATATACACATAAATATGCTCCTGAAACTTTTCTCATCTGCAATGATGTGGGCTGTAGTGAACTGTGGTTCTCCAAACACTAATAGCAAATTCAGAAGCTAAATTACAAGACCACAAGAATAGTTTAAACGAAATGTGTATTGAACACAACATGAAAATTAGCACAAGTGAAACAGAGGTATTGACTATAACTAAATAAGAAAAAGCAACAACGATTCACCTAAACGAACATCCCTTGAAACAAGTAATGAGTTTCAAGTACCTAGGAAGTATAATGTCATCACATTGCAAATCAAAAGACGAGATCGAAAATAGATGTAATAAGGCAAACCAACTAATTGGACACATGACACCAATACTACAGAACAAACATGTATCAATAACTTCTAATAAAACGCTTTACAACACAATCTACCTACCAATTCTATGTTACACATGCCAAAAGTGGACGATGACAGATAAAGAGAAAAGAAAAATTACAACAACAGAAATGAGATTCATGAGAAGGATACCCAGTGTACCAAGAAGAGATAAGATCAAAAATGAAGAAATGAGGACTTCAGTGGGGGTTACAGCTGCCTTAGATTTTATTAGAAGGCAGCAAGTCAAATGGTTTGGATATGCAAGTAGGTTACCAACTAACAGTATACCACAAAAAGCAATGATTTACATACCAGAGGGAAGCAGAGGAAGAGGCCGACCACGTAAACGATGGACGCAGGGAATAACAGAGTCCATTGGAATATCGATACATGAAGCCCATAAGCGTGCACTCTCACTATGTTTATACTTCACCTCACACCGCAAGGTACAAGCGGATTATGATAAGATGGGATGAAATGAGATGTTCTACCTCAATTTCTGTCCTCATCATGAGAAAAGAGTACCTCTCTAATATTGTTCCTCCTCCGTGTCTAAATAGGTAAAAGACAGTTGAGAGAAAAGTAGAAATAGAACATCCAGTTTCAGTCCGAAATTGCGGAGACGCACTTATCACCCGGTCTACCTTGGGACTACGTTCTACGCTTCCGCCGACGCTCGAATTCGACCGCTTACGATCTCCCCCATCGATAGAGATATTACACGATAGACTTTGGTTACCGCACTGCACTGCTCATACACTACTCGACTCCCGGCGGCACCCACCGAATGTAACCTCGTCACACCGCTCTCCGACTATTACTTCCGTGAAGCCAGGTTATGCATAGAAACTTTTTAAGGGGTCTGAGCCTTTCTATTTTCCTCTTAAGTGGCTATCGTCTGGCTGCCGACGAATAGGATGCGCTTTGTGGATGGTTTTTAAACGCCCTTATTTCCACACCCCAATACCGGCTATCTACCACTTAATAAGGCATCTGTAATATTCATGACCTAACCTTGCGCCTCACCTGCTAACGACATCACTGTCGCCAAGACGAGCAATCGCTTTGACACTGTTATAATAGAATCTTAAATCTATTTATCTTCGTTACGAAATACATCTTGAAACTTGCTCCAGTAAATATCGGGATACATTGTTGACCATGTAGGCACTTTTACGAGACCTCACAAAGATGTCGTCGCTCGACCACAGCAAACTAACAACTGGCGACTGGGGACAGTCAACCTTGGTTTTATCTGAGAGTCAGTGAAATTCGCTTACCTCAGCCAGTTATTTTTCTCGGACTAAACATGCGGTAATTACCTGCAACGCAGTATCGTGAAACGATCTCTGGCTGGACTAGAACACCTCTTCCTAGAATAGAGCTTCGATAACACGGTAGAACCGTCGAGACCAGGAAATTCCCGTCGAGCTTCTTTCGACTAAAAATAGCTCGGTGATCTCCCTTGTCAAACCTAGGCGAGAGGCGAACCCTCTGGCCAATTTTGTGACAAATATGCATGACCTAACTTCGCGCTACGCACAGATAATTGTCATCAAAGACGGCGTGTTAGATTACTGGCTTTGACACTGCTAAGAAAGTAATAGTAAATTAATTAATCTTCAGACATAAACACTTCTGGTCCAACGGCGCTCTATCACATGTAGGGAATCTTTGACTTCTATTAATACACTACTAGCCACTCGTGCGGCGTCTGTTCAGTGGAGACCCAAACACAACTGGCGAATGTTAACCGCCGACCTTGGGGTAGTACTACGGGGAAGGAGAATGTCGCTTACAGCAAGACAAGCGGCTTTCTCGGGAGAAGCGTACCCCAATTATATGAAACGCAATTTCAGAAAGTTGAGCTCGCTCCGGGGTCACGGGTAACCCCCAGAAAGAGCTTCGATAATGTTAGAGAACAGTACAGACAGGGAAATTCCCTTCCGGCTACCGACGGCTAGAATTATCGCGGTCTTCTCCACTGTCAGAACGGGCCGCGAGGCAGAACATACGGCTGTTTATGTGACCATCACTTAAGAAAGTTGAGCCCAAAGCACTTTCCCCAACCAGTGGTTCGGTCCGAGATGACTCCTCTTCTCCCTCTAGAACAGGATGTGTGGAAAAGAAATCGGTTCCCACGTTATCCTTCCATGGGATGTATTCTACCGTAAAGTGATAGGGTTCCAAGAGTAGAGACCAGCGCATGCGTCGTGCATTAATTTACTGGGACATGGCCAGAAACACAAGAGGTTGATTGACCGACTGTACCCTAAACGTTACCCCATACAAGTGTGGCTAGAACTTTTGGACAGAGCATACAAGTGAAAGACACTCGTTCTCGTCGGATGAATAGTTTCATTCCCTGTATAGCAGTTTCCGGTTCATGTTCGCCACCGGTCAGAGAACCGAAGGACACTCTCTCCTCTCTTGTAACAGGGTTGCCCCAATCCCGATGCTACTCGGGTCCGTCCTTAAGACAAACGGTTTTGCCGTGTTGGGAAGCTGAAGGACTGGTTTGCTAATTAGGGAATCTTTCATCTGGTTATACGTGCTTTCGCAATCAGGGTTCTAGACGATCTTGCCTGGTGCCCCTTTCTTTAGAGTTTTAAATCCCCTCCCCGCCCCCAGTTTGTTGAAAGGTGGGATAAACTTCCGATAAAACCCGCAGAGCGATAAGAAGGACCTCACATGTTTCTTAGTTTTAGGTCACGGGATTACTTTGACCTTCTGTATATTTGTAGCCTCCGGCATAATCTTCATTGGGGTAATCGTGTTACCTAAAAACTACAGTGATTGGTAGCCCACCACAGATTTGGGTGAGCGGGCGGTTAATCCATCTTCTCTCAAGCTCCAAAAGATCCAATCCAATGAAGCCAGGTTGTCGTCCAAAATGTCACTGGGTATGAGTATGTCATCCATGGATGACACTATGGCTGGGTCATTTAATGGATCTAGCATCTTCCGCATCATGCGGGTGAACACAGTTGGTGCGTTGCTTTAAAAAAAAGAAGCATCACCTGGAGCTCGTAGTACCCACTAGGGATAGTAGAAGCTAGTAGGAGGCGGACTTCTGGCTTTACCGGTATCTGGTAATACCCCCGACACAAATCTGTTTTGGAGAAATACTTCACTTTATCGGGTCCTGCTAATAACTGGTTCGGGTTGGAGCGAGGCTTCACCTGAGACTGTGTATGACTATTTAGGAGCCGATAGTCGATACAGAACAGTGCTCCCCACTAGGCTTCCGTTATAAGACAACCACGGCATTATACGGGGATATCGACAGACTGATCACTTCATCTTACATCAATTTCTGGATTTCTTCTTCTAATGCCTTCTCTTTCGAGACAGGCACTGGCTAGACCTTCTGGCGGGTGGGGTCTGAGTTAGTCAGAGTCATGTCGAACTCGACTAACTCCGTCCGCCCTGGTTTATTAGTGAGTATCTCGCTATGGACTCTAATAGACGACCGATTTTATCCCTTTGCCTGGGAGAAAGATCAGAATTAACCTATACCTCCCAATAGGGTTCCCTATGTAGTAAAGGGTATTCTCTTTCCCCATCCGGACCAGTTTCAGTTTCTACAGTGACAGCTATCGTCATGAGGTGGGAAGACTCCTCACCGGATCTCTCCTCGTATTCTTGGAGAATATTTATGTGGGGAATCTTAGATTTCCCCGGATTCGGGATCTGGATAACACCCGCTCCACTGGGAATGGTCTAGAGCTTTTTATTCCCCATGGGCAGCAACAATAAAACTATATAAACATAACAAATAATCTCCCACCTGAAGAGGTCCCTCTTTGGTTCTCCTGTTGTAGTAGGCCGCGTGTTACTTCCTGGCCTTCCTCATATTCTGAGACACCAAAGTCCATCCCGTCTTGATTTTCTGATTTTAACTCCTCGACGTTCTTGTAAGAGGACACCACGTCTTCAGAAGCTCACCCTCGGTTCAACACCTCAGTAAAGATTCTAGAGGACCCTTGATTGGCCGTCCAAAATGCAGGGTGGCTGGTGGCAAACCAGTCGTTCCATGGGGTACCTCTCTATTAGCAAATTGATACGCCGGGATGTACGCATCCCACCTATCGGGCTGTACTTTCGCAAGTGTACGGAGCATGATCATTAACGTCCTGTTAAACCTCTCCACATGACCATTAGACTGAGTTTGGTACGGACTTTTATGAATGTTGTTTGTATGAGATATCCGGAAAACCTCTCAATAAACTTATGGTAGAACTGGGACTCATTATCACTAAATATATGATTGGGAAATCAAAATTTGGCTATGGCCTCTATCAGTGCATCGGCTATTCTCTTAAAGTCTGTTTTTGCCAACGTTATTGCTTAGACCCACATCGAACAGCAGTCCACGATCGTCAAGATGTACATGTTCCTCTTCCTGTTCTTGGGAAGGGGACCCACGATATATCGATGGCAATTCTCTCGAACGGAGAGTTCATTATGGGCATTTCACCCAAGACCACCGGTGCTGTCAAATTTTTTTACGTGCCACCCACTGGAACTCTGGATACGATTTTATATACAGACGCACTTCTCTCGTCATTCCTGGCCAATAGTAGTGGCAGGAAATCCGTGGATGTGTCGCCGCCACACCTACGTGTCCACTGAAGGATATGCAGCGTCTCATATGAAGAAGTTGGGAACTATAGTCCTTAGGGACTACCAGCTGTCAGTATTGTTGATCTCCCCGCCCGGCTTTACGGTATAATAATCGGTTCTTCATGTATGTAATAGTGGCCCCGTTTTGGTGGGTCAGTACTTTTAGGCAACCTGTTAAAGCAAACCTGCAAGGTCGCATCCTGTCTATAGGAAGCTCGCAATTCTCCCGCCATAGGGTTTGAGATTAATACCTCCGACTCTTCATTTTCCTGTTGTGATCTGGTCTGCGTTGCTCCTACTATTATGGGTTGTCACGGCGAGAATGCATAGAATACATAGAATACCAAGAAAACATAGCAACATCCAAATATCATGGGTAATATGGGAAGGAGTAATACGGCCGCCTGAAACGTGCCATTAACATACCTTGACAGAATCTCCATCTTGGCAATCGGTAAGGACAATTCTACAGCACTTTTCATAGTCGGCTGTATTTCCACTGATTCCCCGTGAGTTGTTGTGTGCTTACCAAGTGGGATGCTACTAAAGCGTCGCTCTGCAGACATGTATCATATAAGCACTCCACCGACTGGCCGTTTACTTCCAATGTTTCGACGATAGGTGGTTTATCAGGTTATTTTCTTCACCCGATTCTACCTTTTCCATTGTCCTTTCCTTATATTCGGCGAGACAGGCAGCGAAATGTGAGTCCTTTGGCTTCGATTTACTATCCACGGTGTTATGTGAGGCGGGACTTGTAAATCTTACAACACCTGTCACTCCACTTTCTCTTAGGTGGGGATCCAGGGTGACTCTTTCCTTCTGGTTTGCTCTTCTCTGGACTCTTGTCTGAAGGCTCTACCTTCTTCATGTGACGTAGCTTGGTCTTCTTTTTGTCCATTTCCTTTCCTGGATCTCTAGCACTGGTTTCGGTGGTTCTCCACCTTCTTCATGCTCTACAATATATCTCAGATTACAGATTAAATAAACACAGATTATTTAATAGATCCAGTTTTCTGTTCCGTTTAAACCTAAAAATGTTTCGAAATTTTCATTTTCATCTGGTCGACTATCTTTAATTTTTCCAAGCTCTAGTAATCCTGATTAAACTTGGCTAAGGCCATCCACTTGAGTAAATATGACTTTAACCTCTCTCCATAGGCCGAAAACAATTCTCCGGGCTCTCTTAGATGTCATAAACTCCTTTCTGTACGTGTACGCAGTTATCTCGAACATTTTCAACAGCGCTTTCTTGAGTGCCTCATAATCATTTTACATTCCTGGAGGTAGTCGAGCATAAACCTCGTATTCCGTTCAACGTAGTCCTTGCGAGAGCTTCAAATCCTATTTATATCTCGAGAGACCAATTGTGATAGCCATAGCCTCATATCTCTGCAAACATTGATCGATTTTCTCTATGTCCTCCTAGAATGAAGGTAATGGGAACTTCATGGGGTGAAAATAGTTCCCTCCCAAAGTTGGTGAACCAGGTAATGCAGCTTTACCTACAGCTCCTTCGGTTCGCATCGCAACTTGTGCTTAAACATCTAATTCTTTCATTCGGAATACATGCAGCATCTCCAGTCTCCCATCTGTAGAGACCTCTCTTTGGTCCTCCTGTCGTAGTAGGCCACATGTCTCTTCCTGGCATTCCTCAAGTTCTGAGTCGCGAAAGTCCATCCCGTCTTGAGTTTCTTCTTTAACACCTCGATGTACTTGTAAGAGGACACCACCTCTTCATAAGCTCCCTCCTCCGTCCTACACCTCAGTAAAGCTTCTAGAGGATGTTTGATTGGTAGCCTAAAACTGTAGGGTAGCTGTTGGCATACCAGTTGATCAAGGGGGTACCTATCTATATACACATAGAGCAGCCGAGGTGTACTCATCCCACCTATCGGGCTATTCTTAGACAAGTTTACAGAGTATGGTCATTAATGTCCAGTTAAACCTATCCGCTTGCCCATTAGACTGAGTGTGGTATGGACTTGTATGTACGTGGTTTGTAAGAAATTTTAGGAAGACATCTACATCAACTGACCACATAATTGGGACTTATTATCACTTAAGATATAATTGGGAAATCAAAATCTAGTGAAATCTTCTATCAGTGCGTCGGCTACTCTCTTAGAGCCTATTGTGGCCAAGGGTATTGCTTCGCCCCACATCAAACAGCAGTCTACCATCGTCAAGACGTACATGTTATTTTTCCTGCTCCTGGGAAGCTGACCCACGATATCGATGGCGACTCTCTCGAAGTGAGAGTTAATTATGGGCATTTCACTCAAGACCAACTGTGCTGTCGAATGTTTAGCTGCCACTCTCTGGCACTCTGGGCACAATTTCACATAAAGACGCACATCCCCCGTCATTCCTGGTCAATAGTAGTGGCAGAAAATTCGTTGTTGTGTCGACCTGACACCCATGTGTATACGGAAAGATATCAGAATTTGAATAACGAAGACACAAACAATAGATTGCACGATTTATTGCCTGGCATATTTCGCTGCATCTCGTCAGGTACATACTGCAGAAATCACACAACTTACGTGAATTAATTAGATAAATACTTTAAACTGAAATATACACATGTTCGCACAGTAATGTCGATTGTCTACCATGGTAATTTTAAATTGACTAACCTCAATCGACACTCCTGTACCGATATTTTTTACGGGAAAACATTGTTTTGAATTTCTGAAATGTCGCCTTCCATTACCAACAGTGAAGCGATTGGATGGATTACTCCAGCTGAAGTGTAAAATATCGGTACAGGAGTGTCGATTGAGGTTAGTCAGTTTAAAATTACCATGGTAGACAATCGACATTACTGTGCGAACATGTGTATATTTCAGTTTGAAGGATTTATTTAATTAATTCACGTAAGTTGTGTGATTTCTGCAGTATGTACCTGACGAGATGCAGCGAAATATGACAGGCAATAAATCATGCAATCTATTGTTTGCGTCTTCGTTATTCAAATTCATCACGGGAAAACATTGTTATGAATTTCTGAGATATCAGAATGTATACGCTCTTTTTCCCAGAAGAATCGGTTGGATAAACACAAACACACACACACACACACACACACACACACACACACACACACACACGCGCGCGCACACACACACACACACATATATATATATATATATATATATATATATATATATATATATATATCATATGGCAAAAATACTTATCTGCATGTAATTTTATTGGCCAATACCATGGCTTCACGTTCAAAATGTATAAAAATCAGCTGAAAGTCTTTTGTAATGTACCTCTTGTTTTCATTCCCATCAATTTAAACATCGACTAGTCTGCCCTCATATTGACACCGTTAGGGAAAAGAAAACGGGGAAGACAAACAGAGATCCTGCGTAGACCCATCATCAGAGAGGGCCCATTCAACGGCCAAACAAACATCCAAGTTCTACAACAGGTGGCAGCGAACCGCCAGACATGGAGTGTCATTATTTCTGCTCTATGCCTCGTTCTGGACTCAAAAGGAAAGACTAACTAACTAACTAAGTCTGCTTAAAGTCTAATGGATATCGAACTTTAGATTATATGAAATTAATTTATATCTTATTTTCTGTCCGAAACAAGCGTATTTTCCTTCTATCTGATGGCAGGACTGGGTTGTCAATTATTATGTGTCGAAAGGAGTAGCTAAAGAACATATCAACATTGGCATTCCCACCTTCGCCATCACGTTTACCACATACAGAGATACTTTCAGATGGCGTTTATTTCCATGGGCCGATGACAAGGGCAAACCTGGCCCCGCAACTGGGATACCTGGAATCTTAGCTTATGCCGAGGCAAGTATCGTCATTAGTTAGTTATCTAAAAGTCGTTTACAGGACGTTGTAGCCAACTTCAGCATGTTTGACTGGTTGTTATTGTCAGGCAAGTTATCGTTAAGTACTTTGCCATTGCTTTCTGAACAATAGGCAATCATACCATTGTCTTGAAAACAACGAAAGACCATCTGCTTCCAAATCGCCTGCAGCCGCGTTTCGGACGCGGTATGCAGGATTAAGAAATGCATTAGCAACCCCTTTCGCCACAAAACCTAAATAACCTATGTATATTTTCTGTTTTCATAGATTTTAGTCTGATATTTATAATGGGTTTAGCAAATAACATTCAGCGTATTTATGTATACTGGAATTTCTGAATTATTTTATCGGACTGAAATGAATTAGATTATATTATTAATTATGACTGGATAATATATCCCTTTTATTATATATATATATATATATATATATATATATATATATATATATATATATATATATATATATATATATATATATATGTCCTCTAAAAGTACTGGAGAGTTTTGGTCAGAGACACTACGGTGTGGCTAACACAGCTCTGGGGACCGAGTATCCACCGGGATAAGTGGACAACTCTGCAGCTGAGCAGAGCAGGGCACTCACTTGTCCTTACAGTCGGAAATGGCTGTCAAAGGCAGAGGTAAAAAGACCACCATGTGAATGTGGAAGCCAAGGGGAAACCACCACATTATCTTCCCAAGACTTCATGGCAAAACATATATCATAGTTAGTGAACGACGTTAATGGCTGCCTTAGGGCATCCTCGTCCGGTAGGGACAGTCATGAGCCACAGGTGACACCAGACCGTCATCCAGCTACTGATGGCAAAATCTTAACTAAAATAAATAAATTTAGAGTAGGAACATGGAATGTTGGGACATTAAATGAGCTAGGAAAGTTGACCAATGTTCTAAGAGAGATGGATAGCATGAAAATGAATATACTAGGCGTTAGTGAGATGAGATGGAAGGGATCGGGCAAAATTATAGCTGACAATCACACAATAATTTATTCTGGAGGGGATACACATGAAAAAGGTGTAGGAATAATATTAGACGAAAAAACAGCCAAGTCAATTAATGGATACTGGTGTATTTCAGATAGAGTTATTATGGTAAAAATCAAACGCAAACCAATAGACATAAATATTATACAAGTATATGCACCAACAGCAAGCAGTAGTGATGAAGAAATACAACACTTTTACGACGAAATAGAAATGGCGATGGCTCAAATTGGATCACAAGAAATAAAGATAATAGTATTAATACTTGGTGATTTTAATGCAAAAGTAGGAAAGGGAAAAATGGAGGATGTAGTGGGGAATTATGGTTTAGGTAAAAGAAATGAAAGAGGGGAAAAGCTAATAGAATGGGCAAATATCAATGATATGATAATTGGAAACACATGGTTTAAACACCTTAAAAGACGACTGTACACATGGATAAGCCCTGATAAGAAAATACGCAACCAAATTGACTACATACTAATTGATTATGTGGGTTTTTCGGGATTTGAAATTAATAAAAGATTTAGAAATGCTTTAATTAATGTAAAGACAATGCCTGGTGCTGACTGTAATAGTGATCATGTACCACTATGTGGACAAATAAAAGTAAGATTAAAGAGAGGGAAAAAAATGGTTAAGAACATGAGACTTAATAAAGAGGTTCTGAAAATAGATAAAGAAATACAAGAACAATACAGAGTGACTGTGAAAAATAGGTACAATGCAATAACTAAAAGACAGAGTATAGATGAACTATGGGAAATGTTAAGGGACTCCATTCATCAAACTAGCAAAGAAGTATTACCGGAGAGAGGCAAAATAGTTAAGAAATAATGGATGAATGAAGATATCTTAAAACTGATGGACAAAAGAAAACAGAGTAAAAATGACAAACAAGAATACGCTAAGATAAATACAGAAATAAAAGATAAATGTGGGAAGGCTAAAGAAAGTTGGTTAAACGAGCAATGCAAAAAAATTGAATTAAATTCCATTAAAGATACAAAAAATATGCACAGACAAATCAGTGAGCTTACAGGAAGAAAAATAAGAATAAATACAGGATGTTTGACATCAAAAACAGGAAAGATAATATTAGAGGAAGATGCTATAATGAAGAGGTGGAATGAGTATATAAGAGAATTATATGAAGGAGAAAGGGAAGAATTAACAGAAGATAGTAACTTAGAAGGTCCACCTATTCTGAAAGAAGAAGTCGCTGACGCTATGAAACGTATGAAGAAAGGAAAAACAGCTGGGCCAGATGAAATCACAATAGCAGAATTAGAAGTATTGGGAGAATTTGGAGTAGATATATTAACCAAAATGTTGAATGATATTTACAGCAGTGGATATTTACCCAGTGATATGCTGAAATCTGTATTTATAGCTATACCAAAAAGACCAGGAGCAATTGATAGTGCATATTTTCGTACAATTAACCTTATAACCATATCACTAAGCTTCTACTCAGAATCATAATGAGAAGAACCAAAAAGAAAATAAAAATGGAAATTAGTGAAGAACAGTATGGATTTATGGAAGGAAAGGGCACAAACAATGCAATTTATACATTACGGACACTAACAGAAAGGTCAATAGAGAAACAGAGAGACATATATTTGTGCTTCATAGATTATACTAAGGCATTTGATAAAGTAAAACATGATGAACTGATTAAAATGTTGGAAGATATCAACACTGATGGAAAAGATGTAAGAATAATAAAGAATATTTACTGGAACCAAGTAGCAGCAATTAAAATGGGAAATAAAGAGGGTAGTTACGAACAGATAAATCTAGGAGTACGACAAGGGTGTGTCTTGTCACCAGATCTGTTCTCCCTGTATAGCGAAGTAATAATGAGAGAGATCAAAGAGATGCCAGGAATACTAGCTGGAGGTTATAATATAAATAATATACGCTATGCAGATGACACAGTATTGGTGGCGGATAAGTCAACAGACCTACAACAATTATTAGACGTTGTAATAACAGAGAGTGCAAGGAAAGGACTCTCTTTGAATATCAAGAAAACAGTAACAATGGTAATAACAAAGAAAATGGTGACACCAAAATGTGACATAGAAATAGAAGGGAAAATCCTTAACCAAGTTGATAATTTTAGATACCTAGGGGCATTTATGCCGGTCTCTCTGGCTGTGGGGTTACAACACTTTCTCTCTGTAATCCCGTTTATCACGCAGAGTCTCGTAGCGGAGCGAGAACTGAGGCGGTTCGACCCCCGCTCGTGACTTGCGGGTTACTGAGCCGGCCGCTCAGAAAGCAATGGCAAACTACTGAGCGTAATCTTGCCAAGAGATCAACATACAGCTGAAAGATGCTGGTGTTGACAGCTAAGTCCTGTAAAGGATATGCTAAAAAAAAAGGGGGGGGGGGCATTTATAACATCAGATGGAAGATGTACAACAGAGATTAGGAGCAGAATAGGGCAGGCAAAAGCCGCATTTCAGAAAATGAAGAGTATCTTATGCAATAAGTCACTATCACTGAATTTAAGAAAGAGAGTGCTGAAATGCTATGTAGAACCGGTTTTGCTGTATGGCAGTGAATCTTGGAATGTAAATGAACAAATTAAGAAGAAATTAGAAGCAATAGAGATGTGGTTCCTGAGACGAATGTTGCGAATTCCTTGGACTGCCAGAGTAACTAACGACGACTGCCTGAAACATGCTAATGAAACTAGAACATTATATACAACAATAAGACAGAGACAAACAGCTTTCCTCGGTCATGTGATGAGAAGAGAGGCATTGGAGAACATCGTAACAACTTGAAAGAACGAGGGGAAGAGAAGCAGAGGTAGACCAAGAGAAGTGATGCTGGATGGATTGAGACGGTGGCATGGAGGAATATCAGCAGCAGAGTTGATCCAGAAAACCAAAGACCGAGATCTATGGAGAGCCATAAACGCCTACGCCAGCCGGCACGGCACTTGATGATGATTATATATATATATATATATATATATATATATATATATATATATATATATATATATATATATATATATATATAATGTTCTTCTTCTTCTTCTTCTTCCTCTTCTTCTTCTTCTTCTTCCGCCTCCATTCGTCTCTCTGGTTGACCTTCTCTTGCCAGTCGTTGATTCCAAGTGCTTGTAGGCCTATATAATATTATCTCTCCATCGTCTTCTTGGTCTACCTCGGGGTCTACGGTCATTTATCTCCTGAGTGTAAGCGAGTTTTGTTTCCCTATTATCTTCCATTCTTTCTATATGCCCCAGCCATTGTAGTCTATTATCCTTCATGATACCAGTGATTAGCGGGGACTTAAACAGATCATAAATGTCTGTGTTACTTCTTCTTTTCCACTCTCCACTTTGTGTATCCCTAATGGGTCCAAAGATGCGTCTTAAAACTTTGTTCTCAAAGGTTTGTAGCAAGGCTTCGCCTCCTTTCGTTGTACTCCAGGTTTCAGAGCCATACAGCACAACTGGTCTGATCAGTGTTTTGTATGTTGGTGTTACGAGATAGCGCCTTTGATTTTAGTAGATGTTGTGTATTTCTTCTCTTATGATGTTGGAGAAGTTGAAGATTGTACCCAGGTATGTATATATATATATATATATATATATATATATATATATATATATATATATATATATATATATATATATATATATATATATATATATATATGTGGGTGTGTGTGTGTGAGAGAGAGAGAGAGAAAGAGAGAGAGAGAGAGAGAGAGAGAGAGAGAGAGAGAGAGAGAGAGAGAAGAGAGCCATGATGCTATTTTGTAGTTTATGGGCGCACTTTTGATAACAACGAAGGCAGCTATACTCTATTGGCTGGCACTTTACTATGTTTGCCGACACTTAGAAAATTATTCACAGAACTCCATCTAGCAGCTTGAATATGTCTTTATTTAGCAACTTCTGATATCGACACTTCCACGCTGACAATGTCTGGACCGCACTTCCTTGCGTCACTGCAAGTACATTTTTGCTAATGACAGTCCGATATTCAATTGCATACTCACATATCAACACTGGCGTATTTGTCACTGTTAGTCTCTAATGAATGTAATCGAGTAAAGTTCTTAATAACTTAACTAGCCAAATTACGGTATGTCGTTGAAGCTGGATCGCTAACATACTCACTGCTATGAATGTCAGAATATTATCCATGCATTTTAGTCCTGCATAAACTAGGTTTGAAACGCCGTCCTTAGAATAGCGGTCGGAGATATTTGATCATTGTTGAATCTAGTTATTTCTCGTCGAGTCTAGCAGATCTTAGTTGTTTTTAGTTGATGTTAGTTGTTTCTAGTTGATATTCCCAGGCTGCTGTCAAAACACATAAAGACTTATTTCTGTATTCACGACGCTAACTTCCATAGCTGTCCCATGAACTCGTGAATTGTTGTCGTGTTACTGAACTGTCATCGTCCAGTCAGCGGTAAGTTGACTCATTTTCTACCTGTCTTACAAGTTAGTGTGGTTCACCTGCGTCTATTCTATTTTAACTCCTATCCAGTCACGTTTGGAACATAGCATTATCCCTCTCCCCTCATTTCAATATGTGTTTAAACATTTTCTAAATCCGGTTAGTATACTATCTATAGTCATGATGCCAAACCAGTGAAAACGTATAGCCACAATTTGTCGGAATGGTGGCATAAAAATTCCATATTTATATATATCAATGACATGTTTCAAGAGGACAGACCAATTAGATCACAAAGAGAAAATTAATAATGATTTACGACGGACAATAAACTACCAATTCAAGTACGTGGATCTTCGTGTAGATTCAGCCTTATTTGTCCTTATTAAGGTGCTGATATGCCATGAGCTCGAATGTCCGGTCGATATCCTCATGCAATTCCTTACACCTTTCTTTCTACACGCCATCACGCTTAGTGTGACGGCATTGTGTTTTTGGCGTATCCAGTCTCTGAACATTCGTTTTCTCTCATATCTCTATATGGAGTATGCGTATGTTTCGTTTTACAAAGTGACTCATTATCTTCCTCATATAGCGACGACCAATATCTTTGATCTTGCCGTATGAATGGTTTTGTAATCATTATGGGGTTTGTCTGGATCTTGTTTCTTTGGGTGTGTTCTACGTTCTTCTTGGTGTTGTTGTATTTAATAGTTACGGTGGTGGTATTTAAAATAGTATTCCTGTCGATTCGATAACTGAACGCTGTTTAGCTTTTTACTCATCTTATGGACATTGCAGTTAATTATGACCTTGAACTATTCGTTCACTGCATTCTTTCTAGTGTTAAAAATAGAATTATATATGCTTCAGTTCATTCTTCCGTGAGTTGAGCATTCTCGTAATTTCATAATTATACCAATTCCGAATAATATACGAATATTTGTAAAAGTTTGAGCAATAACACATATAAATTGTAAAGCGAACATCATCAGTACGATGTGTCGTAGTAATAAAATAAGAAAATTAGTTATAATGCTGTGTTGCTATTCAGTTCTATATCACCAAGTTTGTATGTAGTAATTTGACTGGGTTCGTGTCCCTTTCTGTAAGGGTTTGTCGTCCCCCCCCCCCCCCCACCTGTTGTTATTGTAGTCGTCAGATGTTGTTTCGCGTCTCTGATGTCTTATGCGTAATCGTTTTATTAGAGTCATACAATGATTTGTCTCGTTAGGATTCATCCTGGTCTACTGGAAAACTGTCATTATCTATTGTCTGTTGTCCGTAGCACTGTAGTTATCATGACTCTGTCATTTGTTGGTGTTGTTGTTGTTGTTGTTGTTGTTGTTTTGTTTATTTGTTTTGTTTGTTTGTTTGTTTATTTGTTTGTTTGTTTGTTTGTTTATTTTTGATTTTTGTTTTCTGTTTAATCAGCGTGTCTATTCCCTGTTGTGTCCCTTAACTGTTACAGTCATTTGTCTGTAAGTCGTTCTATAAATCGGTAGTTACAGTCGTAATTCTGTGTCTATCTGTTTGGAATAATTCTGTCACAGTAATTGTTGTGTTAATTGACTGTTGTAGTCAATATCGTATCTGTTCTGTCAATCAATTATATTGACGGTTGTTATGTCTTTTTAGTCAAACGAATTGTCATGTCTACCATAGTTGTCAATAGTTTTGTCTTGTCACCGTCTTCAGTTCTTATCGTTTATTTACAATAATCTTCTTAATCGCATCACATTAGTATAAGAAGTTTATAATATTAATTATACCCCACGATAGTGAAGATGAAAAATTATATGTATGCCACAATAATCAAAGGTAATGTCCATAGCCAGAAATATTATGCATGGCGCAGTTCATGTTTATAGGCGAATTGGAGCTGGTAGATTTTCACTGCTTTAGGTTCTTGATTCTCAGGGTGGAGGTACTAATAGCGAGATACGGGGCGATTGATCATTGGTCTTCAACTAGAAGCACTTGTCTACGCTGTGGCGTTGGTCCAAATTTAGATATAACTATATTGTAATTGTTATGGCTGATATTTTAGTGTTATTGTGAATACATATAACATCAAGTGTGTTCATATAAAGGCAACTTAATATTGACAATTCGTGGGTAGAAGTAAACTAATTTTGTCATATGAAACAGCATATATAGTTATTTGCTTTTTAAACAAAGGTTAGATGTTCAGGTTTATATATTAGGCCTATCACAGAAATAAGATGACATTTTAATTGCAACCTATATAGTAATGAAAAGTATAATATTTAAACTGAATTGTATAATTATTTAGCTGTTGTCGATGGACTTGTGCACTTGTTCTTTACTGATTTTCCATCGTATATTTGTGTTGAACCACATCGATCGTCAGACCATCTCTTTAATCTGACAGCTGTGGCATCTACGGTACAATGTAGCTTCAGTTGTTCAATGCAATTCGTAGACATTTTACAATAACATATCTGAAATGCGCAATATAATATGACTGTATAACACAGCTGTAGAATATTGCAATACCATAAGTACACTATTAATAATTAATTATGGATGTCAAGTGCACTGAATCTGGTTTGTACTGTATTCCATCCAACATTCCAAGATGCTGACTGTTTCCAGGCACACTGCATGGTAATGATTTAAGGGATATGAGTTGATCTGTGGTTTGGCGTTGGCAGTTCTTGTCTGTGAGCTGTTACATGTAGGTTAATACTTGCTGTAATGCCAAAGTCTACTCTATACATCAGCTAAGTTGTTGTCTGTCTGAGGTATGTGCCAAATGCCAAAGTCCAAATCCTGTAGCAATAGAGACATTATATGAAGTCTTGAGCTTTTAGGATACCCTATTTAAATACTTTGAGAGGATTTTTGTCTGACGGTACCAACAATTCTCTGCCCAGCAGATATTTAGAAATCTTAGTCATACTTTCGACTAGAGCTAAGGCTTCGAGTTCTTGATAGCATACTGTGTCTGCGTGTCTGCGAATTTTCTACTTGAATATAAGACAGGATGTAGTTTTCCGTCGTAGTATTGTATAAATTGCAGATGTCGCTGTCATATATTTTTGAAGGGAGTGGGAGATCACTGTAGTGCATGCCCCAATTCTAACAAAAGAAGTAGAGCCCCATCCTCTTCTATCTTCAATAACCCCAGAATATGAACCTTGAGTTATCTGCAGGCGTCGTTCTATTACGTAGTATAGGAGATATAGATTATGGCCCTGGTGAGAATAATGATTACCAACTGGGATTCTGCCCCTTCTCCAAGGATTCTGTAGCTCTGGAGCCCCCTTTTTTTGTTTATCAAATCTGAGGAAAGTCTGGAGAATTTTCTCAGCCTGATTTAGATGAAGAAAACATGGATATTGAGCAGTTGATAGATCTAGAGTCTTCTCTCCCCCATTTTAGTAAGTCATTATGAGTGGATTTATTTTTAAACAATCAAACACATAATCAATCACATTAGACTCTGACAACATGATGTACAAAGAAGCTGGAGACTCACAGATAGGTCTGAACTGATAAATTAACAGAAGGTCAAATTATGTTAATTATTTATTGACTGGGCCTGAGCCTTCTGGCCAGTACAAACATCTCTATTGTGATTTACACAAGATATATTAGAAAAGTTGCACATTGGACCATTGTCACAGGCCATTAATAAACAAGCATCAATACATGAGAGGTCAACAAGTGTGAAAACATAGTAACCATTTTGATGTTGTACATGTTAAGTGTGAAAATGATTCAACAATTAAATATCAGTTTCCTGAAATTGGGTGTGGTGTCTACCAATTAGAAAGGTAACCTGGTGACTGGAAGATTTGGTAGGCCAGGGTCCATTGACTGATGGATCCACTTCTGGTCTGCCCGTATAGCTCCTCTGAAGGCCTCCCCATACTTTGCTCATGGCCAAGTCATCTTCCATCTCACTTGTGGTTCATCTCTTTCTCTCGGCTTCCCTCTTTCAGGTCTGATTTAGGTGGTTAGTTTGCTGATGTGTTGGGTGGTTGTTGGTATGTAGCCACCAAGATCACTGATGAATATTCACATAAATATATACATTCCTATTAATACAATATTCTAGAAGTAGGTCGGAAGAAATGTAAATTCCTGAAGTAGGAACTAGTTCCCCTCCCCCTCTTTTTTCTCTAATCTAGTGTTGGGTTAATTTGGGGTGGTCAGAGTTTATCACACTGGGTACGCCTTGTATCAACTTGTTCCTGCTGTATGTAAGTTCTCATTTGACCTGGGGTCAGTGAACGTGTACAGTAAGACAGTGACAAGAGTGAGAAGGTGTCAAGATGCATGTAAATAAATGACATACATTTATAACATTTCTTCCACTCAATGGTGTTTATAATGTGTATAAATAATTCTCTGTGTTTTCCCAATTAACCAACTTCTTCTTCTTCTGTGTCTAATAACTCTCTCCCATTATCTGTTGTTATTGTGATGTTGAGTGTTGGGTTGTGTGGTGATGAGTGGTGTTGAGTGGTGTTGTGTTTTAAGTTATGTTGAGTAATGAGTTAAGTTCACTTCGTGTGATGGAGTTCCACGAAGCTCAACTCTTCTGATGTAATGCAGTTCATAAGTACTCTTATCTAATTAAAATTTGACATAAATATAAATATTTATCCTTCAAACCCTATCCATTCAATAGATGAAGCAGAAAGAAAAGATTGGATTTCTCTCTCAACTTTCTAAATTGAAAATAGACATAGATAAGTCTGTTTTAAAACAAGGCACTTATTCTAGTACACGAACTGTCATTTTAGCTGTAGGTAGTGATAGCATCTTTTATCAGTGTTTCTGGTGAAATGCACAAGATTGCTTTAGAATCATCACTTCATACAGTTGTTCAGAATAGAATGGAGTAGTATAATGCACGTCTTAAAGTTAATAATTATCTTTAAGAATATCAGAGATTGCAGTTTCATCGAAGAGAATATTAGAGTGTCAGTTTGCCCGGGAACGGCTCTGCGTCGTCAGAATCTACAGTCGAGCATTTTTACATTTCAGAGGTTTTAATTAATAATAATACATTTCAATTGACATTACAAACACTGGATACCATTTCCTGATACATCATATTCATGTTTAAAGCATTCTTCAGAGATTCAATTTCCTATGTAAGTGTGTCCTGGTTGCATATCTACCTAGCACGGTGAAACATTGCCCGTAATATGCCCAGTTTGTACTGGAGAGGTGTGAAACTCTGAAAATTTAAGTATTGGCCAGTCCATGTTTCTTTGCTGTACACCGATCTTTGAATGGTGCCGTCTGCTCTACGCTACGTCTCATTAGAATATCTAGGAACGGCGACGCTTCATTGTGTTCGTGTTCCATAGATAGAGAGATGTTTTTAGGCGTCCTGTTCATTATGGCCTGGAACGACGTTGCTTGCAGATTGTCTGTATTTATAATTAGTATACCGTCCACATACCGACGGTAGAAGACCAAGTTTTTAATGTCTGATGATCTCTTTTCTTCTAAATATGCCATGAAGATGTCCGGTAGAAAAGGACCAAGAGGACTCCCAGTAACCACTCCGTCATTTTTGAGGTATACCTTTTTCAGAAAATTGAATTGTATGTTGGCAGTACATAGTAATAATAGCCTCTCCAGAATAGAAGCTGGTATGCCTAGTTTTAGATTGGTAGATTGTCTGATAGAAAGATTGACTGAATGACTGATACAAAAATTAGCGGTTTGATTGATAAAACGGTTGACAGGTTGGCTGATAGAAAGATAGATAAACTGGCATGCAGGGAGGTTAAGTTAGCAAATAAATAGTTTTATATGTAGGTACGCATTAACCATCCATAAGTCTCAAGGTGCACATGGGGTACAGCTTTTATATGCGGTGTCTGCGACGAATTCTTGGTATTAAGTGACAAGACAAAATCACAAATACTGAAGTATTGGAAAGATCAGGTTGTGTGACGGTTTATTCCATGCTCAGTCTTCGTAGACTTAGATGGATAGGACATCTTAGGAGGATGGATGATGGTAGAATATTAAAGGACATCTTTTTTGGTGAATTACAGATGGGTAAGAGATCTCAGAGTCGGCCTCTACTACGATAAAAAGATGTGTGTAAGCGGGACATGATTCATACAGGCATTGATAATGCACAGTGTGAGCAAGTCGCCGCTGAACGTGTTGCATGGAGGCCAAAGATCAGAAATGGAATAAAGACAAAGAAGAAAAGTATTGCAGATAAGTCACATACCGAGTGTGTGAGTCGTAAGATGATGCATGATGGTGGAAATAACCACGTGTTCACATGCACCCACCGTGAACGGATATTTACAGCGCGAATTGGCCTTATCAGTCACATTCACCACCGCCATGGGTAAAAGTTATTATGCCTTTGTAAAGCACAAACTATCGCCTGTCAAGACGGCAAGGTGCCAATGTATATAAATGTGTGTGTGTGTGTATATATATATATATATATATATATATATATATATATATATATATATATATATATATCAATGTGGGTATTATGTAGGCAGGTCTTATATTTGCTTCGAGCAATTTAACTTCAATTAGTATTGTTGCTACCTCAGGCCTCTTTTCCAAGCATTTTCACATATATTAACACTTTCGCCAGGTGTGTGATTTCATTGACTCCGGAGCCAAGATATTGAATTTTTCCTATGAGCGAGTTAGCATGGCCGTGAAAGGTGATCAATGGGTTAGTTTTGAATCAGTTGAGAGTGTCACTGAAAAGGTAAGACACCACAAACAACGTTTCCCTGGCGTGTTACTGCCACAAAAAATACATAAAGTTTTGTAAATGACTGTTTTACACACATTAAGCAGCAAGCATCTTACAGTGATAGACGTATATTGTTATAAGCCAATTGTCACGGATAGTTCACTGATTCAGTGCCGAAGGATAATATATCGCCAAATATGACCTTCCATTTGAACAGAAGGATCATATAACGCCACACTAGGGTTATTGTCCTATTTGTTTTGTATCGTGTTAAATTCAGCAATGGCAATGCTCAGTGAACAAACATTTATACAATCATACTTGTTCATGTGTCTGTGTACTTTGTTTGTTCCAAACATACATTTTGTGTGTCACTGAATTATTTAAAGTGGTCAGTATCCCAGCTGCCGCTTTCACTTCCCTAGGCAGTTCTTGGTACCCATCTTAAGCCCTCTCGACCTGGTCAGTTTTAAAATGTCGACAACCCCTCGATGTGGGTTGAACCCATAACCACCAGACTAACAGGAGAGTATCTAGCCACTACACTGACACAGCTTCCTTACCACTAAGTGCTGAAATGAACACAATATTTAAACAATAAACAAACAAATAATTCCAATACTGTGTATGACCATCTGACAGGTTCTTTGTATAACATTGCTCTAATCACAGTGCGCCAGGCAACCTCTAGATCCCTTGCGATTTCCCACACCTCTTGCACTCCGATGTCCAACGTGTCTTCAGTGTCTTGTGTCCATCTTATAGTAAGCCATACCTCCCTTCACTATTCTTTCAAGTCACTATTACGTTTAATATTTGACAACGTACTTTAGTTTCCGAGACATGATGTTGTTTACGAGCCAGTTGTCTTCAATGTTCAGGTCGTGCATAATTTCAGTATTATTTTTCTCCGTGGTCAAAGATATTCTCAGAATTGTTCAGTCAGTAACATTTGAGCTGAACATCCCACATGTAGTATAAGTGAAATTTCCCGTGATCACACCCATATGTTACTAAACGAAAGATGCATGCTCTGAAAAATAAGGCGTACATCACCTATATACACTAATGTTAGAATAAACGGTCCACATACCAACAAATGCCTAATTCAACAAATTGTATAGGCACTAACAAATATTTCTTTTAAAACACAAACCTATACTAGATTAAAGATAGTTTATAGACACCAAAAGATACTCGTTTTAACTAACTTGTCATTCAGAGGACATCGCAATTAACCTCGGCGTTTTTGAAAGTTTTTGGATTATTGGACAGTGTTTACGTTCAACAATGTGCTATTGCTTTTTGAACGATCGATACTCATGCTATTGAAATCAGCGCAACAACGTGTGCTTCAAAATCATCTGCGGCTGATTTCAACCTTAGACTCGTTTTAATCCTTTACAGGACCTCGCTGTCAACACCAGCATCTTTCAGCTGTATGTTGATTTCTTGGCAAGAATACGCTCAGTAGTTTGCCATTGCTTTCTGAGCGGCCGGCTCACTGTCCCGCAAGTCACCAGCGGGGGACGAACCGCTCCCAGCTCGCTCCCGCGACGAGACTCTGCGTGACAAACGGGATTACGGAGAAAGTGTTGTAACCCCACAGCCAGAGAGACCGGCAAAACATGTATAGATGCTACAAAATACTCGTTTTAAGATATTGCATACACAGATAAACAGAAAATAATAACAAAATAGTGTTATTGGTAACACATACTCGGTTAACAACATAGTGTATAGAAAAATGTGGTAAAAAGTCTATAGACACCGAAAACGCACTTGTTACAAAACATGTTATAGGCAATAAACAAACACTCCTTTTGTAGTTTTCAACAAAAACTAGTCATTTGTTAACATTGTGTAACGATAGTGTGATGCCGAACTCCCTTGCAGAACGCCGCTTTCATTGCAACCCACTGGGATGATTCTCAATCATGCAACAATTCCTCCGCGGCATATATGTTGGTTCTTGTACTTTAAATATTGAGCACAACCCACAAATGGCAACGCTGATCGTATTCTGGTATGAACCTAAGGCCTATCCACGTCAATATGGAAGCACTATACTCGAGTTTCGCTCTCGTTTGAGCTCGTCAGTAGTGCATATTCCTGACCGGATCCGGAAACAAGCCCCGGATCACGCGTGTGAAGTGGGTGCGTAACCACGCGGCACACACTGGACACAGCCAAATTATCATAACAGAACACTACAAAGTCACCCATCGTAGGCTATGCTCAATCAAGGTTCTTGCTCAAGGTTCAAGCTCAAGGTTCTTGTACTGTTTTTTATTATGGTGTATGTAAGTGAATCATGGACAAATAACATACAAGTGATGAATTATTAGGAAGATAATGACATATGGCTTTGGTGACACTTATGAGAACACCATGGGTGGATAGAAACATCGTTGATGATATTCTCATCTCATTTCATCATGTTCCTCTTGTACCTTGCGGTGTCGAGGTGAAGTATAAACATCGTCAGAGTGCCCGAGTATGGGCTTCATATATCGATATTCCCATGGACTCTGCTATTCCCTCCGTCCAACATTTACGTGGTCGGCCTGTTCCTCTGTTTCCATCTGGTCTGTACATCATGGCTTGTTGTGGTATGCTGTTGACTGGTAACCTACTTGCATGGCCAAACCATTTGACTTGCTGCTTTCTAATAAAATCTAGTGCTGCTTTAACCCCCACTTTAGTCATGATTTCTTCATTTCTGATATTATCTCTTCCTGATACGTTGAATGAATCACTGAAAAACGAGAATTATATTGTGAGCTTTACCACGACTACGACTACAACAAACGTATGTCATTGTCCAGGTTTGGCATTGGTAGCATAGAGTTGGTAGGAAGATTGTGTTGTAAAGTGCTTTCTTGGTAGTTATTAATACATGTTTGTTCTTTAGTATTGGTGCCATTTGTCCAATGAGTTGGTTTGCCTTATTGCACCTATTTTCGATCTCGTTTTCTGATCTGCCATTTGATGATATTATACTTCCTAGGTACTTGACACTCTTTACTTGTTTCAAAGGATGTTCGTTTAGGTGGATTGTTGTTACTTTTTCTTCTTTGGTTATAGTCAATACCTCTGTTTTGCTTATTTTCAGGTTATGTTCCCTACACATTTCGTTTAGACTATTCATGTGGTCTTGTAATTCAGCTTCTGATTTTGCTATTAGTGCTTGGTAGTCCGCAAACAGGAGTTCTCTAATGGTTAGATTTGCAGATGCTTCATGTTCTATGTTCTCGTCATTCGGTATTCTTGCTGTCTCTGTTTGGCTGGTTTCCTCACATATGTTGTCTATACATGTTATGAATAAGAGGGGGGACAGGACACAACCTTGTCGTACTCTAGATCTTATGGTGAAGGGTTCTGAGTGTCCTCCAGTTGCTCTCACTATGCATTCACTGTTGTTGCATAAACTTCTACATAGGTTTGTTAGATGTGTACTCACTCCATATTGTTTAAGGATTTCCGACAGCTTGTTTCTATCTACTCTATCAAATGCGTTTTCTTGGTCGACATAGGCTAAGTAGAGTGTTTCATTGAATTCGATAATTTTTCTATAAGTTCGTCTAAGAGCAAAAATGGAATCTGTGCATCCTTTATTTTTCCTAAATCCAAGCTGTGTTTCGCTTAGCTGGGGTTCTAATGTAGTTCGTAATCTTTTCTCAAGAATTTTTCAACATATTTTCCCAGTATGACTCAACAGTGAAATGTCTCTGTATTGTGTGCAGTCTCTTTTGCTGCCTTTTTTTTCCAAATTGTGATAATTTAGGCGTGTCCCAAGTCTCGTGGTGTCTGTTGTTCTACCCAAATATGGTTGAAAAGTCTATGTAGCCAAGCTGTTCCTACTTCTGTTGCTGCTTTAATTAGTTCATTTGGTATTTCATCCTGTCCCGGTGATTTGTTCAATGGGGCTAATCTAATGGCTTCTAGAATTTCTTCTTTTAGTATGTCTGGTTCTAGTTCTTCGGTGACATCTGTGTAGGTCTCTTGAATTCCTATGACAGCTGATGGGATGTTGAAAAGTTGTTCGAAATACTGCTTCCATCTTATTAGGATTTGTTGTTGTTCACTTATTCGTTCTCCATATTCGCTGTTAATTATTTCAGTTGGGTTAAAATGTTCTCCTCTGGTTTGCATTACACTTATATTTTTGTAGAAGTTTTTGGTTGCCTCATTGTAGTTTTTATTTAGGGTTTCTCCATACTCTTTTTTTTCCCTCTTTACTATTCTACTCACATGTATTCGCTCTATTCTATATTCTATGTTATCACATTCCTGTTTGCTCTTCAATAACTTTTCATATTTTTCCTTTTTTGTCTTTTACCGCTTTCTTTACTTCTGCGTTTCACCAACATGCTATTTTCTTTATCCGTGTTTTGCGTTTTTGCGTGGTTCCACATGTTTTTTTTTTGCAGTATTTAAAATGCTTGATTTTTCATCTCCCATTCTTCTTCAACTGTTTTTCTTTCTATAGGTAATTTTACAAAGAGTTCAGTTAGTTCTTTCTCATAATTTTCCCTTACTGCCTCGTGTTTAAGTTGTTTTTTTAAAGTTTAATGATTCACATTTCTCTATGTTTTCCTCTTCTGATGGTTCTTATTGTGGCAACGACTGCTTTATGATCTGTGTTTATACTGAAATTGGGCACTGCCCTTGCATCTAATATATTTCTCTTTCTGTTATTTCTTGTTAATATAAAATCAATTTGGCTTTTAGTATCTAGATTGTTCCACTTATACCACGTGCATACTTGTGAATCTGTATGTTTATAGAATGTGTTTGTTATAAAGAGGTCGTGTTGGCTGCAAAGCTCTATCAGTCTACTTCCGTTATCATTCCTTTAATTATGCTGATCTCTAAATGCTCCCAGATGTTTTTCTATGCCAACTCTGTAATGTCCTAGTCTTGTATTGAAGTTTCCCATAACTATGATGTTGTCCTGCTTTTATATTTTATTTAGCACGTCATGTATGTCTTCGTAGAAGTCCTCGTATTTTTGCTCATTATTGTTTGCATTGCATAGTGCGTATATTCGTACATATCATGTAATTGTTTGTTCTTTTATCCTACTGTTATGATTCTTTCTGATATATATTTCATTTCTAGTATTCCTCTGGCTAGCCGTGGTTCGATGACTATTCCCACACCGTGTCTTAACCTTTCTTGCTGTACTACTCCAGAGTAAACAAGCGTGTAACTGCGGTGGAGCTCCTTGCCCCCTTTTCCCTTTGTTCTGGTGTCCGCTATTCCCATCAATCCAATTTTCCTCTCTTCCATTGTTTGTATAAGCTCTTCTTATCTTATATATAAAAGGCAATCTCCTTCTGTATGTCTGTATGTATGTATGTATGTCCTTTATGCGTTCGCGAACGGTCCATCCGATTGAGATGAAATTTTCTACACGTCTTCCTCTCATTCCCGCGCTGCCAACTGTCATAGTTTTTTTTTCTTCCTCCTCCTCCCTCCTCCCCTCCCTAAATACGTGCGTAAATAGAAGAGATCAAAGAATCCCCGAACTACAACGCTAGGAAAAGCGAAGAAAATGACGTGACTACACAGAATCGTCACACGGCAATGTCAATAACAATTCATCTTTTTATGTGTAAAGAAGTTGTCTACAGTCATGTAGAAGGGAAGAACAATCAATGGAAGGACCGAAATCACAGAACCTAGACGAGTATGAATTCGGAATGGCGAACTCCCTCCTCCTCCTCCCCCTCCTCCTCCCTCTACCTCCTCCCCCCACCCTCCTCTCTCCTCCTCCTCCCTCCTCCTCCTCTTCCCTCTCCCTCCTCCCCCTCCTCATCCTCCCTCCTCCCTCTCCCTCCTCGTTCTCCCTCCTCCTCCTCCTTCCTCCTTCTCTCTCCACCTCCTCACTCCTCCCTCCTCTTCCCTCCTCCTCCCTCTCAATCCTTCTCCTCCTCCTCCCTCCTCATCCCTCCTCCTCCCTCCTTCTCCTCCCTCTTCCTCCTCCTCCTTCTCCCTCCTTATCCCTCTTCCTCCTCCATTCTCTTCCCTCCTCCTCCTCCTCCCTTCTCCTTCTCCTTCCTCTACCTCCTCGATCCTCCTCCTCCCTCCTCCTCTTCCTCCTCCCTTTCCCTCCTCTCGCTCCTCATTCTCCCTCCTCCTCCCTCCTCCCTCTCCCTCCTCCTTCTCCCTCTTCCTCCTCCCTCCTCCTCCCTCCTCCTCCTTCCTCCTTCTCCCGCCGCCTCCTCCTCTCTCCTCCGCCCTCCTTCTCCTCCCTCCGTCTCATCCCTCCTCCTCCTCCCTCCTTCTCCCTCCCCCTCCTCCCTCTTCCTCCTCCTTCTCCCTCCTCCTCCCTCTTCCTACTCTCCCCTCCTCCTACCTACTCCCTCGTCCTCGCTCTTCCTCCTCCTCTCTCCTCCTCCCTCTTCCTCCCTCCTTCTCCTCCTCCTCCTCCCTCCTCCTCCTCCTCCCTCCTCCTCCTCTCTCCTCCTCCTACCTCCTCCTCCATCCTTCTCCCTCCTCCTCATTCTTCCTCCTCCTCCTCCTCCCTCTTCCTCCTCCTCTCCCCTCCTCCCCCTCGCTCTTCCTCCTCCTCCCTCCTCCTCCCAATCGCTCTTCCTCCTCCTCCCTCCTCCTCCTTCCTCCTTCTCCCTCCTCCTCCCTCCTCCTCCTCCTCCCTCCTCCTCCTTCTTCCTCCCTCTTCCTCCTCCTCCCTCCTCCTTCCTCCTCCCTCTCCCCTCATTCCTCCCTCCTCCTCCTAATCCCTCCTCCTCCCTCCTACTCCTCCTGTCTCCTCCTCCTCCCTCCTGCTCCCTCCTCCTCCTCCCTCCGCCGAATATTAATTAAATGATATGCTCCCCACCAGAGGCTGGGCGAAGCCGGGCCTGGTCAGTCAGACAGACAGACAGACAGACAGACAGACAGACAGACAGACAGACAGACAGCCAGACGGACAGACAGATAGTCGGGAACGGGAACTTATATGACTACTTATATGAATTAAATGAGATGCTCCCCATCAGAGTATGGGCGAAGCCGGGCCGGGTCATACAGACAGACAGACCAGACAGACAGACAGACAGATCGATAGTTGGGAACGGGAACGGGAGCTTATATGACTACTTATATGAAATAAATGAGATGCTCCCCACCAGAGTCTGGGCGAAGCCGGGCCGGGTCAGCTAGTCTTATATATAAATTAGGATCTCCGTCTGTCTGTCTGTCTGTCTGTCTGTCCTGTCTGTCTGTCTGTATGTATATATGTATGTCCTTTATACGTTCGCGAACGGCCCATCCGATTGAGATGACATTTTCTACACGCCTTCCTTTCATTCCAGCGCTGCAACTGTCGTATTCTTTTTTCTTCTTCCCTCCTCCTCCCTTCTCCCATTCCCAAAATACGTACGTAAATATATGACGATGATGATGAAAGGAATCCCCGAACCAAAACGCTAGGGAAAGGGAAGAAAATGACGTGACTACACAGAATCGTCACACGGCAATCATCATCATCATCAAGTGCCGTGCTGGCTGGCGTAGGCGTTCAACTCTGCTGCTAATCTATAAGCCTCCATGCCACGGCAATATCAATAACAATTCATCTTTTATGTGTAAGGAAGTTATCTACAGTCGTGTAGAAGGGAAGAAAAATCATTGGAAGGATTCAATGAAAGAAATCAATGGCGAACTCCCTCCTCCTCTCATCTCCTCCTGTCCTACCTCCTCCCCTCCCTCCTCCCTCTACCTCCTCCCTCCACCCTCCTCCTCTTCCTCCTCCCTCTACCTCCTCCCCCTCCTCCCTCTCCCTCTCCCTCCTTCTCCCTCTTCCTTCTCCCTCTTCCTCTCCCCTCCTCCTCCATCCTCCTCCCTCCTACTCCCTCCGCCTCCTCCCTCTTCCTCCCTCTACCTCCTCCCTCCTCCTCCCTCTACCTCCTCCCTCCACCATCCTCCTCTTCCTCCTCCCTCTACCTCCCCCCTCCTCCCTCTCCCTCCTTCTCCCCCTCCCTTCTCCCTCCTCCTCCCTCTCCTCCTCCCTTCTCCTCATCCCTCCTACTTCCTTCTCCTCCTCCCTCCTCCTCCTCCTCTCTCCTCCTCCCTCCTCCCTTTTCCTCCCTCTACCTCCTCCCTCCTCCTCCTTCCTTCACATATCTCTTCCTCCTCCTCTCTCCTCATCATTCCTCCTCCTCCTCCTCCTCCCCCTCCCCCTCCTCCTCCTCCCCCTCCCCCTCCTCCTTCTCCCTCCTCCTTCTACCTCTTCCTCCCTCTTCCTTCTCCCTCCACCTCCTCCCTCCTCCTCCTCTCTCCTCCTCCTCACTCTTCCTTTCTCTCCCTCCTCCCTCCTCCTCCTCTTCCACCTGCGTTCTCCTCATCCCTCCTCCCTCCTCCTCCTTCTCCCTCCTCCTCCCCCTCTCTCCTCCCCCTCCTCCCCCTTCCTCCTCCTCCTCCTCCTTCACCCTTCTCCCTCCTCCTTCTCCTTCTTCACCCTCCTCCCTCCTCCTCCTCATTCCTCCTCCTCCTCCTCCCTCCTCCTCCTCCCTCCTCCTCCTCCTCCCTCCTCCTCCTCCCTCCTCCTCCCTCCTCCTCCTCCATCCTCCTCCCTCTTCATCCCTCTTCCTCCTCCTCCTCCTCCCTCCTCCTTCTCCCCTTTCCCCCCTCCTTCTCTTAATCCCTCCTCCTCCCTCCTCCTCCCTCCTATTCCTCCCTACTCCTCATCCTCCCTCCCCCTCCTCTCTCCGCCTATCTCTTCCTCGATCCTCTTTCCTCCTCCACTCTCTTCCTCCTCCCTCCTCCACTCTCTTCCTCCTCCCTCCTCCTCCCTCTTCCTCCTCCTCCTCCCTCCTCCTACCTCCTCGCCCTCCTCATCCCCCTCCTCCCCCTCTCTCCTCCCCCTCATTCCTCCTCCTCCCTCCTCCTTCTTCCTCCCTCCTCCTCCCCTCCTCCCCCTCCTCCTCCCTCCTCCTCCCTCTCCTCCTCATCCCTCCTCCTCCATTCTCCTCCTCCCTCCTCCTCCTAGCTCTACCTCCTCCCTCCTCCTCCTTTCACATTCCTCCTCCTCCCTCTTCCTCCTCCTCCCTCCTCCTCATCCCTCCTTCTCCTCCCTCCTCCTCCTCTCTCCTCCTCCTCTCTCCCCCTCCCTCCTCCTCCTCCTCCCTCTACCTCCTCCCTCCTACTCCCTTCACATTCCTCCTCCTCCCTCTTCCTCCTCCTCCCCCTCATCCTCTTCCATCCTTCTCCTCCCTCCTCCTTCTCCCTCTTCCTCCTCCCTCTTCCTCCCTCTTCCTTCTCCCTCCGCCTCCTCCCTCCTCCCACTCGCTCCTCCTCCTCCCTCCTTCTCCCTTTCCCTCCTCCTCCCTCTCCTCCTCCTCCTCCTGCGTTCTCCTCCTCCCTCCTTCTCCCTCCTTCTCCCTCTTCCTCCTCCCTCCTCCTTCTCCTCCCTCCTACCTCCTCCTTCTCCCTCTTCCTCCTCCCTCTTCCTCCCTCTTCCTGCTCCCTCCGCCTCCTTCCTCCTCCTACTCTCTCCTCCTCCCTCTTTCTCCTCCTCCCTCTCCTCCTCCTCCTCCCTCCTCCTCATGCGTTCTCCTCCTCCCTCCTTCTCCCTCTTCCTCCTCCCTCCTTTTCCCCCTCCTCCTCCACCCTACTCCTCCCTCATCTTCCTAATCCCTCCTCCTCCCTCCTATTCCTCCCTATTCCTCCTGTCTCCTGTCTCCTCCTCCCTCCTCTTCCCTCCTCCACCTCCCTCTTCCTCATCCCTCCTCCATTTACCCAAGACAGACAGACAGACAGATAGTCGGGAACGGGATCTTATATGACTACTTATATGATTTAAATGAGATGCTCTCCACCATGGGCTGGGCCGGGTCAGACAGACAGACAGACAGATAGATAGACAGACAGACAGACAGACAGACAGTCGGGAACGGGAACTTATATGACTACTTATATGAATTAAATGAGATGCTCCCTACCAGGAGTTGGGCGATTCCGGGCCGGGTCAGACAGACAGACAGATAGATAGTCGGGAACGGGAACTTATATGACTACTTATATGAATTAAATGAGATGCTCCCCATCAGGGTCTGGGCGAAGCCGGGCCGGGTTAGACAGACAGACAGACAGATAGACAGACAGACAGACAGATTGTCGGTAACGAGAACGAGAACTTATATGACTACTTATATGAATTAAATGAGATGCTCCCCACCAGGGTCTGGGTGAAGCCGGGCCGGGTCAGCTAGTCTTATATATAAATTAGGATCTCCGTCTGTCTGTATGTATGTATGTATGTCCTTTATACGTTCGCGAACGGCCCATCCGATTGAGATGAAATTTTCTACACGCCTTCCTTTCATTCCAGCGCTGCCAACTGTCGTATTTTTTTTTCTTCTTCCTTCTCCTCCCTCCTCCCATTCCCAAAATACGGACGTAAATATATGATGATGATGATGAAAGAATCCCCGAACCAAAACGCTAGGGAAAGGGAAGAAAATGACGTGACTACACAGAATCGTCACACGGCAATCATCATCAAGTGCCGTGCCGGCTGGCGTAGGCGTTCAACTCTGCTGCCGATATATATGCCTCCATGCCACGGCAATATCAATAACAATTCATCTTTTTATGTGTAAGGAAGTTATCTACAGTCGTGTAGAAGGGAAGAACAATCAATGGAAGGACCGAAATCACAGAACCTAGACGAGAATGAATTCGGAATGGCGAACTCCCTCCTCCTCTCTTCTCCTCCTGCCTCTACCTCCTCCCCTCCTCCTCCCTCTAACTCCTCCCTCCACCCTCCTCCTTTTCCTCCTCCCTCTACCTCCTCCCCCTCCTCCCTCTACCTCCTCCCCCTCCTCCCTCTCCCTCCTCCCTCCTCCTTCTCCCTGTTCCTTCTCCCTCTTCCTCTCCCCTCCTCCTCCATCCTCCTCCCTCCTACTCCCTCCGCCTCCTCCCTCTACCTCCTCCCTCCTCCTCCCTCTACCTCCTCCCTCCACCCTCCTCCTCTCCCTCCTCCCTCCTCCTTCTAACCTCCCTTCTCACTCCTCCTCGATCTCCTCCTCCCTTCTCCTCATCCCTCCTACTGCCTTCTCCGCCTCCCTCCTCCTCCTCCTCTCTCCTCCTCCCTCCTCCCTTTTCTTCCCTCTACCTCCTCCCTCTACCTCCTCCCTCCTCCTCCTTCCTTCACATCCCTCTTCCTCCTCCTCCCTCCTCATCATTCCTCCCCCTCCTCCTCCCCCTCCTCCTTCTCCCTCCTCCTTCTACCTCTTCCTTCCTCCTCCTTCTCCCTCAACCTCCTCCCTCCTCCTCTCTCCTCCTCCTCTCTCCTCCTCTCTCCTCCTCCTCCCTCCTCCTCCCTCTCCCTCCTCCTCCCTCTCCCTCCTCCTCCTCCCCCACCTGCGTTCTCCTCCTCCTCCTCCCTCCTCCACCCTCCTCCTTCTCTTTCCCCCTCCTTCTCTTAATCCCTCCTCCTCCCTCCTCTTCATCCCTAATCCTCCTCCTCCCTCCTCCTCCTCTCTCCGCCTATCTCTTCCTCCCTCCTCCTCCCTCCTCCACTCTCTTCCTCCTCCCTCCTCCTCCCTCTTCCTCCTCCTCCTCCCTCCTCCTACCTCCTCGCCCTCCTCTTCCTTCCTCCTTCGCCCTCCTCCTCCCTTCTCCTCCCTTCTCCTCCTCCCCCTCCTACCCCTCCCTCCTCCCCCTCATCTCTCCTCCTCCCTCCTCCTTCTTTCTCCCTCCTCCTCCCCCTCCTCCTTCCTCCTCCTCATCCCTCCTCCTCCATTCTCCTCCTCCCTCCTCCTCCTCCCTCTTCCTCCTACCTCCTCCTCCCTTCACATTCCTCCTCCTCCCTCTTCCTCCTCATCCCTCTACCTCCTCTCTCCTCCTCCCTCCTCCTCCTCCTCCCTCTACCTCCTCCCTCCTCCTCCCTTCTCATTCCTCCTCCTCCCTCTTCCTCCTCCTCCCCCTCATCCTCTTCCCTCCTTCTCTTCCTTCTCCCTCTTCCTCCTCCCTCTTCCTCCCTCCGCCTCGTCCCTCCTCAAAATCTCTCCTCCTCCTTCCTCCCCCCTCCTCCTCCTCCCTCCTCCTCCTGCGTTCTCCTTCTCCCTCCTTCTCCCTCTTCCTCCTCCCTCCTCCTCCCCCTCCTCCTCCAACCTACTCCTCCCCCTCTTCCTAATCCCTCCTCCTCCCTATTCCTCCTGTCTCCTGTCTCCTCCTCCCCCCTCCTCCCTCCTCTTCCCTCCTCCACCTCCCTCTTCCTCCTCCCTCCTCCATTTACCCCAGATAGACAGACAGATAGTCGGGAACGGGATCTTATATGACTACTTATATGATTTAAATGAGATGCTCTCCACCATGGGCTGGGCCGGGTCAGACAGACAGACAGACAGACAGATAGATAGACAGACAGACAGACAGACAGACAGTCGGGAACGGGAACTTATATGACTACTTACATGAATTAAATGAGATGCTCCCCACCAGGAGTTGGGCGATGCCGGGCCGGGTCAGACAGACAGACAGATAGATAGTCGGGAACGGGAACTTATATGACTACTTATATGAATTAAATGAGATGCTCCCCATAAGGGTCTGGGCGAAGCCGGGCCTGGTCAGACAGACAGACAGACAGATAGACAGACAGACAGACAGACAGACAGATTGTCGGTAACGGGAACGAGAACTTATATGACTACTTATATGAATTAAATGAGATGCTCCCCACCAGGGTCTGGGCGAAGCCTGGCCGGGACAGCTAGTCTTATATATAAAATAGGATTAGGATGTGTGTGGATATGTATGTCCTTTATACGTTCGCATACTGTCCATCCCATTGAGATGAAATTTTCTACACTTCTTCCTTTCATTCCAGCGCTGCCAACTGTCGTATTTTTTTCCTTCTTCCTCCTGCTCCCTCCCCCCCCCCTCCCAAAATACGTACGTAAATATATGATGATGATGATGAAAGAATCCCCGAACCAAAACGCTAGGAAAAGCGAAGAAAATGACGTGACTACACAGAATCGTCACACGGCAATCATCATCATCATCAAGTGCTGTGCCGGCTGGCGTAGGCGTTCATGGCTCTCCGTAGATCTCGGTCTTTGATTTTCTGGATCAACTCTGCTGCTGATATTCCTCCATGCCACGGCAATGTAAATAACAATTCATCTCTTTATGTGTAAGGAAGTTATCTACAGTCATGTAGAAGGGAAGAACAATCAATGTAAGGACCGAAATCACAGAACCTAGACGAGTATGAATTCGGGAATGGCAAACTCCTTCCTCCTCTCTTCTCCTCCTCCATCTACCTCCTCCCACCACCCTCCTCCTCCTCTCTCCTCCTTCCTTTACCTCCTTCCCCCTCCTCCCTCTCCCTCCTTTTTCTCCCTCTTCCTCTCACTTCCTCCTCCATCCTCCTCCTTCCTACTCCTTCCACCTTCTCCCTCTGCCTCCTCCCTCCTCCCTCCTCTTCCTCTCCCTCCTCCTCCCTCCTCCTCCTCCGGCCTCCTTCTCCCTCCTCCTCCTCCTTCTCCCTCCTCCTCCTTCTTCCTCTTCCTCCTCCATCCTACTCCCTCCTCCTCCCTTCTCCTCCTCCCTCTACCTCCTTCTCCTCTCTCCTCCTCCTCCCTCCTCCTCCTCTTCCTCCTCCCTCTACCTCCTCCCCCTCCTCCTCCCTCTCCCTCCTCCATCTCCCTCTTCCTCTCCCTTCCTCCTCCATCCTCCTCCCTCCTACTCCCTCCGCCTCATCCCTCTACCTCCTCCCTCCTCCTCCCTCTACCTCCTCCCTCCACCCTCCTCCTCTTCCTCCTCCCTCTACCTACTCCCCCTCCTCCCTCCTCCTTCTCCCCTCCCTTCTCCCTCCTCCTCCCTCTCCTCCTCCCTTCTCCTCATCCCTCCTACTGCCTTCTCCGCCTCCCTCCTCCTCCTCCTCTCTCCTCCTCCCTCCTCCCTTTTCCTCTATCTACCTCCTCCCTCTACCTCCTCCCTCCTCCTCCATCCTCCACATCCCTCTTCCTCCTCCTGCCTCCTCATCATTCCTCCTCCTCCTCCTCCTCCCCCTCCTCTTTCTCCCTCCTCCTTCTACATCTTCCTTCCTCCTCCTTCTCCCTCTCCTCAGCCTCCCTCTCCCTCCTCCTCCTCCCCACCTGCGTTCTTTTTCCTCCCTCCTCCCTCCTTCTTCCTCCCCTCCAACTCCTACTCCTTCACCCTCCTCCCTCCTCCTCCCTCCTCCTCCTCCCTCCTCCTCCCTCCTCCTCCTCATCCCTCTTCCTCCTCCTCCTCCCTCCTCCTCCCTCCTCCTTCTCCTCTTTCCCCCTCCTTCTCTTAATCCCTCCTCCTCCCTCCTCTTCATCCCAAATCCTCCTCCTCCCTCCTCCTCCTCTCTCCGCCTATCTCTTCCTCCCTCCTCCTCCCTCCTCCACTCTCTTCCTCCTCCCTCCTCCTCCCTCTTCCTCCTCCTCCTCCCTCCTCCTACCTCCTCGCCCTCCTCTTCCTTCCTCCTTCGCCCTCCTCCTCCCTTCTCCTCCCTTCTCCTCCTCCCCCTCCTACCCCTCCCTCCTCCCCCTCATCTCTCCTCCTCCCTCCTCCTTCTTTCTCCCTCCTCCTCCCCCTCCTCCTTCCTCCTCCTCATCCCTCCTCCTCCATTCTCCTCCTCCCTCCTCCTCCTCCCTCTTCCTCCTACCTCCTCCTCCCTTCACATTCCTCCTCCTCCCTCTTCCTCCTCATCCCTCTACCTCCTCTCTCCTCCTCCCTCCTCCTCCTCCTCCCTCTACCTCCTCCCTCCTCCTCCCTTCTCATTCCTCCTCCTCCCTCTTCCTCCTCCTCCCCCTCATCCTCTTCCCTCCTTCTCCTCCTTCTCCTTCCTCCTCCCTCTTCCTCCCTCCGCCTCGTCCCTCCTCAAAATCTCTCCTCCTCCTTCCTCCTCCCTCCTCCTTCTCCTACCTCCTCCTTCTCCCTCTTCCTCCTCCCTCTTCCTCCCTCTTCCTGCTCCCTCCACCTACTCTCTCCTCCTCCTCCCTCCTCCTCCCTCTCCCTCCTCCTCCCTCTCCTCATCCTCCTCCCTCCTCCTCCTGCGTTCTCCTTCTCCCTCCTTCTCCCTCTTCCTCCTCCCTCCTCCTCCCCCTCCTCCTCCAACCTACTCCTCCCCCTCTTCCTAATCCCTCCTCCTCCCTCCTATTCCTCCTGTCTCCTGTCTCCTCCTCCCCCCTCCTCCCTCCTCTTCCCTCCTCCACCTCCCTCTTCCTCCTCCCTCCTCCATTTACCCAAGATAGACAGACAGATAGTCGGGAACGGGATCTTATATGACTACTTATATGATTTAAATGAGATGCTCTCCACCATGGGCTGGGCCGGGTCAGACAGACAGACAGACAGACAGATAGATAGACAGACAGACAGACAGACAGACAGTCGGGAACGGGAACTTATATGACTACTTATATGAATTAAATGAGATGCTCCCCACCAGGAGTTGGGCGATGCCGGGCCGGGTCAGACAGACAGACAGATAGATAGTCGGGAACGGGAACTTATATGACTACTTATATGAATTAAATGAGATGCTCCCCATAAGGGTCTGGGCGAAGCCGGGCCTGGTCAGACAGACAGACAGACAGCTATACAGACAGACAGACAGACAGACAGACAGATTGTCGGTAACGGGAACGAGAACTTATATGACTACTTATATGAATTAAATGAGATGCTCCCCACCAGGGTCTGGGCGAAGCCGGGCCGGGTCAGCTATTCTTATATATAAAATAGGATGTGTGTGGATATGTATGTCCTTTATACGTTCGCATACGGTCCATCCGATTGAGATGAAATTTTCTACACGTCTTCCTTTCATTCCAGCGCTGCCAACTGTCGTATTTTTTTCCTTCTTCCTCCTCCTCCCTCCTCCCCCTCCCAAAATACGTACGTAAATATATGATGATGATGATGAAAGAATCCCCGAACCAAAACGCTAGGAAAAGCGAAGAAAATTGCGTGACTACACAGAATCGTCACACGGCAATCATCATCATCATCAAGTGCTGTGCCGGCTGGCGTAGGCGTTCATGGCTCTCCGTAGATCTCGGTCTTTGGTTTTCTGGATCAACTCTGCTGCTGATATTCCTCCATGCCACGGCAATGTAAATAACAATTCATCTCTTTATGTGTAAGGAAGTTATCTACAGTCATGTAGAAGGGAAGAACAATCAATGTAAGGACCGAAATCACAGACGAGTATGAATTCGGACGAGTATGAATTCGGAATGGCAAACTCCTTCCTCCTCTCTTCTCCTCCTCCATCTACCTCCTCCCTCCACCCTCCTCCTCCTCTCTCCTCCTTCCTTTACCTCCTTCCCCCTCCTCCCTCTCCCTCCTTTTTCTCCCCTCTTCCTCTCACTTCCTCCTCCATCCTCCTCCTTCCTACTCCTTCCTCCTTCTCCCTCTGCCTCCTCCCTCCTCCCTCCTCTTCCCTCTCCCTCCTCCTCCCTCCTCCTCCTCCTGCCTCCTTCTCCCTCCTCCTCCTCCTTCTCCCTCCTCCTCCTTCTTCCTCTTCCTCCTCCATCCTACTCCCTCCTCCTCCCTTCTCCTCCTCCCTCTACCTCCTTCTCCTCTCTCCTCCTCCTCCCTCCTCCTCCTCTTCCTCCTCCCTCTACCTCCTCCCCCTCCTCCTCCCTCTCCCTCCTCCATCTCCCTCTTCCTCTCCCTTCCTCCTCCATCCTCCTCCTTCCTACTATTTCCTCCTTCTCCCTCAGCCTCCTCCTCCTCCCTCCTCCTCATCCCTCTACCTCCTCCTCCTCCCTATACCTCCTCCCTCCACCCTCCTCCTCCTCTTCCTTTCCTTCCTCCTCCTCCTCTCTCTACCTCCTTCCTCCACCCTCCTCCTCCTCCCTCCTCTTCCTCCCTCCTCCTCCTCTTCCAGCTCCCTTTCCATCCTCCCCTCCTGATTCTCCCTCCTCCTTCTCCCTCCGCCTTCTCCCTCCTCCTCCTCTCCCTTCCTCCTCCCTCCTCCCTTCTCCTCCTCCCTCCTTCTCACTACTCCTCTCCCCTCCTCCAATTCCTACCCTCTTCGGCTTCCCCTCCCCCCTCCACCCTCTCCCTCCTCTTCCTCCCCTTCCTCCTCCTCCCTCTTCCCTCCTCCTCTCTCCTCCTCCCTCCTCCCTTTTCCTCCCTCCTCCTCCTCCCTCTACCTAATCCCTCCTCCCCCTTCCTCAACATCCCTCCTCCTCTCCCTTCCTCCTCCTACACTCTTCCTCTTCCCCTCCCTCTCCTCCCTCCTCTTTCTCCTCCATCCTCCTCCTCCCTCTTCCTCCTCTTCACTCTTCCTCCTCCTCCCTCTTCCTCCTCCTCCCTCCTCCTTCCTTTTCCTCCTCCCTTCTCCTCCTCTCTCCTCCCTTTTTCTCCCTCCTCCCCCCTCTACCTCTTCCGTCCTCCTCCCTCCACCTCCTTCCTCCACATCCCTCCTCCTTCCTCTTCCACCTCCTCCCTCCTCATCATTCCTCCTCCTTCTCCTCCCTTCTCCTTCTCCCTTATCCTTCTACCTCTTCCTCCCTCCTCCTGCTCTCTCCTCCTCCCTCCTCCTCCTTCCTCCTCCTCCCTCCCCCTTCTCTCTCCTCCTCCTCCCTCTCCTCCTCCCGCATTCTCCTCCTCCCTCCTCCTCCTCCTCCCTCCTCCTCCCTCTTCCTCCTACCTCCTTCCTCCTCCTCCTCTTTCCTTCTCCCTTTTCCTCCCTCCTACTCCTCCCTCTACCTCCTCCCTCTTCCACATCCCTACTCCTCCCTCTTCCTCCTCCTCCCTCCTCATCATTCTTCTTCCTCCTCCCTCCTCCTTCTCCCTCCTCCTTCTACCTCTTCCTCCCTCCTCCTTCTCACTCCACCTCCCTCCTCCTCCCTCTCCCCCCTCCTCCCTCTCCCTCCTCCTCCCTCTCCCTCCTCCTCCTCCTGCGTTCTCCTCCTCCCTCCTCCTCCTCCTCCCTCTTCCTCCCCTCCTCCCTCTTCCAACTCCTTCCTCCTCCTCCTCCTTCTCCCTCCTCCTCCTTCTTCCTCCTCCCTCTTCCATCCCCTCCCTACTCCCCCTTCTCCTCTTTCCTCCTCCCCCTCTCTCCTCCCCCCTATATTCCTCTCCCTCCTCCTCCCTCTCCCTCCTCCTCCCTCTCTCCCCCTCCTCCCTCTTCCTCCCCTCCTCCCTCTTCCTCCTCCTCCTCCTCCTTCTCCCTCCTCCTCCTTCCTCCTCCTCCCTTTTCCATCCCCTCCCTACTCCCCCTTCTCCTCTTTCCCCCTCCCCCTCCCTCCTCCCCCCTATATTCCTCCCTCCTACTCCCTCCTCCTCCTCTCTCCGCCTATCTTTTCCTCCCTCCTCCTCTTCCCTCTTCCTCCCTCCTCCACCCTCTTCCTCCTACTTCCTCCTACTCCTCCTTTTTCTTCTTCTTCTACTGCTGCTGCCGCTGTTCCATTTACACAAGTTAATTGTTGGGGGAATATGTAAAGATCTTTCAAGTGCTCTTTCTAATGCTTTTTGTAAGTTGGTCTTTGTTTATCTAAGGTTGTTCTAACCGCAACCAATAAATGATCAGACAGACAGACAGACAGACAGATAGTCGGGAACGGGAACTTATATGAATTAAATTAGATGCTCCCCATCAGGGGCTGGGCGAAGCCGGGTCGGATCAGACAGACAGACAGACAGACAGACAGACAGACAGATAGATAGATAGACAGACAGACAGATAGATAGACAGACAGACAGACAGACAGATAGACAGACAGACAGACAGACAGGAACGGGAATGGGAGCTTATATGACTACTTATATGAATTAAATGAGATGCTCCCCACCAGGGTGTGGGCGAAGCCGGGCCGGGTCTGCTAGTTTACTATAAAAATCACATACGTTCATTGTGTCTATATTTTGAATAGCTGATCTATCTCGTAGTCCATCAAAATTGCCGGGTCGATATCCATTAGGGTCAGGCCATTTATACTTCTTAAGTATTCTACGAGCAATATGAAGATCCCCTGCCGGTTTGCTAGGGCAGTCGCAGGTTTAGGACACTAATCTGACCACAGTGAGTCCATCTCCTATGGAGAGCCGTAGCCGCGTTAGCTAATGACCTCGCGGTCATGGTTGCCCGGTCTGCACCACGTTGGGGTGGGGGTTGACTTGTGTAGTCTGCGGGTCATCGACAGACTACTAATTTTCGCTCATCACCCCCTCCTGGGAGAGTCTAGCCGTTGCTAACCCTGCTTCCTGCAGGGCGGCCAGGCAAATTACACACCTTGCAGACCTTGCAGATGGTATTCTTGTGGCCTAATATTTGCGACTTCCAATTGCACGCACACGGAATCGTCTGTGTATCGCATTTATCTGAGAATGACAAAGTACTGAAAGTGAACATTCTTATTAAATCACTGTTAATTGCACCGTCCTGTAACTTGCAAGTAACGTGAAACCAGTTAATACAATAGTACTATAACCCTGTGTATCACAAGTAGATCGTGTTTGTTTTCCACAGGCCTGCTATGCAATAACCAACGGATTTGGGGGAGTTAACATCTGGACTCTGGATTACGATGATTATTGGGGAGTTCCTTGTCGACATGGTAAATATCCCCTAACAAAAACCATTTACAAGATCGTGCTGAGCAACGGCCAAAGATGCAGCAAGTAAGTTCATTTATAATCGTAGTTGGCGTTTGCGCTGTTACTTTTTGTCATCAAATTGGCTGGGGTTAGATCCCGAGTGGACAATCACTCAGTCAAAGGTCATATTCTCCTACTGGTGTTTAGTTCAGGGTGCAGTTTCAGATCCCTTAACTCTGCCGAAGGGATTAATTACCACCCCAGATCCCAGAGAGAAAACGCGGGGAAATGTCTGTTATGCTGATTGCAGACATCGTCCCTTGATACTCAAGAAAACAGCTACTAAGTGCTCGTTGAAAAGATAAATTAATTTAGCTGTTCTTAGTATCACCAGGAATGAGGAAGGAATTATGATATGCAGAATAAGCTTGTTACGTGAGGGCTGCATAGGCAAGGAAACTCCCTGACATATTCTAATCCTGGAATATATGTTCGAATACCCACTAAATGTTCTACGACTAAGTGCACTCGATTACGCTATACAAAGATTTGTATACATTTAGAATTTATACTGACAACTGAGTTTAAAATACAATACATGCTTTTATTTACTGCTATGAGGATAGTATGATGATGCTGATTTTATTATGGTATACATAGCTTAAGAGGGCACATAGGCCATGCTTCCCCGGTGAGACGCAGTTCACTGTCAGCTTGAAGGAGTCCAAATTGATCCATTCAATAGGCTCAGTCACTCCCTGATATGAGTTGTTGACTTCCAAGGTTCCTAAGAGAGCTGGAATGAAGCGAACGGAGATGAGTAGTATCTACGTCTACACATCTCAAAACACATATGTCTATATATTAATATAAAAATATATTTATTCATTCAGTAGCATGTCCTTTGCGAAACCTCTCTCCCATAACAACCTTCCGCAAAACCTCTCGACCATAAGCAAGATGTTCCGTGCGTCCGATACACCCATCTGAAGATCATCCGCCACATCTTGCACCCATCTTCTCTTTAGCCTTCCTTTTCCTCTCTTCCCAGACATATACCCCTCCATTATTGTTCTCTCCAAACTTTCGCGACGTTTGAAGTGACCATACATTAATCTCCCAATATACATACATGTTGCATAGACATATATCAGTTCTAAATAAATATATATGTATATATTTATAAATCCACCCAGAACATGTATAGCTCAAAACATACCTATTCACCTCCACCTCCGTAATAGAGTGTTTCCCATAAAAGTTCACCTCACTTACTTTCTATTTCATTCATTCCGTCTTGTCGGAAGGGCTTCGGTCGCACATTCCTGTGGATCATTTAACACGACTTCCCTGCACCTGTCTGGAAAATAAGTGTCCTAAGTCATGTCTGTCCTCATGCAGACATTTTGAAGACAAGGTGAACTGGTGCCATGCCTCCCTCCAAGTGGTTTCCCACTAATCTTAGTAGGCATTCAATGTGTTGGTCAAAATAAACAAGATTAATTTGAAAGTTATCAATGGACTGTTTGCTCTCAGGAATTTCTCCTAAGTAGTAGTCTCCCAATGTGTGTCCATGATGAATCTAATGTCTATCCTGCAAGTGAATAGGCCACACACTCACGTGGCTTGGACAATGTTAGATTTCTCCAAATTATCACATACAATCAATCAGAAAACAAAATAGTGAACGAGTGAAGAAAATGAAACCAAAGTTCGCAGTGAAATAGTAAAGGCTAGACCTGTGCCATGGAGCTGATTCTTTGCTCGTTTTCTCAGCCTCAATGACAGACTTTAGAAGGAACATGCATAGGATATAAACACTGAACAACATGACGTCCTTGAAACTCCTCAATATTTATTATTGACGATTATCACAGCAAATATCTTCATACGTTCCCGTAGGTGCGGGATGGCATGTGATAAATATACAAAGTACATATTCAAAGCAGCTGAGTAATGTTCACAACTTAGATGAGAGACAATCGTCTCCTTTGCACAGTAATTTCTAACACAATGTCTGACTTTGCTACGGTCACACTTACGGCCATCCGCCCTTGACGTCTGGCGTGGAGCATTGCTGAGCCGCCATCAACTCGGCACACTGCAAACAGGCTTTGAATGGCTATTCAATCAGCTGCACAACTGTACAAAATACTTTCGCCTCTTGCTGAAGAATCATTACACTAATGGAGTGAATAATCTTTCACGGCTTCAACACACTTTCCCGTCTTGCTTCAATCGAGACCCTTTCCTGACTGAGTCCAGCTGTCTCGTTTTCACGTGAACTACCCAACTCCCATCACGTGATACACAACTTCTTTGTTCTTTAAATAGTCTCCCTTCGCTAATCATCATCATTATGAGTTCCGCACTGACTTTCCTTGATTCATTCGTGCTTGTTAGTTCATAGTGATAGCGTGAATTTATTTCACTACGGCAATTCCTCTTCTACGGTAAACCTACTCTTAACTACTCTTAATACACCAGTTTACCGCTGTCTGCCTCATATCGGCACATGGCAACCTGGAACAATGAGTAAATAGAACATCCATACGCCTAAAGGTTGGAAGAGAACAAATTGCGAACTAGAAACCTATACAGACGGTCCTCAGACAGCAGACAAACGGATCAAAATAATTTGTGTATTACCTTAGTTTATAGCTTAGGAAATCCGGTCACTGGACTTAACTCAGACGGAACAAGATGTTAACATCTTCCCATGTAGGTATCCTAGGATAACAAGCTATGGGGAGGGTCCCAAATAGTCCCGTCACAATATTTCAAACTTATTCTTTTGCTCTGGCTGGGGATAGGTCTTTGCTGCCAACCCTCATCCGTTCCCCGGACTTACTGTCACTCTCTCTTTCGACCTCAGGGTCTATTTCCTGCAGTGTATTAATGGCTGACACAAACGTAACATGACGATCGTCTCAGTCACTATAATTAGAATTTAATACCGTAATAAAGACAACACAGAAGAACACCAAGACAGATAAACCTATAAAAGTCTAGAAAAACAAAACTGATGAGATAACTCTAGTCCAGATATGAAGCCAGAAAACTCTGAACCTCCCATAGCACAGATCTCTAAATTGTCCCGTCATTTCACAACTGCCTCACCGGGCAAAGTTTCCGGTCTCTCTATCCAGCGTCGGTTGTTCGAACAACAGCTTCCCAATTTCCGAGGCCAACACGATATAGTCACTCATCTGGTCTGGGAAAATGCCATGTGATCACTTGACACAATTTAGGTTGGGAACTGAAGTCCTGAGACCAGATTGTGTATAGGGAATGAATCAGAGTCTTTCGCTGTCCCGGACAAGGATGGAAATTGGCGTCGGTCCAAACATAATCAACAGCAAACATTCGACCTTAAGTCGATGAGAAGACTTGAGTGGTGGTTGTGTCACTCATTTAATTTGTGTACTGCTTCTCCCTTAAAATTAGAAACATTATACCTGGTATGTTCACTGACTTGCCCTGGTTTCATCAGGTGCTTATAACTTTGGGCATAGAAGCCCTGTCGAGTCTTTCAACACACTTTACTGTCAAAAGGAAGACTCTGTAGATGACAAAAATTCCAGTGAGCGATCTAGCTGACTCCTGCACCACAAACCTGAGGTCCAATTGGGCCTCAGTTAATAAATTGGTTATGCATTTTGGCTTACCAAGACCGTTATATAAGTGGCTTGCTTGAATGGGTCGGACATGTCAGGTAGCCCCTGGATTGGCTACGTCCTGGCTTGAGTAGACCTCCAACTTGTAGACGTCCTGTCGGCTACCCTATGCACCCTTTTGCATACAAGACTCACTCTCCACACTCATACCCTGCCTTTATTATTATTGGGCACATTCGTTTCCCGGCTTTTCTCTCCCTTGCAAACCATGCCTTTCTCACGACAAAGCTCTTGTATTGTGGTGTGAGTAATCAAAGAAGAGTTGTTCCCCATTCCTAGCAAGAATAAGAAAGAAGATACTACCCCGTCCGGCCGCTGCTCTCTCCCGAGCAGTCGCCGCAATGTACCGGCAGTGCCTCAAATAACCCATAGATTCAGATGAGTTCAGGTTCTCTCAGTGAGATAGAGAAGTCCATTATCTTCCCGACATCATCCTATCGACTAAAAGACGGAAGAGATAGCACTGTGGATAGCCTCTTCCGGCTCAAGAAGATAGATCATAGATTGGTGGAGCCCATCCCCAAGGAGCCCTTCCCTCCTTCCGGCATACCGTAGCTATCTAATGATTATATTCTACAGAAAGATGACAGTATGCCCAGTTCCGGTCGTAGAAGGAAAGATAGCACTCGTCTATCGGCTGCCAAGAACCAGCGATATCATTTGGGAAATATTTATTGATCAGAATTGTTCCCTTGCTAAGCCAAGATCAAGACGCTTAGCCAGATTGGCTAACGGTCACCCCCTCCCAATATGGCAAGACTGCCGATTCGCCCATTCATCTCAGTAGTTAAGACAATAGAGATTTATAAGTGCAGAACTAATTACAACCTAGAATTACCTTTTATACCCCAGCAGTATTCTGCATGTAAAATGTCTCAATCTTCAACTTGACATCTTGACATTATGCAGTGGGTAACGATAAGTTTAGAAACGGACATGAATTGCCCAAGAAGTCGCATCAGTGCACATTTGGCGCAAGGCGCCCCATCGGGTCTACCCGAAAGGAAAGACATATATCTAATCGCTCCATGAAAAGATCGGGTTATTAAAGTAACCCAAAGATCTATCTTCCATGGTGATTGAGCGAACAAGAGAACTGAGAGCTCCCGAAAGCTGTTTCCCCCTGTTTACCCAAAATGAAAGAAGGCATGAGGACATGAGCCATTGGCGTTTCGCCACATAGGCCCCATCTTAAGAAAGTCGAACCCTACGAACTTTCTACTGTCAGAGGTTCTGTTTGAATGGCCCCACCCTCACATTCAACCATAGGATGCCGTGATAGGAAATCCGCTCCCACATTCTCCCTTCCGGGGATGTATTCGACAGTGAACTGATACGGTTGTAGGAGCAATGACCATCTCATTAACCTTGCGTTCAGTTTCTTAGAAGTTGCTAAAAAGGTCAGAAGTTGATGGTCGGACTGCACTTTGAACGGTACTCCATACAGATAAGGTTGAAATTTCTGTACCGCCCACACTAGAGCCAGACATTCCCGTTCGACTGTGGAGTAATTCCGTTCGGCGGTTAACAGTTTTCTACTTGCATACGCCACCGGACATAGCGCCGAAGCATCATCTCGCCCTTCCTGCAACAAAATTGCCCCAATCCCTATGTTACTCGCGTCGGTTCTTAGAACAAACGTTTTCTCCAAATTTGGGAGTTGCAGGACTGGCCTATCCACCAAAGCCTGTTTCAGCTTCTCATAAGCTTCTTCACAGCTCGGGGTCCAGACTATAGGATCTGGCGGTCCTTTCTTCAGGGTCTCGGTTAACGGCGCCGCAATTTCGTTGAACCTCGGAATAAATTTCTGGTAAAACCCACACAGAGACAAGAAAGACCTAACATCCTTTTTGGATTTAGGACGGGGTGCGAGTCGGACCTTCTCAATATTCTTTTCTTCCGGTACCAGTCCCCCTGGGGTAATAGTATGTCCCAGAAATTCCAAGGATTGATAGCCAATCATGCATTTGGCTGGACGGGCGGTTAACCCTTCCTCTTTTAACCTTGTGAAGATCTGTCCCAAGGACTTCAGGTGATCCCTCAGATTGTCAGACGCGATGAGAATATCATCCATAAACGAGACCACAGAGGGATCCTTTAAAGGCTCTAATAACATTCTCATCATGCGAGTGAACACACTGGGCGCATTGCTAAGCCCAAATGGCATCACCTTGAATTCGTAATGCCCGCTCGGAGTACTGAAGGCGAGCAAGGGGCGAACCTCGGGCTTCACAGGGATCTGATAATATCACCTGCTTAGATCAATTTTCGAAAAGTACTTTGCCTTATTTAGTCTGGCAAACAGTTGATTTGTGTTCGGTAACGGTTCAACCTGGAATGTCGTACATCTGTTTAAATGCCTGTAATCAATACATAGGCGGTGCTCCCCACTGGGATTCCTCAACAAGACAACCCCGGCATTATAAGGAGAATTCGAAGGAGTGATGATGTCATCGTCCAGAAGCTTCTGGATTTCAGCTTCCAGGGCCTTCTCTTTCGAAAAGGGCACTGGATATATTTTTTAGCGAACGGGGTCTTGGGTAGTCAGAGTCATATCAAACTCGACTAACCCTGTTCGCCCTGGCCGATCGGTAAGAATCTGCTGATGGGACTCCAACAAACGGATGACCCGGTCTGTTTCTTCAGCCGACAGATCAGGATTTATATGTGCATCCATATAGGTTTCCCCAGAGTGTAAAGGATACTCCCTATCCGCGTCTTCGCCCGATTCAGTTTCCATCGCGACCGCCATAGTCATGAGTGGGAGAGAAGTACCATCAGATCATTCTTCATACTTTTTGAGGAGGTTAATGTGGAAGATTTTGGATTTCCCCCTGATCCGGATGGCATAGTTGTTTCGGGACACAACCCTTTACACCGGGAAAGGCCCCTGCCAACCAATCTCGAATTTATTGGAACCAACTGGAAGTAACAACAGAACCCGATCCCCCACTTTAAGAGACCTATCTTTTGTCCTTCTATTGTAGTAGGCCGCGTGTCTCTTTCTGGCTGCCCTCAGATTCTGAGCTGCCAAAGCCCAACCCGTCTGGAGCTTCTTCTTTAACTCTTCGACGTATTTATATGAGGATACAACTTCTTCGGAAGTTTCTTCCTCTGTCCAACATCTCAATAGGGCTTCTAAGGGACCCTTGATGGGCCTCCCGAATAGTAGAGTGGCTGGTGGCAACCCGGTCGACCCATGGGGAACCTCCCGATAGGCGAACAAGGCGGCTGAGATATACTCATCCCATCTGTCTGGTTTCTCTTGAGCCAGCTTCCGAAGCATGGTCATCAAGGTACCATTAAACCTCTCTACTTGCCCATTAGACTGAGGGTGGTACGGGCTTGTGTGAATGTGGTTGGTCTGGCAGATACGAAAGACTTCTTCCATCAGCTTACCACAGAACTGAGACCCATTGTCCGTTAGGATCTGGTTGGGAAATCCCAACCGAGTAAAGGTCTCCATCAGTGCATCAGCCACTCGCTTAGAGTCGATTGTGGCTAAAGGTATTGCCTCACCCCACATGGAACAGCAATCCACCATCGTGAGAATGTACTTATTCCTCTTCCTAGTCCGAGGAAGAGGACCAACAAGATCGATGGCAACTCTCTCGAAATGAGAGTTCATAATGGGCATGTCACCCAAGATTACCGGAGCCGTCCAGTGTTTTGGTGCCACACGCTGGCACTCTGGGCAAGACTTGACGTACCTACGCACGTCTCCAGTCATCCCTGGCCAGTAGTAATGGCAGGAAATGCGCTGGAGAGTTGCTATCTAATGATTATATTCTACAGAAAGATGACAGTATGCCCAGTTCCGGCCGTAGAAGGAAAGATAGCACTCGTCTATCGGCTGCCAAGAACCAGCGATATCATTTGGGAAATATTTATTGATCAGAATTGTTCCCTTGCTAAGCCAAGATCAAGACGTTTAGCCAGATTGGCTAACGGTCACCCCCTCCCAATATGGCAAGACTGCCGATTCGCCCATTCATCTCAGTAGTTAAGACAATAGAGATTTATAAGTGCAGAACTAATTACAACCTAGAATTACCTTTTATACCCCAGCAGTATTCTGCATGTAAAATGTCTCAATCTTCAACTTGACATCTTGACATTATGCAGTGGGTAACGATAAGTTTAGAAACGGACATGAGTTGCCCAAGAAGTCGCACCAGTGCACATTTGGCGCAAGGCGCTCCATCGGGTCTACCCGAAAGGAAAGACATATATCTAATCGCTCCATGAAAAGATCGGGTTATTAAAGTAACCTAAAGAACTATCTTCCATGGTGATTGAGCGAATAAGAGAACTGAGAGCTCCCGAAAGCTGTTTCCCCCTGTTTACCCAAAATGAAAGAAGGCATGAGGACATGAGCTATTGGCGTTTCGCCACACTGGACTTAACTCAGACGGAACAAGAGGTTAACATCTTCCCATGTAGGTATCCTAGGAATGATATATGTGCGTTTGCGTTTGAGGATTTTAAGCAGTGTCTGTTGTAATATATTCTGTTAGTCCATGACGTGATTTCATTTTCTCCCTCCACTTTTCACGAGGAATATTTACTTATGTCCCGACTAGAGTTCCTCCCCTTTTGCACGTAGGACGAGTTACCGGTATGTATTACGTCCCGAATTCTTTTCACCCTCCTCTCCTTTCCTGTCAATCGCAATGGCCCACGCTCCGCCACGTGTCTCGAAACATGCTTCTGCGATGCAAAAGACGTTGCGTCATACCTACATTCCAATCTGCTGTTGCCTCCACACTTTCCCTGAAAATAACTAGCTTTATATCGCTTTATATTGTTATATTGCCGTCCTGCGATCACACGTCTGTCCGCTTAACTCGCTTGTTGTGGCAATTACAGACGTTTTCCGTCTCCGCTAAGTCTGGACTTTGGGTAGGTGTTAGGTATCTGTTCATATGTTACCACAGTGTTTCTCTCACACGCCTGGCACGCTGAGAATCTTATCTCCCTGTATTGTGGCGGGTTGTTAAGCCGGTGTTACTATTCCGACCGTGTGTTTGTACACTAAAACGCCAGTCTCCAGCTGACTGACTCCGCAATGTCTGGTTGATCAGAACATCAAAGTGAAGATTTATCAGATATAGAAACCAGATGTTGCTTTGATCTACGATCTACGAGGGCAATGTAGCTGTATAGAAATGAATCCGCTGGCTCTCTGTGACTAATTATTGTTCACTCTTTCCTTTCCTCTTGCATTTTATATCTTTTCCTGTGGACTCTTTAATTCATTTGTTGGGGACTCAGATTATTTTTTTGGCAGGATCGAATATATATTTTGGATGTGCTAAAGCGTCTCGTCACACTGTTGACGTTGTGTTCGAAACTTATATTCAGTATGTGTTACACGAACCGTGTTGTTGCTGTGGTTAGCATGACTGCCTAGAATTTGGCCATGTATTAGAATCCGAATCGATGTCGGTAACTGTTTCTTTAATTATCGTCGATTAGGTACATGTTAGAAAATCCCCGTATCAATGGGATTCGAACCCATGACCGCCATACCGTCAGCCAATTACGTTAACCACAAAGTGGCCTTGGCTAGGTCTTTAGAGATTATCATTTCTCTTCGTTTTTCGTTCGCTATAAATGGTTTATAACGGAATTGTCAATTCGTGAATAATGACCGTGTCTTCTTTAATTGAACTAGTGGTCTGCTAAGTTTAGTTTCCACTGCTAATTCTTAAGGCCAAATGTGTGCGCGTTGATATTCCATATCACGGGCTGTAATTGTGTATACATGAGGCTACAATAATAATTGTTTCGTGTTCTAAGGCGCAGACTAATGATTTGTTCTGGTCTGACTATAGTGTTGTAATCGTCCTGTGTTGGTGCTGACGGCTTTCCGATTGATTTCGTGATACTTTTCCTTTAGTTAAGCATGCTTAGTACGTCTAGTTGCTCTTTAATTGAACTTTCCTTAATCTGTTCATCAACTCTCTCATTTCAGTGCACTTGAAGATTGCCAATAAGTGCATAAGCTTGAATGTAGAATATATATATATATATATATATATATATATATATATATATATATATATATATATATATATATATATATATATATATATATATATATATATATGTGTGTGTGTGTGTGTGTGTGTGATTGTGTGTGTGTGTGTGTTAGTTAGTTTTCTGTTGTGGTACCATCCTTCATGAGTACTCAGATCCTCCCCTCAAAACATGCAATAGGGATGGTACCTAGTAGTTCCCGTTCTGTGTCCGTTGACGAGGCGACTCATTCTCCTGATGTGCCTCTCATGTCTGGCCGTGCCAAATCTAACTTCCAAGTCCATTATTCTGGACAACGAAGTGGATTCACCGGCGTCAAAGATCACCACCTTTGACACTCATCTAAATATTTTAATAACAACAGCACGATCCATAGATTGGTCATCATCAGGGGATGCAGATCCAGCAAGTTTATCAGCTCATTCATTTCGTTCGTATATATTTGTTACAACCAATGAGGTACTAGATCGACATGCGTACCTTTTATTTGATGAAAGAGAGGGGGTAATATAAGTTCCATATTTTCTTATTGTGTCCATGGTCACTGAGCTACGGGGTAATTTGTGAAAAAAGCTTAATATCCATTGCCAGTGTTACATCAGAAGGAAACACTCCACATTCTGTGGGCATGTTTTAAGAATTTTAAATTTCCGGATCCGGTCAGGGATATACACTACTGACGAGCTCAAACGAGGGCGAAACTCGAGTATAGTGCTTCCATATTGACGTTGATAGGCCTTAGGTTCATACCAGAATACGATCAGCGTTGCCAGTAGTGGGTTGTGCTGAATATTTAAATTTTAAATCCCGAAATAACCAAATAAATCAATTTGATTATTGCTCATTGGATTTAGGAGGCCTGGTTTTCCTTGCCAGTGAGAAGTCCTGATCGTTTCGGGTCCACATCGATTGACGGACGTCAGTCGCGGCGATTGGGCAATCTTGAGCATATCCTACGATGGGTGACGTTGTAATATTCTGCTATGATAATTTGGCTGTGTGTCCAACGTGTCGTGAAAACAAGGACTTTGGAAGAAAAAAGAAACACAATGGCACAACTGTGAAGGTAAAATCTAGGATGGAATTATATCGCTCCATTGAGCAAAGCCGGGGCTGAATTGCAAAGATCATGGGATGTCCAAGCAGCATGATCACTCTCTCAGCCTGCCTAGTGTACTCCAGAGAAAAGGTAACACCAGTGCACCTGAAACAAGACAAGTTGCAGAAGCTGCCGAATCAGTAAAGCAATGCTATAACTGTCCGCCTGTCCGAGCTTCGATACCAGACTTGTTGACGACAAAGGCTTAGGGACTGCTGTTCCCTGCCATGACACGTAGTCTTAGGTTGCATTTCCTCGAACCAGGATTATACGTGTACCCTCCCAATCACGCTCTTCTTACGGGTATGTGAGCCGGCCGCTCAGAAAGCAATGGCAAACTACTGAGCGTAATCTTGCCAAGAAATCAACATACAGCTGAAAGATGCTGGCGTTGGCAGCGATGTCCTGTAAAGGATATGCAAAAAAAAAAAGAAAAAAAAAAGGAAAGCAAGTAGTATCGTATACTGTCCTACGGTATCTCAGACAGATCTAAGACCTTATGGACTATAATGGACTATAAGAAGTCTTATATTACTTTATATGTTAACTCTTATTATTTGTATTATGTAATGAATTGAGTGCAATATTTTATATCTTTTAGTAATTACTCACCTTCAAAGGGAGGATCAGATGGGACCCTGTTTGGTAAGACTACGTCTAGGAGTATGTCTCACGTACAATGTTTCCACATTCACAGAAATGTTATTAATGTATTCCTTAGTTCAGTGTTTGTCACCTGTTTTGTTTTGATTTATCAAACCACGACCCACTTTTAGGGGGGGGGGAGGGGGGGGGGAAGAAAACTAAATAAGGCTCAACTCCCTTTATAGCATGAAAGTAACTCGTGTCCCGTTTTATAGCAGGTTAGCGTTTCACGATCGCTGTATAACACTATAGTAACTAACGACACGTTTATAACATTCTAGTAACTCAGACCCATTTACAAGCTCAAGTTACTCACGAAACCATTTTTAACAGGTAGCTCACAACCCCATTTTAACATGTAAATAACTCACGAACCCTTTATAGCACTCTAATGACTCGGTTTTATAATGCACGAGTGACTCATGTAAGTAACTTGCGACCCCTTTCATCACTAACACGTAACTCATGGTCTCCATTTCTTTTCACTCCACTATTCTTGGTGTTCCCCAGTAAGTCCACGTTGTACTCCTAGTTCGACAAAATCGTTTAATGATGACATTCTGGTTGATCACCGTTTGCAGTTTACCAGAAGAGTTTCTAATATTAATCGACATAATGAAACCTTATAACAGGCTAATAAACAACCACTCTCGTTATAAAAGGCAAGTAAATCACAATCCCCTTAAGATCACATTTTGCCATTGCTTTCTGAGCGGCCGGCTTACATACCTCGTAAGTTACCGATGCGATTCGAACCACTGCAGATTCTCACCGACATCACGTCACCGACGAGAGTATACGAGATTACGGAGAAAAGTCATAACCTCTAAGCCACGAAGCCGGAAAGATCACATTAGTCACTCATAATATCATTTACAACATGCAAGTAACTCGCAAGTCCCTTTATAACAGTCTACCAACCCATGACCGGTCTCCCTGGCCTAGAGGTTAGCGATTTTCTCCGTAATCCCGTATACCCTCTTGAGTAACGTAACGTGCGCGAGAATCGGTAGCGGTTCTCTCCGCGTCGATAACTTACGGGGTATGTGAGCGGGTCGCTCAGAAAACAATGGCAAACTAATGAGCGTAATCTTGCCAAGAAATCAACAATCAGTTGAAAGATGCTGATGTTGACAGCGATGTCCTGTAATGGATATGCGAACAAACAAAAACCAACCCATAACCCCTTTAAAATAATCAGGTAACCCGCGACCCTTATAACATAAATGTAACTCACAACACTATATATAACAGCCAAGTAACTGTCAAATTAATCAAGTTACCTTCGTCCACCGCCATGTTTGCATATGTTATTATCTTTTCGTGTAACTATGAGTTTTGATTTCGAAATTGCAATGTTTCCGTTTTTTTTTTTTCTTCAGTTTGGTTATTTAACATAAACTGTTATTGAAATAATAAACCTGTATTTGTAGTTTTATTTCACAATTATCTTTAACAATTATTAGTGAATGAATAAAAAATCACCACGGGTAAAATTTGATAACAAAAATTAAGAGGTTCGATACTGCAAATATTCAATACATAACATGTCTTAACTTAAATACACAAACACATTGGTATTTTTTGTTTATTAAATATCGACAAATGTTACACCCACCACGAGAGTACAGATACAAGTACAGGACACTTTCGGCTCATTAAGGGGTAGTAGGCATATGGTGCTAACTACATATAGCGTAAGACAAAAAGAGGTCATTGCGATACATAATAAGGCTTTCAGCTGCACTGAACATTTAACAGTTAAGGCGAAGCAATTAGTTCATCTACTTATGAAGTCTGATGTTACGTTACATTGCAAAGAGCATTAGTAGTTACATGCCGGTTCTCCTGGCCGAGGGGTTAGCAGGATTCTCCGTAACCCCGAATACTCTCGTGGTTGATGTGAGCGCACGAGAATTGGAAGCGGTTCGAGTCGCGCCAGTGACTTATGAGAGTATGGAGCCGGTCGCTCAGAAAGTCCTGGCTTGCTGATGAGCGTAATCTAGCCTAGGAATCAACAGACAGCTGAAAGATGCTGATGTTGACCACAATATCCTGAAACAGGATGGACACGCGGAAAAAAAAAAATATTAGTAGTTACATAGAGTAAATCGATACAATTATCTTGGAATAGTCATAACATTGGATGGAAGATGTCTTGAAGAGATTTAACAAGAATCAACATGGCGAAGGCAGACTATTGCAAGGTGGATAACGTACTGACCAATAAAATGATGCCAATTGCAACGAGAAAAAGAGTGTTGAAGTGCCACACAGAATCTGTACTTCTGTTTGGATGTGAAACGTGGACATGGACAGACAAGCTGAAAAACATCTGATAGCTGTGAAATGTGGTGTCTGATGAAAATACAAAGAATACCCTGGACAGACAGAAAAATTAATGACCAAGTACTTTTTTTTTTTTTTTAAATTTGTCTTTTTTTGTTGTTTTTTCCCCGCATATCCTATTACAGGACATCGCTGTCAACACCAGCATTTTACCGTTGTCGTTGATTTCGTGGCAAGGTTACGCTCAGTACTTTGCTATTGCTTTCTGAGCGGCCGTCTCACATATCCAGAAAGTAATAAGCACGGCAAGAACCGCTACCGATTCTCGCGCAGCTGCGTTTGCTCACGTGGATAAACGGGATTCCGGAGAAAGTCGCTAACCCAAAAGCCAGAGAGACCGGCGACCAAGTACTACACGAAACAAATGACAATCGTAGACTGATTAAAGAAATTAGGCATAGCCAGTCACATTTTATTTTTTATTTTTTTTTTTTTTTGGGGGGGGGGGGGGGGCAAGTTATGAGAAGAAATAAATTGGAGAACTTGGTGACAACTGGCAAGATTTAGTGAAAGAGAACAAAAGGAAGACAGAGAAGTAAATATCTGGATGGCTTGGCTAAGTTGTATGGTCGATACAAAAACACCGAGTTGATTTCCGACTCTGGTGATCGAGTAAGATGGCGAAACATGTCCGCATACGTTTATCTGCATGGCACATGGATATGATGAGAGAGGAGATGGAGCATAAGGCAATATCTACAACTGAAGGATTAGCAGACAGCAGATATAAGGAACACTAATTTGAGGGCAGGCCACTTAATGGCCTTGTCAGGAGAGATGTGCCTGATCTGGTGTTGACAGGTATATAATGGACACTGAAATGAAATAAAGAAAAACAAAAGAAAGGCTGCAAGACAGTCAGTTAGAAAGAAGGAAAGATTGATATATAGAGAGACAGACATACAGACAGACAGACAGAACAACAGAAGGAAAGAAAGAAAGAATGAAATGACAGAGAGATAGACTCAATGAATAAAAGAATGAAATGAATATTACCACGAAAGAAAGAAAGAAAGAAAGAAAGAAAGAAAGAAAGACCATGATACATCAGACATAAATAAAGTTATAAATACATAAATAAAAAGTAAAAGAAAGGCAAAGAGAAAGAGAGAAAGAAATAAACATTACCATTAACATAAAAGAAAGAAAGAAAGAAAGAAAGAAAGAAAATGATACATGGAACAAAAGTAATGTTATAAACACACAACTAAATAAATATAGACAGACAAGCAAAAAACAAAGAAAAGAAAGACAGACAGACAGACAGACAGACAGACAGACAGACAGACAGACCGCCCGCCCGCCTGCCCGCCTGCCCGCCCGCCGCCCGACCGACCGACCCACCCACCCATCGACCGACCGACCGACCGACAGGAAGTTAGAAAGACAGAAAGACAGAGAGATCTCCGAGAACCAATCTTTTTTGGAAATAGCCCTGCTCAGCAAACAATTAAACCCAGGTCACTATCAATTTTAAACTATAGGAAGCCTAAGATGTCCACCAGACAGTGTTTTGGGAAGAAAAGGTTGCCTGTGTGATACTGACCACATCACCCAGCAGTATACATGCAGGAGTCCCAAGATATTAAATCTAGGACGAAACGTCTGGTATATACGTCTGTGTTAGTAATGCTATATGGATGAGGCATATTGATAACGAGTAAAACGGTTACTAACAGACTACAAACATTTATTAATAAGTGCCTGCACAGAACAGGTGACCTAAAATGACATGACAAAATCACTCATATAGAACCCATGGAGCAATCCTAGAAAACCCCAAGATCTCAGAACAAAATGCCGGCCCTGGAGAGGATTTTCATTGAGATCAACTGTTAATAGCATAGATATAACATCCTTTCTCTTTAATCCCGATGGTCATCGTCTCCATCGTATTCCCTCCAACAGGTTGGTCAAGATTTGCATTCTGGATAAACTATATTCATTACATTCCTAGTTGTCAGTATTTCAGCCCATCTAGGGTTTCTTTATTGCCTCAATTTCTTTATCCACTGATCTTTCAAGTCGTCGCCATGTTTCTCAGTGTCTCTCTTCTCATTATGCCGGCTCTGTGGCGAAGGCGTTACGAATGCAATTCATAATCCTGTAAGCAGCGTTCGAAACAGCTACGGGCACATAATTCAGAAATAATTTCTTAAAGAAAAGCCTGGAACTGACGGTTGTTGAGTCCATGTCTCCGAATGAAGTTCACAGCGGAAACGACTGGTTTAAGTACACAAGAAATATCTAAGACTTTCCCACAGCGTGCTTGCTGATGTATGATGCAGTATAAACAGCGCGTCCAGAATTTGTAAATCTTCCAACTGAGTCCTCATCTGCCCCATAATGCCCGCCCTCATTCCAGCCATGTTTTTTTTTTCCCTCCATCAACTGTAACACCTCGAAGCTGATCCCACTAAAGGTTATAGTCTTGCAACACCTTTTTTCTATTCCGTGAAAATGTCTTTTCAAGTTGTTGTTCCATGCTGCAAACGGATGCCAACTCTTCCCTTATCTGAATGTCCAAATTGACACCACGAATGAACACCGGAAGTTGTGACGTACTCGAGAGGTTAGTAAACTCAGCCAGCGCCAGAGAATACCACAAGTTTATAGTTTTATCGCGTATCTGTAGCACTATGTTCTCTCCAAGTTCTTCTGTTCTTCGCAGAACTGAACTTGGCGCCAGGCTGATAGTTCCACACAAATCGGCTTTCTTAGGACATACGTCATTTTCTGCTACCACCATACACTCTTTGATGAAGATGCTATCGGTAAACGGTTTTCCTCGTTCTGCCATCTTATGGATTATTTTATAACTTGTACGAGTGGCATCGATTTTCAGCAAACTCTCTTATGAGGAGATTTCTTTGTGTTTCTAAACCACGTTTCATGGACTCATATTTCTCAGAGCGTAACTTTGCAGAAAACTTTAAATTTGTTGATAAATGGTTTGTTTCCTAGTGACGCCGAAGATGTTACTCTTTCAAAACGGCTACACTTTCGCTGCATATTACGCAACTGGTTTTCTAGTCCTTTGTTTCTACAAAGAAGTACTTTACTCCCCATTCTTCATTGAAAACTGGACACTTGGCGTCCATTTTTCTTTTCACGGGATCTGAAAATAAAAAAAAATAAAAAAAGACAATGAATTAGAAACATAATTAAAATCCTATTGAAACACAAGGAAAGCAGAGGACTATGAGTCACTGTTAAAGTGACGGATCACCCAAGGTACATATAAAGTTTATAGGTACCTTTGGTAATATAAACTATCTAATAATACAGTTTGCAAAATATATAAATAGGGCCAGCCTATATAAACAGCTTAGAGCTGAGTTTTTCAACAGGGGTTCCACGAGTGGCAGCCAAGGTTTCCGCCGAAACAGACCACAATCGCCTAAATGCAACATTTCTGCCCATCTGGTTTATTACATAAAGTAGGACAGACACTTGGACATAGTTCCTTGAGCAACGTAAACATTTCCGAAAGGATCTGCTTCAGCAGAAAGGTTGAAAAACAAGGGCACAGATACCCGTTCGATTAACACATTGACAGGGGAATTCTTCTGAGCTGGGCATAATATGTTACTTATAACAAGCGGCTTCTATGGCAATTTTATGATATGTTTTCTGGTTTATTGCCTCTATTCACGCTTGTGGTTCACTTACTTATCACTGTCAAACAAAGAAATCCTTGTTACATGCCTATAAAATGGATGACTAGTAAAAAGAAGTAAATATTTCTGGAGCATCGGACCTTTGATGATAGCTGGGCGCATCTGGGGGAGGAAAAGATGCGTGTGTGTGTGTGTGTGTGTGTGTGTGAGTGTGTGTGTATTGCCATAAAAACCATGGTAACGTCAGAGCGCAGGCTGCGCTACCACGAGTCGGGGAAGGACTTGGGATGGCGCGAAATAAGCAAACATTACAATTAACAAGAAAACATAGATACAATAATTTATAATTGAAAATAATCAATTTAAAACGCATAGCAGCCAGGATGTCTCCGCACCTGAGAACATCTCCTATTATTCTAAACATAATATTTACATTTAAATTGTATCACAACGTCTCGCTTTCCATACGTTATATCAAGCAAGTTAAAGTACCGTCGGGGGGGGGGGGGGGCGGATGAAATGACGTCGCGGGTCGGAACCGGCCTGTGGGCCGAAGTTTGGTGACCCCTAGCCTAGAATATGCGAAAGCCTAATACTTCACATCGCAATGTCATTATCTGCAGTAGGTCTACGTTTGCCTTTCTATGAGCCCACTTTCACATGTCCATCAATCTACTTGTAAAAAACACAATAAATAAATATATGCAATTTGATCCGACGTATTATAATGCCGAGAGTATGTGATTTTATAAGGCCATCACATTATGTAGGCCGGAATTCACGGCGGAAGAAATGGGGAACATTTTATCCCTCACTTAGCCAGGCGACAAACGCGGGCGTCGAAATCTCGTCCGATGGCGCTTGTAATATTATAAGCGCAGTTCCATATCAACTAATCTACTGAAAAGCCCGTGTATTACTTCTACGGCCGTTTACTCCATATACCTCATATTTTGAATTGTATCGTATTGTTATTTCTCGTTTGTTTAAGAACTAATGTTATTCTAAAGATGCCTTTTCCCTATTTTCTTATCGTAATTCCACATATTCCCATACCATTAATTCTTTATGGCAATTGTTTATTCCTAGTTCGCAGCCATAAAACAGCTGATATGCCTTAGGTGTTGCCAGATTACATTAACATTGTTTATCTATTTGTATAGTATGCCATTCATGTTTGTATCTGCAACACTGATGCTTTTCATTTATTTTTCTCGTGACAGGTAACAATGTTTTCAAAGCCCATCCATTACTTCTATGGCTATTGGTATTCGTCGATGTAATGTGACATCAACATCCCCACATACCACAAACAGAAGTGTTGAAATGGTTACATTAAGAAATCGATTTTCCTGTATTTTGCGCTTCGTCAGCTGTATCTTTGGTCACCAGTGGCTGCTATAATGTTTACATATTGTTGTGCAAGTCCAAATATGTGAATATATGGGTCACTTCTCTTTATCTATCATTTGATATATGTACAATGTTGAATGTTGCAAAACAGCCTATTTGTGTGTGTGTGTGTGTGTGTGTGTGTGTGTGTGTGTGTGTGTGTGCGCGCGCGTGTCATCATGACTAAATAGGAGAGTCTTCCTTATATATCAGTGACATCATTCTCTCCCACATTTTATGTATTGGTCCTACCTGAAGGAACGCTGTGTTTGTTTTATGACACATTGATTTGTTGGTTGGTTGGTTGGTTGGTTGGTTGGTTGTGAATGCTTTTGTAAGACTACGAGGTTTAAACCTGAAGACGTATGCGCGGGCGTTCAAGTTGGCATATGCCTTGACTTAGGCGTTCATCTATCAGAGCGAAGTTATTGATAGCATTTTCTCCCCACCCGTCACCAAAGTGTCATTTTCACGGAAACTGTGTTGTTTTGCTCTGCTTCCCTCCTCCATACCCAGAAATCAGAAAGGCGTGCAATCCTGGAACTGGAATTTTATGTTTGCCGTGAGGTATATTAGGTATATTAGAAACAACCAGGTCATTGTTCAGCACAACACATATACTGGGAAGTCTCCGATTTCAGGGCCTAGGCCATTTGAACGTCAAGTCATTCTTCAGAAGCAAACACTACAATCGTGCAAATGATTAACAGCTAACCAACCAATCAACCAGTCAAAACAAAATTTAATTCTTGGTCTTCCCCCTTGGTCTGTTCCCTTCGATCTTGCCAGTTGTCACCAAGTTATCCAATTCATTTCTTTTCATAACATGCCCAAAAGAATTTGACTGTCTACGTCTAATGTCTCTAATCAGTTTACGATCTTCATTTGTTTCTTGAATAACTTGTTCATTGGATTTTCTGTCTGTCCATGGTATTCGTTGCATTTTCCTCAGAAACAACATTTCCACAGCCATCAGATGTTTTTCAGCTTGTCTGCTCATTGTCCACACTTCATTTCCATATGAAAGTACAGGTTCTATGTAGCACTTTAACACTCCTTTTCTCATTTTAGTTGATATCTTTTTATTGGTCTGTATCCGTTTCATCTTGCCAAAGGCTACAATCGACATGGAAATTCTTGTTGTAATCTCTTACAACAATCTAATCTGTTGTAATTCTTTGTAATCTCTTCAAGGCATCTCCCATCAGATGTTATGACTGTTCCGAGATAACAGTATCGATTCACTTGTTTAAGAATATGTCCATCTACTCGTATATTACATTGTGGTATTTCCTTCTTCCCAGTGACGACCATAATCTGTGTCTTCTTAATATTCAGTTCTAACCCTAGTTGTTCACTGTGTGCAACAACCGCATCAACTAAATTTTGCAGGTACTGTTCATTGTCTGCAATCAAGACTGTATCATCTGTGTATCTAATGTTATTGATGTATCGTCCCCCAGTTATGATTCCTTCCATATCTTCTATATTTCTGAAAGTGTGTTCACTGTACAGGGAAAAAATATCTGGAGACATTACACATTACTGTCTGACACCTCTCTTAATAGGCTGATATTGACCTACTTCATTAATAATTCTGATGGCAGCTTGTTGTTTCGAATATATGTTTTGTTTTTTTAAAGTCCAAGGTCTTTTCTATCAATATATAGATTTGGAAGCATACTTATCATGTTGACATGTCTCACTTTATCGAAAGCCTTTGTGTAGTCAATAAAACAAATGTGTAGATCTTTGTTTACTTCTCTAGAACGTTCAATTACTGTTCTCAATATATACACAGCATTTACTGTACTTTTGCCTTCTGCAAACCCACATTGTTCCTGTCCTATTTCAGATTGCATTTTCTTCGCAACTCTTTGCATGTTAATTCTTAGCATGTTAATTCTTAGCAAAATCGTTGTGATGGAAACATTATACTAATTGATTGATGTTGATCACATTCCAAGGCTTCTGATTTCTTTAAGATTGCAATAAATACAGAATTACATAATTCATGAAGTATATCTCCAGTATCATATATGGTTTTCAGGAGTCTGGTAACTTTATCTATTCCGTATTCTTCTAAAGCATTAATCAGTTCTGTTGTGATACTGTCTGAACCGGGGGTCTTACCAGATTTCATATGGTTAAGAGCATTCTGAACCTCCATCTTCAAAATTGATTGTCCTTTATTATTATTTTGAATATAATACTGTTCTTCTCAGTTATCATCATAAAGACATTTCACATAATCTGACCATACATGTAAAATCTGATCTATTTCTATTATGATTTTCCATCTTTTGTCTTTTCGTAGCCTGCTAATGTATGAGTTCTATGATTAGTAAGCTGCCGTATCCTTTTGTGCACTAGTTTGGTATTTTTAATGATGTGTTTTTTTTTTTCAATTTCTATGCAATTTTTCTTGTGCCATGCCTCTTTTGCCTCCTTACATAATGTTCTGGCTTTTCTGTGAATTTCTTTATACTTGGCAGGATTATTTTTTTCTGTCTGCTTTTAATTAGCTGTAAAATGTCTTCAGTCATCCATGTCTGACGACCCACTTTCTTTAATTTTGGAATAGATTTTTCTGCAGTTAAACTGATTGAATTCTTCAACATTTCCCATTGGTCATCAACATCTTGAAATAGGATCTCTAGGTCAGACAATATATCAAATTATTTCTTTACTTCTTTGTTAAAATCATCTTGTATTTCTTTGTCATTTTTCAATTTGCACAAATTATATTTAGTGTTTCCGGTTGCATACATGACTTTCTTTAACTTTACCCTCAGTGTGCCTGTAATTAATCTGTGATGAACGTAACAGTCTGCATTGGGAACTATTTTACGATTGTTAGCGCATTTCGACACCTTCTGCTAATCAGGATGTAATCTATCTGGTTTTTTATCCTGCTGTCTGGACTCTTCCATGTCCATAATCTTTTAAGATATTGTTTAAACCAGGTGTTTCCTACAAGAATTTCTTGTTCTTTTGCCCATTCTACAAGTGTAACCTCTTTCGTTTCGCTCTCCCAAACCATGGTTGCCTAAACTGCACCCATCGCCTTGATTTCCAACTTTTGCGTTGAAATCATCCATAATGCTATTTATTTCTGATTTGTTTACATTTCTTCAAAGCAAGCTCCATGTCATTATAAAATTCATCTATACTTTCTTCACTGCATTCACTTGTTGGGGCATATATTTGAATGACATTTATTTTAAAACGTCTTCCGTTTAATTTTACTAATAGAAATCTGTCTGACACAGCCCAATAACCTTTAATAGAATTTGATGTTTGCCGATCCAACATAATAGCTACACCTCTTTGCCGTTCTTTTTCCTCCAGAATAAATAAGCTTACAATCCTCTCCCGTCTTGGTCCCTGCCCCTCTCCATCTGGTTTTACACATTCCTAATATATTAATATTCTCTCTTCCCATTTCTTGTTTGATGTTACCCAGTTTTCCATCTGCATTTATTGTTCTGACATTCCAGATATATTGTAAAATGAACACAGCGTTCCACTAGGTACGACCACCATATAACATGGAGAGAATGATGTTATTTGACTAGCATCAGACCTAGGTTGTTCATGTTCCAGGAGCAGGCTTTTGTAAGTGATTTTCAAGAGATGTCAACCGATTACCCACGAATAGTGTTTTAATGATACCGTATGTCTTCATTTGCCTCAATGAACTTTGCTAGCTTGCTCAAAAGCCAAGTTTCACAAGTCATTTCTTGAACGTAACAGGATGATGAATGTTTATTAAATGTTTAGTGGTTGTGTGTGTGTGTGTGTGCGTGCGTGCGTGGGTGCGTGTGTGTTGTGTGTGTGTGTGTGTGTGTGTGTGTGTGTGTGTGTGTGTGTGTGTGTGTGCATTCAATAAAAATTATATCAAAATATTAGAAGTAATGATGCAGCAGGATGTAACAATACAACATTAAACGGGAATGTGTGACTCCCGCAAAACAGTGAGAGATGCTTAAACGCAGACACGGTGTGCATACCTTACAACAAACACAAATCAGGCAAACGGAAATCGCAGTGTGGAAAATAATCAGGATAATAATAATGAAGTAAAAATACGGTATTTTTAATCTTAATTTTTAACTGTCTAGTGCATTTTTACCTTTCATCATCTCTCTAATATGGTTTTCCACAGGACATTTTCTGTTTATATTCTGATTTTCAGCGATTGAGTATCTCTGCTAATACGCCGTAAATAATGCATTAGTCGTATTTGTATTTCTAGTTTGTTTAAGATTTCCAATTCTTCTAATGATGGCTTTGCACGATATTCCGCCCATGTTTCTGCGTATCCATTTATCATTCACGCGTTATTATTACTACTTTTTCATAGGTCGCAGCCAAATAGGAATTTCAATGTCTTCTCCAGTTATCTGATTCACTTCTGCTGTCCTTTCCCGTTGTTTAATACCAATGTTGAGTCCATAGAATCTAAAATATGTTAGAAACATAGAACTGTTATTAACGAAAAAAGGGGGGGGGAAATAATAATATTTAATTAATTACATAGATATGACTATAGAATGGGGAGATTTGCCTATTAAATTGGCTCTTCTGCATGTCATGGAATACACTGCACTCGAAAAACATGTGTGCTGAAAGCAGCAGTGCAGCTCAAACTATGCTTAGTAGGAGACTACATGTAAGTACGCTGTAAATAATTAAACAACAGTTCAATTTGAGATCTTTAGTACGGCCACCGGTGTACTTGGTCCCCATGCAGATGTGGTTAAGTCGTCTGCTTAGCATTCTGGAGACTTTGGGGCCCTTCCCCGGTCTGCGTCGTCCCAAGCAAGAGTAAAGTTGTTGTTTTTTCGTGGTGAAGCCAAGGAATCCTCGCTGCATCTACATAGCTCGTGCTATGTGCAATGCTTTCAGCAAGCCGCTTGTCTTCGAGCGGAGAGAGACCACGTTAGATGAACTCCCTCTCGACTTTAGTACTTTGGCGCAAGCTTCCTGTAACGTACAATGTTACAATGAATAAACTAATATTAGACAATATCGCCGCTTGGTACATACAAATTGCACAGTCATGATGGCGGTGGGATGGTAAGTGCCTCAGAAACATGTGTAGCATTCAGCCATATTTTGTTATTATTGTTGATGTACATCTTATTGATAAGTAAAAGACCCCTTTGCAAACCATAAGCGCATTGGACATATGTTGCTAGGCCCATATTTTGATAGATCAACCGGCGCTTGGTGAGTGATATTGTCAGTATCACGGCCGGACACCTTTACTTCCCAAGACATTTCACTGTAAACATTTAAAACTGAATCGATGCGAATTCAAACCCATGGTCAACGGCCGGTAGAAGAGCTGCTCCTTGCATCCTGTTAGTTTATTTAATATCTGGATAGTAATTTATCGTGTCCTTAATTGTTCAAGGCCAGATGTAAAATAAGCATGATAAGTAACAGTCTGAAACATCAATGTATTAATGTTAAATAACAAGGTGAGATCATATTTATATGTGATATTAATTTTGGGATTGATTCATTTGTTGCTAGTATTTGTACATACAATGTATTAGTTTATTTAGCACACGGGGTACACTCATTGTAACCTTGATTCTCTGAATTCAGAGGCAAAATATAAATGATAAAGAAATTGCTGAAACAACAATGTAATAGTTTTGAATAAATATATATTGAGCAGAAGACATCGAGTCGTATAGTCTGTTCATATTTGCTTGCCCTTATTCAAGATCAATTTTTTTTTTATGAAAACTGTTTTATCGTTATGAAATTTTTCCTGCCGTGTTATATTTACCCCCACCCAAGGAATATGTAATTGATACGTCCAAAGGCAACTCAAACCATCGAAAGCGGTGACATTTCTTTGATATTTTGGCGAAAATGTAGTGAATTCACGCTAACAAACTTGTTTTACCGTAATGCATGTCAATTCGGGTGACGACACAAGTACAAGGCGAAGCCAGATTAGTATGGGAGTGGGTGCAAAAAAATGTTGCTTAAAAGGATGCATTTCTTCTGAATAGTAGGAGAAAAATATCCCAGTAGGTATGCATGTGGATTAATGTCTGCGATATCTGCCCAGACCTTAATCTATGTCGGACGATTCTAGTAGATTGATGACTGCTCTAGGTTGCATAAAATCCAATCCATCCTTTTCCCAATAGTCATCTTCCTCTTTCAACACATGGTCCTCACATTTTTTCCAATAACTTGTATCAATATTTAACAGCGTGGTCTGGGTTAGTATCTTGACGTCAGACAATTTGAATGTAGTATTGTCAGCTGCCACCTGTCCTTTAAATTTAGCGCACACAAGTTTTATATGGTTTAAATGAGAATTGTACGGCGGAAGTATCAAACACCTATGACCATGCTCTTCTATCAGATTGTTGATTTGATTTTGTTTTAATGATGCATTATCCATGATTAGACAAGACGGGATGGAAGCACTGTATTCTTGGGAAAATCTCTAAGTACATTACCAGTCAACCCCTATTGTTTGTATGCTTTGATACGAACAAAAGTCCAGCATTCTGTAGTAAACCATTATGAGTACTACCAGCATGGGCTATGACCAAACGCTGTCCTTTACTGCTGAGCACGTATCGCTTTATCTTGCCATCCACTGATTGCCATTCCTTCTCACTTGTGTAGTGCGAATTGAACCAGGTTTCATCCAAATACACTATGTCATATTATTCTTTGTGCATTTCCCCTATTTCATGTAGATATCTGCTTCTCATGGCTCCTAGATGCGGTTGCTCGCAAATAATATTTCTACCTCCCTCGTACTTTCTAAAAGTGAAGCCTAATATCCTTATAATTTTCTACAACTTTGTTTTGGATAGTTCTATGTCATTGTTCTTTCTCAACCAAATCATAAATTTTCTTACATTCACTGTTTCTTTGGCATCAAGCAGTTTTATAATATCGCCTTATGACATCCTTGTCAAAGCTGTCTACAATTGCCTTTCTGCCTACCGTTTGCTTATTGCGTGGTGGTTTCATTCCAGATTCTTGCACCCATCGACGAAATGACCGTTTACTCAACCCCAATGCATGCACTCTTCTTTTCTCGGGATTTGTAATAGTATGCAACAGTTTCCTGCGATCAGCTTCTTGACAAAAATATTCATACATTCAAATGTTAGCGACAAACGGTAAGATTTATAAAGTAATCACGTTTCGTGAAAGCACCAACATTATTGACGACACCTCTAAACACTTGCTTCTCATAAGGAAATTCCCGTGCACCTCGGAGAAAATTCACTATTGAACGCTGATGTTTCTGGGTTAAGATGTAATTCAGGTACTTTTGCCTTAATTCACCCCAAACAAACGGAATCCCAGGGTATGACGTCACATCCAGGGGTTCCCTGTGTTGCGCCGTAGCTCGGTGCGCAATTTTATCGGTGTGCAACAGTTGCTCTCGGCAACATCCCCCGCCCCAACTGTAACTGGCAAAATGAAATGCCTGTCAACTCTTGAGACCAGCAGTATACGAAAAGAATGATGATCTGTCTGTACGGGAGACGCAAGCCTTGCAGCCATGTGGCCTTGTCTCAGCGGAAGGATGTCCTGCCGACATACATGGTGAATGTCGTCGGCATTTCCATCTGTCCTGACGCTCAGTCAGTGATATCACCATGATGACATGATTATGAGAACAGTGTCTAGCAGAATGTCAGATGCCATGATGCTGCTGCAGCAAAGCAACGCTACTCTGCTTGTCGTGGACAGCTGCTGCTGCCAGTTCCATAAAACTCATGATGAGACAGACACAGGGACGCAGAGGTGTTTCCAAGGCACCAGGGCCGGGTTATATACTGGCCAAGACCTATTGACGCATCCTCGTCGAGCGTCCTGGGTAACAGGTCCCTTCGGTGTCCTGGCTAAAGTCAGTAGAATCGCCGATTCCTCCGAAGTCGGAGAGTGTCTGCCTGTACGGCGAGGAACCACCAGCTGCACACCAATAAACCAGACATGGGACAACGGATACTCACGCAAACCTTAGGTCATGTATGATATCACACTGATGTTGGACAACAGAATGCTTTCATCCGACGTACAGGACTTCGCGCTGGAGCTCAAGCTAACGAACACATGCAAGCAGACAGACACACACACCCACACAGAAACGGTTGTCAAAGCCAAAGAAACACTGTGGGGCAATTTAAATGCACTTACACGCACTGTACCCGAACACAGAGGAGATCACCTTCAGTGCTAAATATAGCTGGTGACCCTAAATATAGCCGGTGACGTTTGTTTGGGGTGAATTAAGGCAAAAGTACCGTAATTCATTCAGTAGCATGTTCTTTGCAGAACCTCGCTCAAATAACAACCTTCCGGAAAACCTCTCGATCATGAGCAAGGTGTCCCGCGTCTGATACACCCATATGGAGATCATCCGCCACATCTTGCACCCGTCTTCTTTTTGACCTTCCTCTTCCTCTCTTCCCAGGCATACCACTACATTATTGTTCTCTCCAAACTTTCGTGACATTTCAAGTGAGCAAACTATTTCAATTCTCTTTGTTTGATTGCTTTCAATAGCCAACCTTCTTCAATATTCAGCTCTTGAAGTATGGATGCATTTGTTTTTTTCTTTACCCAAGATATTCTTAGAACTCGTCTATAAAATTTATATTCAAAGGCATTTATGCGCTGTTCAGCTTTTTCGTGAAATCACTGTAATTTAACAATCAGATGATAAAAATACTAAAGACAGTTTGATTCGCAACTACAAGTTGTTTACTGCGGGGAGTCGGTGAGATCAAACAATACAGTCGTCTTTGAAAGTCCCCACAAGACAGAAAATTGTAGGCTTGTTATTGTGACCCGATTGGGAGAATGCAGGAACTCGCTAGCTTGTCTTGGTTGTTGAAACAAGAGTGACCACGTTTGCATTGATTAAACAAAGGGGAAAGAATTATTCTGAAATGGATAGTCTGCCCCTGGAAGAATCTGATGTATTGACATCAAAGAACATCACTAGAACACTCCAAGGCTCTTTGACAAAAACATGACTTGTCTACTGTTAGTGTAGACAAGAAAGTTGGCTTGAGTTGACGTGTTTCTGAACCGCTGTTAGGAATTCGGAAAGCATCTACAGTGTTAGATTTAATTTAAGATTAAATAACATGTGTCTTTATGGCAAATTGTAGAGGCCATCCAGGAGTGATGCGGTGTTCCATAAGATATTACATATAGTGTATTTAGACCTAAATAATATAGGCAGTAGCCTTGGTTAAAACTAGCTAGGGTGAGGAAATAATTAGCTCTGCTAGTTGAGAATAGATTAGTGAAAGGATGATTAGCTCTGTTAGTTGAGAATAGAGTAGTGAAGTGAGAATTAGCTCTGCTAGTGAGAATAGTGTAGTGGGGTGATATTGGGAGAGATTAAGGATGGGTTGGGAGATGGGAGAAGTGTCCAATATTGGGATCTTTCAGTGGGGTGCCCACTGGGGTTCTGCACTCTGTTTATTGGTCTTTCCTTGTCATAGCCTGATTCGGACCTAGGTGATGAGCTCATCTGCTCTATGACAGAGTTTAGTTAGCTGATAAATATCTGAGCGAGGCCGTAGACCTACACTCAGCTGGTAGGATCAATGACTAGTGCTCTCAGCAGGTGTGTTATTTCTCTAACAGGTTCCCTGCCAGTTACGAGGAAGCTTTACACTCGTTTTGAAGAAGTTTTACTCCAATTGAGAAGAACACCAGTTGAACAGTCAAATGTTTTCTCACGGAACATGAATAACGTCCAAGAAGAAAGTTTGTACAATAATGTTTACGCTGGGCCCATGATCAGGAGGGTCCACCATAACATGGCTCAGAAGAGCAAAACCATATAACGATTCCTGTGTGATAAGGTTCACCTAGGATGGGTGATGTTTGTTGATACACCACATATCATACGAACAATAGTAACTAAACGAGAACTTTAAATGTAACATTCACATGGTGTGGTAGATTCCAATAAAATATTACAAGGGACATTGTACTTGAGACAATATAGACACTAGATAGGATAAAGTCTATTACCAACAACAGTGATACTTATTTTCACAGTACATAGATTTGTACATTTTAATAACTATAGGGACTTATAAGGTGCAGTGTGCAACCGGTCCATGATCAGTGGTAACTTATAGACTGTATCTATTTCGGATGATCATGTAGATGGATTACCAGGTATCTACAGAAGAAAGTCAGTGTCTGGCAGGAGAGATACATCACTGGGTGAGGTTGTCTTGTGCTGACCTAACGTGCTGTGGTGTGTCCTTGCAAGGATGAACTGACTGGGCTATTGATCTGAGGGTCCGATTCTACACACATTATAGAACGCGTCAAACATTCTTCGCATACGCTTCTCGCATACATTACACATTTCTTTTAATAAATTAATTGTTAGAAGCTAGAGTTGTGGAGTATGTTGCGTTGGAGAAGAATGAGAGGGGGCATGATACAGCAGTGATAGAGAGAGAGAGAAAGAGGTGTCCATAAACTGATGGAGTTTTGTAGACGGATTCTAGTGGTTTCTCCAAGATAATGATAAGGGGTTAAAATATAATGTGGATGTTGATTCCTCTCACTCCAGGGACGACACTTTAAACGGATACACGACAAGCTTGTTTAGTTAAGAGTCCAGGTTTCACAGGTGTATGTTGCAATGGGAAAGATGCATGCTCTTAAAAATCTAAGTTTTGTAGTTCTGTCTGTCCAATTCCATAATGTATTCAGTTGTTTTAGTCTTTGAAGAGCAATTGATAGTCGTCGTTTAATTTCATTCATTGTGTCACCGTTGTTGGTAATCAATGACCCAAGATGTTCAAAATTCTCCACCACCTCCAATTCTTCCCCATTAACATATATTTCTTGTCCATAGAGATTTATCTGTATGCATTATCTTTGGTATATATATATATATATATATATATATATATATATATATATATATATATATATATATATATATATATATATATATATAAAACAGAGTGTATGTGGCTTTGTTTGTGTGTTTGTGGTCAGCTAGCTATGTATTAAATGCGTTCGATAACGGTACATCCGATTGAGATGCAATTTTCTACACGTCTTCCTTTCATTCCTGTGCAACCGACTATAATAGTTTCTTAGTGTAAAATCTTCTACTTATTTAATAACATTTACTTTTTCATTTTCATTATATAATGTCTATATAGCAGGGGGACTTCACGCTAGAAAAGTTATTTCAAGGGAAATAACTTTTAATAACATTTCTATATACTTTATAGTCATATTGTTGGACTTACTTGCACTATTGTTAAAATCTTTGTCTATAGTTATTTTCAGGCATATGAGTTATAATAAATAATGATATAATCTTTAAGGCATTTTCAAAGTTTGCATAAAAATAATGCATAATGCATAACATTGTAACCCATCTTTTTCTGCTTACAGAACTTATCAACTCTCATGTCGGTGATTAAAAACAGTTTTCATTAAAAATAATGAATGGTGTGTGGAAGGACATTCTTTTAAGTTACTGTTTACCGGCGAAACCACGCCGGGTCAGATAGATAGACAGACAGACAAATAGTCGGGAACGGAAGCTTATTTGACTACTTATATGAATGAATTAAATGACATGCTCCCCACCAGGGACTGGGTGAAGCCGGGTTGGGTCAGACAGACAGACATATAAACAGACAGTCGGGAACGGGAGAGCTTATATGACTACGTATATGAATTAAATGAGATGCTCCCCACCAGGGACTGGGTGAAGCCGGGCCGGGACAGACACACAGACAGATAGACAGACAAACAGATAGTCGGGAACGGGAGAGGTTATATGACTACGTATATGAATTAAATGATATGCTCCCCACCAGGGACTGGGTGAAGCCGGGCCGGGTCAGCCAGACAGACAGACAGACAAACAAGCAGACAGACAGACTGTTAGATAGATAGATAGATCCCCTCCAGGGCCTGGGCGAACCCCGGCCGGGTCAGCTATTGTATATATATATATATATATATATATATATATATATATATATATATATATATATATATATATATCCATCCATCCATCATGTGCCATGCCGGAAAGCATGGGCGGTCATGTTCTGGCATCTCGCTCGATCACCAGAGTCGTGGATCAGCTCTGTGTTCCTGTCTCGACCATGCCACGTGGCCAGGCCATCTAGGTATTTGCTTCTAGGTCTTCCCTTGGTCTCTTCCCTTCGATCTTACCAGTTGTAACCACGTTCTCCAATTCATTTCTTCTCATAACATGCCCAAAACATTTTGACTGTCTACGTCTAATGACTCTAATCAGTTTACGATCTTCATTTGTTTCTTGAAGGACTTGTTCATTGGTTTTTCTATCTGTCCATGGTAGTCTTTGCATTTTCCTCAGAAACCACATTTCCACAGCCATTAGCTTGACTGCTTATTGTCCACGCTTCACATCCATACAAAAGTATAGGTTCTATGCATCTCGTCCCTCTTTTTCTCGTTTCAGTTGATATCTTTTTGTTGGTCAGTACGTTTTTCATCTTGCAAAAGGCTACCTTCGCAATGGCAATTCTTATTCTAATCTCTTCAAGGCATCTCCCATCAGATGTTATGACTGTGCCGAGATAACAGTATCGATTCACTTGTTTAAGAATATGTCCAACTACTCGTATATTACATTGTGGTATTTCCTTCTTCCCAGTGACGACCATAATCTGTGTCTTCTTACTTAATATGCGGTTCTAACCCTAGTTGTTCACTGTGTGCAACAACCGCATCTACTATATTTTGCAGGTCCTGTTCATTGTCTTCAATCAAGACTGTATCATCTGCATATCTAATGTTATTGATGTAATGTCCCCCAATGTTGATTCCTTCCGTATCTTCTATATTTCTAAATATATTTTCACTGTACAGGGAAACAAGATCTGGAGTCATTACTCATCCCTGTCTCACCCCTCTTTTAATATGCTGATATTGACTACATCGTTATCAATTATGATGGCAGATTGTTGTTTCCAATATATGTTTTTTACAAGTCTAAGGTCTTTTCCATCAATTTGTAGATCTTCAAGCATCCTTATCATGTCGACATGTCTAAATTTATCGAAAGCCTTTGTGTAGTCAATAAAGCAAAGATATAGATCTTTGTTTACTTCCATAGAACGCTCAATTGCTGTTCTCATTATATACACAACATTTACTGTGCCCTTGCCTTCTACAAACCCACATTGTTCTTCTCCTATTTCGGGTTGTATTTTCTTCCTAACTCTTTGCATGATAATTCTCAGCAGAATCTTTTTGATGTGGCTCATTATACTAATTGTATAAACATGCTCTTTTTTTAACAGTGTGTAGATAGATCATTTCCAATAATCCGCTCACCACAGACACAAATAATGAATTTATATATGTATCAGGATTGTCGTCTCCCAACATTAAAATCATGTGTCCCAAAAACCAAACACGAACTGTGTCGTCGTGGATGGTCACTGTTTTGTTGGCATTCTCTCTCTCTCTCTCTCTCTCTCTCTCTCTCTCTCTCTCTCTCTCTCTCTCTCTCTCTCTCTCTCTCTCTCTCTCAATAAAATACTCTGTAACCATGTCTTCTTCTCGGATGACCTTCAACACCCCACGACGTCTGTCCGTAGGCCGGCAATCGTATGGTGGTAGATTTCGTTGTGAATCCTCTCTTCTTGAAGAATTACTTCGCGTTGTATTGTATTTATTAAAAATTAGACCATGCGTTGACACATGCCTTGTGATTATCATAAACTTTCCGCCAACTTCAGAAATCTGCTAAATACAATTTCAATACTGCGCCTGCCTGCAGCCAGCAGGGTAGGATCGGCTAGCCTCTCTCAAGAGGGGTGAAAAGTGAAAAATTAGTAGCCTACTGATGACCCGCAGACTACACAAGTCATCCTCACCTACCCGTGATGTAGATCGGGAAACCATGACCCCGTGGCCATGGGATATGGCTCGCCAGTAGGGACGTACTCCCCTTGGTCAGATTTTTTCGTCCTAAACCTGCAACTGGGCTAGCAAGCCGGCTCGAAGAAAACACAATACATATACATGGACTGATTAAAACGGAAACGGACACGGCAATATTGAAGGAAAACGAGACAGACCAACGATTATAAAACTAGACACTCTGAAAATCTGGTGTTTTAATAATAAAGAAGAAGCACTGATAGAAACAGTGGAACAGAGAAGAATTGTATTAATGGGAATAGCGGACACCAGAATAAAAATGGGAATGGATGCAAGGAGATCCACCAAAGTTATACTTTCGTCTAATCCGGAGTGTAACAACATGAAATGGCAAGGAACTGTGTAGGAATAGTCATTGAACCAGGGTTATAAGAAGAATATTAGATGTAAAATATATATCATAAAGAATAATACCGGTGAGAACACACGAACATACAATTACTACATATGTACAAATATATACACCATGTGACACAAGCAAAAATGATCAAGAGTGTGAGGAGTTCTTCGAAGACATTCACGATACACTTAATAAAATAGACAGGGAAGAAAACATCATAGTTATGGGAGATATCAACACAAGATTAGGACGTAACAGAAAGGACATAGAGAAACATATTTTTTTTTCATTTGGAGACCAACACAATAAAAGAATAGATTGATAGAGCTATGCACTCAACACGACATCTTTATGACAAATATATTTTGGTTTAATACAAAGGCGCACAAATATACACTTGGTATAAATGGAAAGATCTAAACTCCAAAAGCTAAACTGATTTCATATTAACAAGAAACACCAGAAAGATAAATATATTAGATGCAAGGGCAGTGCCAAACGTAAGTTGAAACACAGACCACAAAGCAATTATTACCACAGAAAGAACCAATAGAAAAAGAAAACACAAAACAGGAAAACACATACCATATGAATTAGTCAACTTAAAAGAATCTCAAAGACGAAACTGTGAGGGGAAATTGTAAGAACAAATTTAATGCAATTTTTGTAAAACTACCAATAGAAAGAAACACTGTGAAAGAAGATTGAGAGATTTTCAAACATGCTGCAAAAATAACACGTGGAATCATTTAAACTACAAATCACACGGATAAAGAAAATAACAAGCGGTGGAACGCTGAAGTAAAGACAGCTGTAAAAAGACAAAAATAAAAAGTATAAAAATATAATAATAAAGAGAGAAAAACAAAAAGACTGGAAGGAATATGGAGAAATCCTAAATAAATACCGAAAGGAGGCAACAAGAAACTTCAACGAAAAGATTAGTGCAATGAGAACCAGATCAGAACCCTTTGACCCAACTGAAATAATTACCAGCGAAAAATGGTGAACCTATAAGAGTAAAAAAATAAATACTTTAAAGATGGAGGCAGTATCTGTAACAAAACGCCAGTGGCCAATGTCCTCATGCCTTCTTGGGTTTGGGTAAACAGTGGGAAACAGCTTTCGGGAACCCTCAGTTCTCTTATCCGCTCAATTCCCCTGGAAGATAGTTCTCTTGGTTACTTTTACAACCCGATATTCTTAATAGAACTATTAGAAGTCTGACATTTCTTTGGGAAAACCAGATAGGGTACATTGCACGTAATAAGCACTCGTGCAGTTTGTTGGGCAATCACGGAACGTTTCCACAAAGGTTAGATACTGCATCATGTCAATTTGACAATTTAAAGATTGGGACAGATTAAGTGCAGCATCCTGCTTGTGGATTGAAAGGTAAAACTGGGTTTTAATTAGTCCTGCCAAACCTTGGCCTATAAATCTCTGTTGTCTCGACTGGTGCGACGAATTTGCAAAAAGCCAATCATGTCATATCGGGAGTGGGTTGACAGTTGACAGAAGGGGTAGTATCTTCTTTCCTATTCTTGCTAGTGATAGGGAACTACACTTCGTTCCATACAGACCCACTAATATAATACGTGGGAAATACGGAACCGTATAAGCCAAAAGAGGCTATTCAGTAGAGCACGGTAGATGGGTCCCGAGAACACGGGGTATGATTTACACGTTCCCCTTCACATTTTAAAGGAGGGAGGGAAACACCCATAATTACCCACACAACACCACAAGAGCTTTGTCGTGAGAAAGGCAGGGTTTGTAAGTGAGAGGGAAGCCTGGAAATGAATGTGCCCAGTAATAATAAAGGCATGGCATGAGAGAAGAGAGTGAATCTTGTATGCAAAGAGTTCCTAAGGTAACCAACAGGACCTATACAAGCTGGAGGTCTAGTCAAACAGGGACGTAGCCAATCCAGGGGCTACCTGACATGTCAGGCCCATTCAATCGGGCCTCATATATAATGGATAGGGTGAGGTAAATGTATGACAAATTTATTAACTGAGGCCCTATTGATCCTCAGGATTGTGGTGCTTGAGTCGGCCCAATCGCTCACTAATCTCTGTCATCTCCAGGGTCCTCCTGGAATTGAAAGGAGCAGAAGGGATCTGCAAGGCCACGATATAGTCACCTTAAGCAAGTCTCAGGTGAACCATGGACGGCCAGGACGACCCCAAGCCAATTACTCCAATCAATGGATTGAGGTCCGATTGGTACTGAACTAGTGGCATTCTTCAGTACCAGCTCAATACAAATCACATCGTCAACATAGAAGTGGCTGACCCTATGTTCTTGGCTGGACTTACGTCTAATTCTCAGTCATCAGCATCCGTGTCTGTAACATTGAAAGGCACATACCCATTCCCCATTCACGAACTGTTCCCATTGTATGAATTCCTACCCAACATTGTGCCAAGTGATACTATGGGGCTTCGAAGAACACTATACTCAATATTATCCACTCAAACCCGGAAGCCTGGTTCTACAGCGGCCTGTTGTTCGCACAACCGATCTGGAAGGAGGGAACTAACTAAGGACATACTCGGTGAGGTGGATGTCGACTGACGGGACATTGTCGTACTCTTGGGTCTATGATTATCATACCTATGAGGCTCTGTGCCTGGACTACAAACCTTGCCCCTGTTTGTTTGTAGAGAACTATCTGTTTTAACTGCCTTGATGATTTTCCTGTGCTGTTCTTTATTAAGTTACTAAATTGAAATTATAGTTTACTGTGACAATCGCAATGTTATCTGTTGTCAGCCCCGAGGTCAAATGAGAGACTGACAGTGAGTCCGGGGAACGGAGGAGGGTTAGCAGACAAAAACCTATCCTACCCTGGGCTAAAGAATAATATTGAAGCATTGTGACAGGGGTATTTGGGACCCACCACATAACTTGTTACAATCTCTGGGAGCACGTCGCGGGATATTTGAAATCCTGATAGAGTTATGGCTGATATAGTCATAGGGGACATATATTCTTGTCTACTATCAATAGGTTCTGCCTACCGTGCCAGGCTATTGTCTGTGTTCTTCCTAACACAGACTGACCGACATACGACGTGCTGTGGTCGTGTAATATATTCATTTGGTTACTTCAGATAGAAATTTAATATATAATTTTATACTCACTTACCCTCTGAGTTTAAGAAGGCATCAGCTAAATTTAATGTTGCTGACGTACAGGCCACAGGGAGAGAGATGGGCTATGAGGGGGCGGAATTACAGAAATATGTTCAAGAAGTTAAACGAGACTTCAGACAAGCTGAGCGCGAAGCTAAGAAACTTGAGGCAAAGCGCGAAGCTAAGAAAATCAAGGCAGAGCACGAAGCTAAGAAGTTGGAAGCAGAGCAGGCTGCCAGAGACCATGAGTTCCGTATGAGGGAGTTGGAGTTGAAAGCTCAAACTGCCAAGGAAAGCGAGGGTGCAGTGGGAGGCGCAGTTCTCCCTGGCTCAATAACTTCTAGTGGCGGTCCATACCAGGCAATAAAGTTCCCATTGCTCCCGTTCGATGAACACAAAGATAAGATCGACCAATATCTTCAAAGATTTCAGTCGATGGCATTGGCTATGGGATGGAACGGGGGAAATGGAACTTGAAACTCTCACAGGGCCTGAGGGGGACCGCGTACGAGGTATACTCAAGGTTGCCACCTGGTATGGAGAATGACTATGAGGCCCTGGAAAAAGAATTATTGAAAAGGGTCCAGATGACAGCCCATACATACCGGCAGCAGTTCAGAAAGTCGAAGAGAGAGCCAGGGGAGATGTTCGCAGCCTACAGCGTTAGACTTAAGTCTTACCTTTTGAAGTGGATGCCATTAGCTGGATTTGCTAACGACTATGAAGAAGAAGCCTAAACCAGCCCACACAAAGAAGGAGGATCCTTTCGATAAAGTTCCAACTAAGAAACCCTCTGGTAAGAGTCCACCTGGATCTCCTAAAAGAAAGTGGAGTGAAAAGTGGTGCGCCTACTGCAAATCTAACACACACACAATACGGCCGATTGCAGGCGCAAACAGAAAAATTCTCACTATGCTGCCTGTCTTGTAGAAACCAGGGAGGGGTCTAACAAGGAGGTAGAAGGGAGGGTTATTGAGAACACAGATTCAGAGAAACCACCAGTAGTAGAGACGATACTTGTGAACGGACAACCAGTTGAGTGTCTCTATGACACAGGTCAGCAGTTCGAGGCCGTAATTTCAGCACACTTAGTGAGCCCAGAGCAGCTAACCGGGGAGTCTATTGAGATTCAAACGGCGACCAAGAGTGCGGTAGCGATGTCTCTTCCGATTGCGAAGGTGGACATCAAATCAAAATATGTTACCGGCACTATCCAGGCAGCCGTTCTGCTCGATCCTATCTTCCCCATGATCTAGGGTTGTCGCTACGTCTTTTTAGGGATTCCAACAGAACCTATGTACGTAGGGGCAATGCAAATCAGATCTCAATCAGTAGATGAGCAGACGCCGGCCTTGATTGTAAATCCCTTGCCTGGGGAATTACGAGCTGCTCAAAGCCAGGATGCTACCTTGCAACCTTGCTTCAATCAGTTGCCAAAAAGTGCTGAGCCACCAAGACGGGGTCAGTATTATATGAAGAATCGGTTACTGTACCGGAGAGTCGGAGTGGAGGGGCGCCATCATGGACAGCTGGTAGTTCCTCAGTCCTATCGGGAACAGCTTCTTCATATGGGACACACCATTTCATTCAGTGGACACATGGGTGTCGGGGCAACACTCCAGCGCATTTCTTGCCATTACTACTGGCCAGGGATGACTGGAGACGTGCGTCGGTACGTCAAGTCGTGCCCAGCGTGCCAGCGAGTGGCACCAAAACACTGGACGGCTCCGGTAATCTTGGGCGACATACCCATTATGAACTCTCCTTTCGAGAGAGTTGCCATCGATCTTGTTGGTCCTCCTCCTCGGACTAGGAAGAGGAATATGTACATTCTTACGATGGTGGATTGCTGTTCCATGTGGGGTGAGGCGAACCGTTGGCCACAATCGACTCTAAGCGAGTGGCTGATGCACTGATGGAGACCTTTACTCGGTTGGGATTTCCAAACCAGATCCTAACGGACAATGGTTATGTGGTTATGTGGTAAGCTGATGGAGGAAGTCTTCCGTACCTTCCAGACCAACCACATTCACACTAGCCCGTACCACCCTCAGTCTAGTGGGCAAGTAGAGAGGTTTAATGGTACCTTGATGACTATGCTTCGAAAGTTGGCTCAAGAGAAACCAGACAGATGGGATGAGTATATCCCAGCCGCCTTGTTCGCCTATCGGGAGGTTCCCCATGGGTCGACCGGGTTGCCACCAGCCACTCTACTATTCGGGAGGCCAATCAAAGGTCCCTTAGAAGCCCTATTGAGGTGTTGGACAGAGGAGGACTCTTCCGAAGAAGTAGTATCCTCCTATAAATACGTCGAAGAGTTAAAGAAGAAACTCCAGACGGGTTGGGCTTTGGCAGCTCAGAATCTGAGGGCGGCCAGAAAGAGACACGCGGCCTACTACAATAGAAGGACGAAAGATAGGTCTCTTAAAGTGGGGGATCGGGTTCTGTTGTTAGTTCCAGTAGTTTCCAATAAACTCGAGGTTGGTTGGCAGGGGCCTTTCCCGGTGGAAAGGGTTGTGTCTCGCACCAACTATGCCATCCGGATCAGGGGGAAATCCAAAATCTTCCACATTAACCTCCTAAAAAAGTATGAAGAACGATCCGATGGTATTTCTCTCCCACTCATGACTATGGCGGTCTCGATGGAAACTGAATCGGGCGAAGACGCGGATAGGGAGTATCCTTTACACCCTGGGGAAATCTACAGGGATGTACATGTAAGTCCTGATCTGTCGGCTGAAGAAACAGATCTTGTCATCCGTTTGTTGGAGTTCCATCAGCAGATTCTTACCGATCGGCCAGGGCGGGCAGGGTTGGTCGAGTTTGATATGACTCTGACTACCCAAGACCCCGTCCGCCAAAAAATATATCCAGTGCCCTTTTTCGAAAGAGAAGGCCATGGAAGCCGAAATCCAGAAGCTTCTGGACGATGACATCATCACTCCTTCGACTTCTCCTTACAATGCCGGGGTTGTCTTGTTGAGGAAGCCCAGCGGGGAGCACCGCTTATGTATTGATTACAGGCATTTAAACAGTTGTACTAAATTCCAAGTTGAACCGTTACCGAACACAAATCAACTGTTTGCCAGACTAAATAAGGCAAAGTACTTTTTCGAAAATCGATCTAAGCCGGGGATATTATCCGATCCCTGTGAAGCCCGAGGTTCGCCCCTTGCCCGCATTCAGTACTCCCAGCGGGCATTACGAATTCAAGGTGATGCCATTTGGGCTAAGCAATGCGCCCACTGTGTTCACCCGCATGATGTGAAAGTTATTAGAGTCTTTAAAGGATCCCTCTGTCGTCTCGTTTATGGATGATATTCTCATCGCGTCTGACAATCTGAAGGATCACCTGAAGCCCTTGGGACAGATCTTCACAAGGTTACAAGAGGAATGGTTAACCGCCCGTCCAGCCAAATGCATGATTGGCTATCAATCCTTGGAATTTCTGGGACATACTATTACCCCAGGGGGACTGGTACCGGAACAAAAGAATGTTGAGAATGTCAGAAACGCATCCCGTCCTAAATCCAAAAAGGATGTTAGGTCTTTCTTGTCTCTGTGTGGGTATTACCAGAAATTTATTCCGAAGTTCAACGAAATTGGGGCACCGTTAACAGAAACCCTGAAGAAAAGATCGCCCGATCCTATAGTCTGGACCCCGAGCTGTGAAGAAGCTTATGGGAAACTGAAACAGGCTTTGGTTGATAGGCCAGTCCTGCAACTCCCAAATTTGGAGAACACGTTTGTTCTACGAACCGACGCCAGTAACATAGGGATTGGAGCAACTTTGTTGCAGGAAGGGCGAGATGATCCTACGGTACTATGTCCGGTGGCGTATGCAAGTAGAAAACTGTTACCCGCGGAACGGAATTACTCCCCCGTCGAACGGGAATGTCTGGCTCTCGTGTGGGCGGTACAGAAATTTCAACCTTATCTGTATGGAGTACCGTTTAAAGTGCAATCCGACCATCAACCTCTGATGTTTTTGGCAACTTCTAAGAAACTGAACGCGAGGTTAATGAGATGGTCATTGCTCCTACAACCGTATCAGTTCACGGTCGAATACACCCCCGGTAGGGAGATTGTGGGAGCGGAATTTTTGTCACGGAATCCTATAGTAGAATGTGAGGGTGGGGCCATTCGAACAGAACCTCTGGCAGTCGAAAGTTCGTAGGGTTCGACTTTCTTAAGAGGGGGCCTATGTAACAAAACGCCAGTGGCCCATGTCCTCATGCCTTCTTGGGTTTGGGTAAACAGTGGGAAACAGCTTTCGGGAACCCTCAGTTCTCTTATCCGCTCAATTCCCCTGGAAGATAGTTCTCTTGGTTACTTTTACAACCCGATATTCTTAATATAACTATTAGAAGTCTGACATTTATTCGGGAAAACCAGATAGGGTACCTTGCACGTAATAAGCACTCGTGCAGTTTGTTGGGCAATCACGGAACGTATCCACAAGGGTTAGATACTGCATCATGTCAATTTGACAATTTAAAGATTGGGACAGATTAAGTGCAGCATCCTGCTTGTGGATTGAAAGGTAAAACTGGGTTTTAATTAGTCCTGCCAAACCTTGGCCTATAAATCTCTGTTGTCTCGACTGGTGCGTCGAATTTGCAAAAAGCCAATCATGTCATATCGGGAGTGGGTTGACAGTTGGCCAGTCCAGCTAAGCATCTTATTCTTGGTATATCCTTTAATAAATCTGAGCAATATATTTCCCCAGATGATGTCGCTTGTTCTTGGCAGCAGATAGGCGGGTGCTATCTTTCTTCCTACGGCCTTATCTCTGCATAGTGTCATCTTTCATTTGAATATAAACATTATATAGCTACGGTATGCTGGAAGGAGGGGAGGGCTCTGTGGGGACGGGTTCCAACCATTTATGTTCTGTCTTCTTAAAGCGGAAGAGGGTATCCACTGTGCTATCTCTTTCATCTTTTAGCAGGTAGGGTGGCCAGGTGGACCGAATAGTTACTGGTCATTAAGATGATGCCAGAGAATAAATAGAGCCCTTTATCTCACTGGAAAGAACCGGAACTCATCTAAACATACATGTGATGCTAGGCACTGCGGTGCATTGCGGCGACAGCTCAGGCGAGAGCCGCGGCCGGCAGGGGTAGTATCTTCTTTCCTATTCTTGCTAGGGATAGGGAACTACACTTCGTTCCATACAGACCCACTACTATAATACGTGGGAAATACGGAACCGTATAAGCCAAAAGAGGCTATTCAGTAGAGCACGGTAGATGGGTCCCGAGAACACGGGGTATGATTTACACGTTCCCCTTCACATTTTAAAGGAGGGAGGGAAACACCCATAATTACCCACACAACACCACAAGAGCTTTGTCGTGAGAAAGGCAGGGTTTGTAAGTGAGAGGGAAGCCTGGAAATGAATGTGCCCAGTAATAATAAAGGCATGGCATGAGAGAAGAGAGTGAATCTTGTATGCAAAGAGTTCCTAAGGTAACCAACAGGACCTATACAAGCTGGAGGTCTAGTCAAGCAGGGACGTAGCCAATCCAGGGGCTACCTGACATGTCAGGCCCATTCACTCGGGCCTCCTATATAATGGATAGGGTGAGGTAAATGTATGACAAATTTATTAACTGAGGCCCTATTGGTCCTCAGGATTGTGGTACTTGAGACGGCCCAATTGCTCACTAATCTCTGTCATCTCCAGGGTCCTCCTGGAATTGAAAGGAGCAGAAGGGATCTGCAAGGCCACGATATGGTCACCTTAAGCAAGTCTCAGGTGAACCATGGACGGTCAGGACGACCCCAAGCCAATTACTCCAATCAATGGATTGAGGTCCGATTGGTACTGAACTAGTGGCATTCTTCAGTACCAGCTCAATACAAATCATATCGTCAACATAGAAGTGGCTGACCCTATGTTCTTGGCTGGACTTACGTCTAATTCTCAGTCATCAGCATCCGTGTCTGTAACATTGAAAGGCACATACCCATTCCCCATTCACGAACTGTTCCCATTGTATGAATTCCTACCCAACATTGTGCCAAGTGATACTATGGGGCTTCGAAGAACACTATACTCAATATTATCCACTCAAACCCGGAAGCCTGGTTCTACAGCGGCCTGTTGTTCGCACAACCGATCTGGAAGGAGGGAACTAACTAAGGACATACTCGGTGAGGTGGATGTCGACTGACGGGACATTGTCGTACTCTTGGGTCTATGATTATCATACCTATGAGGCTCTGTGTCTGGATTACAAACCTTGCCCCTTTTTGTTTGTAGAGAACTATCTGTTTTAACAGCCTTGATGTTTTTCCTGTGCTGTTCTTTATTAAGTTATTAAATTGAAATTATAGTTTACTGTGACAATCGCCATGTTATCTGTTGTCAGCCAGAAAGACACCCCAGGTAGTAGACCCCGAGGTCAAATGAGAGAGTGACAGTGCGTCTGGGAAACGGAGGAGGGTTGGCAGACAAAAATTTATTTATCCCAGCCAGGGCTAAAGAATAATATTGAAGCTTTGTGACAGGGGTATTTGGGACCCTCCACATAACTTGTTACAGTATCTCGAAGAACTTTTCAATATTTCCATCAGATGCCACAGGAATCCAAGATACTGACACAGATGCCATCGACGAACTAGAACCAGACATACTGAAAGAAGAAATTAGAGAAGCCATAACATTAGCCCCACTGGAACGAAGAGGTGTTTCCAAAGCACCAGGGCCGGGTTATATACTGGCCAAGATCTATTGACGCGTCCTCGTCGAGCGTCCTGGGCAACAGGTCCCTTCGGGGTCCTGGCTAAAGTCAGTAGGATCGCCGATTTCTCAGAGTTCGGAGAGTGTCTGCCTGTACGGCGAGGAACTACCAGTCTGCACACCAATAAGCCAGACATGGGACAACGGATACTCACGCAAACCTCAGGTCCTGTATGACATCACACAGATGTTGGACAACAGGATGCCTTCATCCGACATAAGGACTTCGCGTTGGAGCTCAAGCCAACGAACATAAGCAAGCAAGCAAGCATTAGCCCCACTGAATAAATCACCGGGACAAGACGATCTACGAAATGAACTAATTAAAGCAGCAGGAGAAATAAGAACAGCACGGCTACAAAGACTATTTAACCACACGTGGATAGAACAGACACCACGAGACTGGGGAATCGCCATACTTATCCAAATTTTGAAACTCAAAGGCAGTAAAAGAGACAGTACGCTATACCGAGGCATTTCTTTTTTGTGTCATACTGGGAAGATATTCTGCAAAATTATAGAGAAAAGACTACGACCTATAATAGAACTCCAGTTAAGCGAAACATAACTTGGATTTAGGAAAAAAACAAAAGGTGCACAGATGCCAACTTTGCTCATAGACAAGTAATAGAAAAATCAATCGAATTTAATGAGATACTCTACTTAGCCTTTGTCGACCAAGAAAGAGCATTTGATAGAGTAGATAGAAATAAGTTATGGGAATCCCTTACATGATATGGAGTGAGTAAACATATAAAAATCTTATGAAGCACCTATGAATGCACAGTAAGAACAAATTGAGGATACTCAGAAAACTTCACCATGAAATCCGGAGTACGACAAGGCTGTGTCCTGTTCCCCCTTGTGTTCATAACGTATACAGACAGCATATGCAAAGAAAACAACCAAAGAGAGACCGTAACAATACCGCATGAAGAATAGAATACAAAAGAAGAACCAATTGCAAATCACATCATTAAAGAACTGTTATTTGCGGACGATCAAGCATTAAAATCAAAATCAGAATCAAAATTACAAGACCACATAAATAGTTTGAACGAAGTGTGTATGGAACATAACATGAAAATTAGTATAAGTAAAACAGATGTGCCGGTCTCCGTGGCGAAGGTTTAATTGACGCGGTTCGTAATCCCGCTTACTAGCGTTTGAAACACAACTCTGCGCGAGTTTGTAAAGAACGGGTTGGTCTTGGTTTCAACGAATTGTTTTTTGGAGCTGGTCGTTCAGAAAGCAATGGCAAACTACGGAAAGTAAACTTTCCAAGACATCAACAATAGCAGTAAAAATGATGGTCTTCCATCATGTGCCATGTCAATAAGCGTAGGCGGTTATGTTATGCCATCTCACTCGATCACCAGAGTCGTGGATTAGCTCCGTGTTCCTGTCTCGACTATGCCACGTGGCCAAGCCACCCATGCATTTACTTATCGGTCTTCCCCTTAGTCTCTTTCCTTCTATCTTGATGGTATTGACAGCGATATCCTGTACAAGAATATAAAAAAGTCAGGTGATGACTATTACCAAAGAAGAAAAGATAATAAACATTCATCTAGAACAGTGGTTCTCAACCGGTGGGGAATTCCCACCGCCCCAGGGAGGATTTTATTGTTTCCAGCGGGGGGGGGGGGGGGGGGGGGGAGGGAATTAAGATTATCTCAAGATCGCATTAATACAAGAACCGATTACTTGACATTGTTTTTCCCTTCATACTTTACGATTCTGTACGTCACACCCTTCTGAAATTAATTTTATAACGTTGATCGATGGATGGAAGACTTCCATCCATCGATCAAATTCACCACAGACATTTCTACCACCTCTGTCAATTTCTAGAGGTGAAGTTGGCCGGTCTCCGTGGCCAAAGGCTTGTGAACGCGGTTCGTGAGCCGCTTACCAGGCGTTCGAAACCCAGCCGCAACAGATTTCTGCAGCAGACAGTGTCGCATTACGTTATAACGTGTTGGTATGGGAGCCAGTCGTTCAGAAAGCAATGGCAAATAACTGAACGTAAAATGTGCCTATTACATCAACAGCAGCTGAAAAATGCTTGTGGTGACTGCAACATTAAACCAAAAAAAAGTTAATCATATGTAACGACGTATTTACAAGAATCGGTGGTATGAATAATGCAAAATATACAAAGAAGAATCCTCCACGCTACTGTTGTTTCTGTATTGCTGAATCAAAACTCATCAATCCCGAATAAATAAATATTGTGGACAGATGCTACTTTCGAATTCATTCATGAGTCTCTTCTTGACCTTAACAACAGAATGTTTACTTTGCAAATAGAAGCATTTTGCATTATATCCACATCTCATTTTCGAGCCAAACCTTCAGTCCAATATCTTGTTGAGGAAATCACGTAATAAAAGTCGAGAATGAGGAAATATGCGTAATCACGTCTTCTCCAGAAGTAAAATCACACAAAGACCTTAACGTAGCTCCGACCTATCAGCCATGGGATGATTCAATACAATGTGACGAATCAATAATGAGTTTAGCTTATAGTATTGCTATGCTGGTGACATGCACCGAGTTGAGAGAATATGGTTGATCAAATGGTAAGTATAAAATATATTATACTAAACATTAGATATCCTCAACTGACAAGATCCTTAGGTCATGCCCGCCGGTGAGACGCCTTGCACTTTCAGCCAATAGAAGATTTCCAATGGGTTCACACACGCTGATCAGTCGTTCCGTTATGTGACGGGGTTGCAGACTGCCCGTTACTCTTATGAGAGCTGAAATTTAAACAAACGGAGATGGTTAGTACCTATTTGTCTGCACATCTGAAAACACATACATATGCATTATATAAAAATATATACTTCAAGGCATAAATATACTCATATAATATATCTTCTTCAGAGCTTAAATAGTTCAGAACAGAGGTTTTCAACCTTTTCCTTTTTTATTTGGCCCATGCACCCCTTCACCATAAATGTATGACAAGTTCAGAATATCACCCTCCCCCCCCCCCCCTCCCTTGTATTTCCTCCATATAACCGCCTCCCCCGCTCCTATACAGTATAAATAAAAATGGAAGCTAAATTTAATAACACATACTATAACAAGTCTAAACGTTTCCATAAAACGTGATTTGCTGGTCTACAAGCGATATAAAACGAGTTTCAGTAGGTTGAGAAGTAAAGAACCGTAAAGAATGGAGGGAAAAACAATATCAATCGGTTCTTGTATTAACGCTATCTGGAACCTCCCACCCCCCCCCCCCCCCCATCTACTCCCGGAAACCCTTAAATACCTGGTCGCCAATATGGCGGTTAGGCGTTGAACCGTTTAGGCCTTTCGCCTGTGGCGTGTTTATGCTTGCAGCTACGGTTTGTTGGACTGGTAGTACGTGGTTTCGTCGCCCTGCTACTCAGTGAGTGCGTGGGCGACACCGTGAGGTGTGAATATCGCGGGGAATGCTTTTACATCTGTCCTGAACAGTGACCTGCATGTTCGAAACAATGGCTACCGGCTGTTGCAGAATAGACTAATTTGCCTATTCGGTTCACGAGTGCATTTTTCAGGAGACTCCCGGGAGTCGGCGCTGAAGCTGCGGAGTTAGTTCTTTGTGTGACCCTTTCGGCCGGGTTCCTGCGGCGAAAAATCGAGCCATGTGAGAAAACCCGGGTCACTGAGGTCTTTCTGGTGACTGCCGAGGCCATCGACGATGAACTGTGGTTTTCGTGGATTAATATTGTGTTGGCATTCTGGCGGTGGCATTATGCACAGTGTACCTGTGTGGACTGTTGGATTGACGAGACTCCTGCCTATTCCACTTTTCACATTGGACAGTGGGGAGCATTGTGTGTGATATTCACTGGCACAGGAACGGAGCATAATGGAGACGATCAGTTGCCGTGAAGTTGGAACCTCGACCAACTATCTAACGAAGGGGGGGGGGGGATACCCCACCGGATGAGAACCACTGGTTGAGAACACACACACACACACACACATACACACACACACAAAGACACAAAGACACACAGACACAAACATTATCTTATATATATATATATATATATATATATATATATATATATATATATATATATATATATATATATATATATATATATATATAAAGATAATGTTTGTGTCTGTGTGTCTTTGTGTCTTTGTTTGTAAGTCTTTTATGCGTTCCTGAACGGTCCATCCGATTGAGATGAAATTTTCTACAGATGTTCTTCTCATTCCCGTGAAGCCAACTGGTATAGTTTATTAGTTTAAAATCACTTATTCACGTAATAAAACGGCATTAAATTGAAAGACGTCTAATTAAGGGGACTTAACAAGAAAAGTTATATCAAGGGACATTACTTTTAGTAACATTGCTATATTATGTAATTTAAATAATTGTTGTATCTTTCTCAAAGTTTCATAAAATGTTAAAAAAGTTATCTACAATCATATGCGTTATAATATAATGATAACATCTTTAAGGCATTTTCAAAGTTGTCATAAAAATAATGATTGAATTTAAATAAGTGAAAATTTTTCCCGCACCGGGAAATGGAAAGGGCCGAACATATACTCTGTGCACCACACTTCGTATCTGGTATAAAGAAAGTGATACAAACTTTGCATCTTCAAAGTTTTCGTAAAATTAATGGATCTATTTTAGATTTAATAGATAATTTTATAGATATAAATTTTCGAACCCTTTTTTCCCGCAGCGGGATCGGGAAAAGGGTCGAACATAGACAGACAGACAGACAGACAGACAGACAGACAGACAGACAGACGCCAGACTGCTGAACACAATATATGATTCATTCATTCATTCAGTAGCATGTTCTTTGCATAACCTCTCTCCCATAACAACCTTCCGGAAAACCTTTCGATCATAAGCAAGATGTCCCGCGTCAGATACACGATACACGCCTCTGGAGATCATCCGCCACATCCTGCACCCATCTTCTCTTTGGCCTTCCTCTTCCTCTTTCCCCAGGCATATACCCCTGCATTATTAACTACACAAAGGCTTTCGATAGAGTAAGACATGACAACACTATTGAGATGCTTGTAGATCAACACATTTTTGGGAAAGACCTTATACTTGTAAACAAACATATATTGGAAATAGCAAGCTGCCATCAGAATTGATAATGATGTACGTCAATATCAGCCTATTATAAGAGGTGTGAGACGGGAATGTGTAATGTCCCCAGATCTGTTTTCCCTGTATAGTGAAAATATTTCAGAAATATTCAAGAAATGAAAGGAAGAAACATCATTAACATTGGATATGCTGATGATACAGTATTAATTACAATTTCCTCTGGTCTCTGGGTAGTGAGATCGGACGCCCGTGTGTATTGTTGCGCACGTTAAAGTATCCCTTGGCAGTTGGATATCGAAAAAGTGTAACCAAAGGCGTTACTCGGGCAAAATTTCGAGTTAAATATCTACTCAAACTATTTCAGGATCCTCGCCAGTGCTATGGAGTTTGGGCACTGAGCTGAGATTCTCCGGACTCAGGCTTGAGTTAGAAGTAGAACTGAGCACTTATGGGTTACACCTGTGTGCCGTGATGTCGATCCGTCGACTAAACTAAACAGTATTGACTGCAAACAATGAGCAGGACCTGCACATTTAGTAGATGCGGTTGTTGCACACGGTGAACAACTAGGGTTATAATTAAATTGTAAGAAGATACAGATTATGGTCGTCACTGGGAAGAACAAAATACCACAATGTAATATACAGATAAATGGGAATATTCTTCAACAAGTGAATCGGTACAATTATCTCGGAACTGTCATAACATCTGATGGGAGATGCCTTGAACAAGAATCGTCATGGTGAAAGTAGCCTTTTGCGAGATTAACAAAATACTAAGCAATAAATAGATGTCAATTGCTAAGAAAAAAGAGTGTTGAGGTGCCACATACAGCCTGTAATTTTGTCAGTTATCAGTTATCAGTTGGGGTATCTTCATTGCACTCCGGATAGTTCCATAGGTGCTCAGATCCTCCCCCCAGCATATGCATCAGCGTCCGTAGGCTAATAGTGCCAGTTCTGTGTTGGCTGACGAGGCACCTCGTTTTCACGATGTACCTCTTGCGTCTGGCCGTGCCGATTCTTACTCCCAAGTCTTTCATCCTGGACAGCGATGTGGATTCACTGACGTCAAAGTCCTCTGTTCTCGTCATATCTTTAAGGACGTTAATAACATCGGCACGATCCATGGGCTGGCCATCTACAGGGGGTGCAGAGCCAGACAGTTTATCAGCTCGTTCATTTCCCTCGACTCCAGCATGTCCCGGCTTGAAGATGAAGGTGACTTTACGGACAACAGACTTCCGCAGCGACTCTGTCCACTGTCTGCGTACAGATCCAGCTTCGATCTTCCGAATCATGCTCACTGAATCACTTAGTACACACACGTTGGTGTAATGCTGTGATTCCAGCCATTTGAAACCTGTGTAACTGCCATCACCTCCATCGTCATGCTGCTCGTGGTCATAGAGTGGACACCACTGGATTCTTGAACGGTTCGGCCCGCTGAACGGGCTGTAAATGCCCACTCACTTCTTTGCTGCTTTACAACAGATCCATCTGTATAGATGAGCACTTCGGGGCTATCTGAGTGATCATAGATGAGCGCGTTAACCTCTGCATTGACAGGGTTCTGCTCTCTGCACCGTCTGTCGAGTGTGATAATGCAGGAGAAAGTGCACTTAAAAGCTGGAGGCACCGGCACACATTCCTTGCCGGGGTTGATACTGGTAAGACTGCAGACCTGTCTGACGACATCTTCCGCCCGACCCATCCATGATTTGCCTCTCTTTAGCCTGTCACACATTTCTCTGAATATAGCGCCATGCAGAGGGTGCTGCTCATCTGCACTTATTTTTAAGTATGCACGAGCTCTCCAGATCTTGATCCTGTGTTCCATTGTCGGGAAGTCAAGGATGTATCTCATTGCTACATAGATGGTGTCTCTCGTGCAGCCCAAAATGATGCGCATGGCTTCGTTTTGTACCTTTTCAAGTCTTCCAATCTGTGTAGGGCTGACAGTGAGGATGGCCATGGCATACTCGATGCGTGAAAGCATCAGTCCTTGGAACAGAAGTATTAGCAGTCTTTGCTCGATATCTATAATTTTGTATGGATGTGATGCCCGGACAATGAGCAATCAAGCTGAAAAATATATGCTGGCTGTCGAAATGTGGTTTCTGAAGAGAATGCAAGAATACTATGGACAGACAGAAACATCAACGACCAATTCCTGCAAGAAACAAATGAAAATCGTAAACTGATTAGAGAAATTATACGTAGACAGTCAACATTTTTGGACATATTATGAGACAATTTAACTTAGAGAACTTGGCGACAATTGGCAACATCGAAGGGAAGAGAACAAAGGGAACACAGAGAAGTAAATACCTGGATAGCTTGACCCCGTGGCAAAGTCGAGACAAGAACACGGAGCTGATCGACGACTCTAATGATCGAATAAATTGGCGAATCATGACCGCCCACGCTTACCGGCATGGCGCATGATGGATGGATGGAAGTAAATACGTGGAAGTAAAAAGGAAGAAGTAAAGAAGTAATACCTGGATAGCTTGACCCCGTGGCAAAGTCGAGACAAGAACACGGAGCTGATCGACGACTCTAGTGATCGAATAAACTGGCAAATTATAACCGCCCACGCTTACCGGCATGGCGCATGATGGATGGATGGAGGAAGTTTCAAATGGCGTTGACTTCTGTTACAGACTGTTCACGGCCGGATTGGGCACACCGAGTAGTAGGCCAAAATAATTCTTTTCTACAAGATACCAAGCACTTTATCGGTGCTGGAGGACTTTTATTGGAGGCAGTGGTGACACATCGAAGCATGGTAGATTAGTTCTTTACATTTTCAGATTATATTCACACACTTGTGTGGATCATGTGTAGGACTTAGGCAATAGTATTTATGGGGCAGACAGGCGGACTAAGAGATGCATATACAGACAGACCGACAGATAGGTAGATCATAAATAAAATGCACGTATTATATGGCTCTCATAGAAGTAGAAGGAAGAAGTAGAGACTAGAGGACACACTAGACAACATAGCATTAGAAAGCTATAGTTAACAACCTAGATTCAAAACTGTCACCTCCAAATTACAGCAGAACCAGGCTCCCAAAACAACCTTCCGGAAAACCTCTCAATCATAAGCAAGATGTGCAGCATCCGATTCACGCCTCTGGAGATCATCCGCCACATCCTGCACCCATCTTCTCTTTGGCCTTCCCCTTCCTCTCTTCCCAGGCATATACCCCTCAATTATTGTTCTCTCCAAATTTTTGTGACATTTCAAGTGACTAAACTATTTCAATTTTCTTTGTTTTATTGTTTTTAATAGCCAACCTTCTTCAATATTCAGCTCGTGAAGTATGGATGCATTTGTTCTTTTCTTTACCCAAGATATTCTTAGAACTCGTCTATAACATTTATATTCAAAGGCATTTATGAGCTGTTCAGCTTGTTTAGTAAGTGTCCAGGTCTCACAGGCATACGTTGCTGTCTGTCCCATTCCATAATATATTCAGTTGTTTTAGTCTTTGAAGGGCAATTCTCGAACCTAAGAAATATAAAAACCAAACATTGTCAATTTGCGTCATCAGAAAACGTGTACATCGTTAAAACGTGTGCACACTAATAACTACACAAAGAACAAGTACACAATATTGCGACCTGCTCAACGGTTGGATTAGGTCATATTACATGGTAAATAAATATTAATATAACGTAGAATACGACATTTTCAATAGGATTATATGTCCAATTGTATTTCCTCGAGCGTCGTCACTTCACAATGAATTACAGTAAATAAATAATCAGAAAAGAAGCATTTATTACGTAAACTATGCCAAACCCATACCATTATAATATAATTTATATTCATAATAATAATATGGTCACAAAAATATGTGTCTAGGACCATATACCCAATACGCCTTAAGGCGTGTAAAGAGTTCTTATGTTTGTTTTTTTTTACATTTACCCAACTGGATTATTATGTGACTTATGTCTTTACTCTTTCTCGTTCTAATCTGTCTATCATTATATTCTTAACTTTCCCCCAACTTCCTCATAACTACCTCCCTCTCTTTCTCTTTCCCCTCCTCCTTATTCTTCTTTCCCTTCATCTTTCGCTCTCCAGAATTGCTCATTGCCTCATTTGTTTAGTAAAGTAAGTGAAGTAAAGGATCATCTGACACCCCGTGAGGTCTAGTGAGCATCATATGTAAGGCCCATATTTCTACTGACCAATCAGAACTCGGGGTATGATTGATTTGGTCAATACCCCGCCGGTAGCCTTTACATCACAAGCCATTTCCTGGTACCCAATTTAGGCTGGGTCGACCTGTTGATTAAGATAATTGTTAAACATGCGCGTAGGCGGGAATATGAACCCATGACCATTTAGCCATTGCTCTACTGCGGATCCACATCTATTTAGACTGGCATTCATTCATGCAGAAGCATGTCCTTTGCAGAACCTCTCTCCCAGAACAACCTTCGGAGAACTTCTCTGTCATCAGCAAGATATCCCGCGTCCGATACACCCTTCTGGAGATCATCTACCATATCCTGCACCCATCTTCTCTTTGGCTTTTCTCTTCCTTTCCTCCCCTGTATACACCTCTCCATTGTTGTTCTCTGTAAACTTTCAAGACCTTTCAAGTAACCAAACTATTTCAATTTTCATTGTTTTATCGCCTTTAGTATCCAACGTGGTTCAATATTCAGATCTTGTCGTATGGATACATTTGTTCTTTTCTGTATTCAAGATATAATTAGAACCTGTCTATAACATGAATATTCAAAGGCTGTTCAGCTTTTTTAGTAAGTGTCCAAGTCTCACAGGCCTATATTGAAATGGAGAAGATGCATACTTTTAAAAATCTGTTTCTGTAAGTCTACCTGTCCCACTCATTAAATTATTCAGTTTTTTTAATATTATTATTTAGGAGCTAAAGCTATTCGTTTTGTTAATTTCTTTCATTGTTGGTCAGACTATTCGACATTTTCTATTACCTCTAATGTTTCCTCATTGACATATTACTTTCTCCATATTAGTTGTATCTGTGTGCGTTAACTGTGTTTTTTGCCCTGTTAAGATACGAGCTGTGTTGTTCACTATTCTTTTGAAAACAGGTTATTAGTTTTTGTATACCATTCTGCGATGTGGATAATAATACTGTATCATCAGCATATCGAATCTCTGGTATTTATTGACCACCGACATTTAGGGTATCATATTGCTCCTTGGTTGCATCATCTCTTACAATTCTCATTATATTTTCCACGTACAGGTTAAACACTAAGGGGGACAGCACACAGCCTTTACGGACTCCTTGAGTGATGCCAAACCAATCTGTTGCACCATCTATTCTAATCGTTCTTGTTGGTTTAGATAGAGCATTTTTTATTTGAAGTGTAAAGTCCCATAGTAGTTCGCCATGTCGAAAGGATTAACGACTTTCTCCATAATCCCGTTTATTCACGTGGGTAACGCAGCTGCCTAAGATTCGGTAGTGGATCGCGTCGTGTTGGTTACTTACGGAGGTATGTGAGCGAGTCGATTAGAAAACAATGGCAAACCACTAAGCGTAATATTGCCAAGAAATCAACAGCAGCTGAAAAATTTTGATGTTGACTGCAATGTCCTATAAAATAATATGCGATAAAAAACCTCCCTAAGTAATTCCAGCACATAAAGTGTAGCTGATAGAATGGTTGTTGGAGTGACAGTTTGCTTCTTGACAAGAGACTGCACATCGTTCTTTTTCGCTCGCTTTGCACGTAGTCTACACAATTCTCTGGGTATATTTTTACTGGAGAGTGACCTCCATTCTCTGTTGTTGCCAGGACAACAAACCATAAATTGCGCAATTTATGTTCTCTAATAGAAACATGATAGCAATGTAAAACAGATGGCTATCTTTTTGTTTTTTTGCTGGCAAATTATATTGCAGGCACGCTTAGCTGGCAAAATTGATAAAGTCGAACTCTATCCTAATCATACTTATCATGAAAAGTGGTAGCGCAGGGGCTAGCTAGCACACTCGCATATCTGCCCATGGGTTCTGGGGTAAAATACACCATTAGTCCGTTATTTCTTCACGGGGTGCATAATTCCAGTCAAGCAAGTACTGTACCAAATCTGATGGTTTTCTGCTTTCTTTTCTTGGAAGTTATAGGGATATTTAACTTTATTTGTGCACACGATACTAGTAATGTAATCTGACAAACCAGTAACTAATTTACATATAAATCGGAGTGCGTTAATACTTTTCTTTTATTGTCAACCATGCATACACTGCAAAAGTGTAGCATTCATTGCTGGCTTCTCAACAAATTCCACCGACTTTCGAGTTAGTAGTTTCCAGTTCACAACGTGAAGGTTTCCATTTACTCGGGTATGTATGTCAGTAGCCTGCCTGTGATCAATATGAAACTGTATTATATACATAAACGAACAAATGAACTCATACGACAAGATCTGAATATTGAAGAAGGTTGGCTACTAAAGACGATAAAACAAAGAAAATTGAAACATGTAGGTCACTGAAAAATGACATGAAAGTTTGGAGAGAACAACGATGGAGGGATATATGCCCGGGAAGAAAGAAAGAGGAAGACCAAACAGAAGATGGGTGCAGGATGTGGCTGATGATCTCCAGATGGATATATTGGACGTGGGACATCTTGCTTATGACAGATAAGTTTTCCGGAAGGTTGTTATGGGATCGAGGTTCTGCAAGGGACATGCTACTAGATGAATGAAAGAATTAATTATATAGAAGTGTGCATACTACCGGTAATTTTTCCCGGTTTGTACACTTACAAAATGATCATCTTCAGGCATATGGTGCATAATGTCCAGTTTATTTTCAGGCAACACGGGTCGCAAAGTAGTTAGTGCGTTTTCCTGCCAACACCGGAATCCGGTTTCAACGCCCACAGTAAGCAGGATTATTTTTCCAACCTGTACGGATGTGGAGTTAATAGAAACGGATACTAGACAACTGTCAGAATATTCTACTAATGAAAGGTAATGAGGAAGGGAACTGGCAACCTCACGTCACAAAGCAACGGCTGTATCTTGTATGGGACTACCTTTACCTGACCTAATGTAATTTTAGTGACTGCCGGTGCTTAACATTGAAAACCTGGATTTGGTTTCCAGGTTTCCAGAATTAATTGTAACGTAATGGTAGCGAGGAGACAAGATGGCGAACGAAAGGACTAACAAACGAACGAATTTCTTCTTTTTTTTCAAGTTATTTGCCTATCCAACGCTATATTTTTTTCCCTGTTTGTGATTCCTGAACAAGTTTACGTTCACGTTTACATTTTAGTTTTCTATTGCTTTCTGAAAGAACGGCACCCAGATTATTTCATGAAAAAAAGCAAAGTAAAGTGTTCTGCTGCCAAATCGCTCACATCTGTTATTCGAACGCGGTATGCGGAATTACGAACTGCGTCTGTAATCCATTCGCCACGGAGAAGGTTTTAATTTTAAAAAAGGTTAAGAATTTGACACTCAGGCCCGTCTGATACTGCTCTTCTGATGTCTCTGATATTATACATTATTTCATGTATATAGCACACATGAATCTAATCTTAGACAGCGAAGGCAACCGAATCAATGTGCATTATAATGCATAGTAAATAGACACCGTTATGCTGTGAACTGGAAACTACTAATACGAATGTCGGTGATGTAAACATTGCATACAATGAGCTATATGTGAAATCTTCATATGTCCATACCCTACCCAGGATTTGCTATGTGCGATGGGTTCTTACTAGTGTGAAGTCGCCACATTCGACTGTAAAAATGAGAGTGGCAGAAAGCTATAATATAGCACCTGTTTAGCTGTATGGCAGTGAATCTTGTTAGGTAAATGAACATATTAAGACGAGCATGGAAGCAACAGAGATGTTGATTCGGTAACGAATGTTGCGAATTCCTTGGACTACTAGAGTGGCTACAGCGACTTCCAGAAGAAAGGATAATGAAACTAAAGCATTATATTAAATAATAAAAACGAGACACACAGCTTACTTTGGTCATGTGGTGGGAAGAAAAACAATCGAGAACATCGTGACGACTTGAAAGATCAAGGGAAAGAGAGCCAGAATCAGACCAAGATAAATTATGCTAAATGGACTGTGATGGGGGAATGGAAATATATCGTCAGCAGATTTGATCGAGAACACCAAAGACTGAGATATGTGGAGTGTCATGAACGCCTACGTCAACTGGCATTTCACTTGATGATGATGACTGAGAAGTGCCACGGGATTTTGTCGTTGGTTATAAATTATATTTCATAACTATACTGAACAGTCTTAGCTGCAGTCCATACTTCAATACCAAAAACCAAAAATAAATTTAAATATCCACATTATATCATTTGTCAAATTTAACCAGCAATTTACGTATAATTACGTTTCTACTACTCCACAGGTGAAAGCATGGCCACCTGGGCACTGATTTTCGTCACTTTAGTGACATCTACAAGTAAGTTATTGTGAGATACTGTTACAAAAACCAACTAGTAGATTACTTATGTTTGCAGTTTTGAAGAAGAAAACCAGAATCCAGCTTTCTACTTCGGTTATGGTCTGGAGGAGACATTGATGATGATAATTTCCCAATCCTCTGTATTGTCTTATATTTTAATGAAGTTGATATGTCTTACATTATTATATATTTATGTATTGACCAGGTGTTTAAGCTCTTCGTACACATTTGTCTTTGTGTCTTCCTCTCCTTCTCTAACCAAGTATTTAGCATGGCAAGTACACAAGTAAAGGCCACTGTTGCACGCCTTAATGTGTATTCGGCATACGGTGTTAAACCCCTATTGCTATAGACCAATCGGTACTCGGTCGGTAATACGTGGTTGGTATCACGCCGGTCGCCATTACTTATCAATACAGGCGATTTAGCTTTATAAAACGGAAACGTGATAGGTTTTCATAAATTTCTGGGAATTTTCCGATAAAAAGGTAAGCGGGCGAGGCAAGAAACTAACTATTCTGCCACATTACATTGTGGTCTAGATTACGCGAAATTTTACCTCTTATTCAATGACAGACACATACCCAGTGATGGAAACATGATTAACATATACTTAATCCCATCCAGTCAGTATGTGCTGTGATGAATCATAATTGGCAATGACATCTATTGGGTGATAGTTAGCCACGAGGTGGAGGTGAGGGCAGAGACAAACGGTAGGCGAAAGTCGATGGCTTTCCCACGGTCAGGTACGTTGTAGTGATCATGTTGACAGATACACCGAGTGTACAATGTTTGCCTCACCGGCGACGAGGTAGCTTCTGGGCAGACAATTATAGCGGAGTCCGAGTGGAATCAGTGTGATCCCACATCTCGAAGCTGTATATGCCAACGCGCTACAGGAGGCAGGCTCCTGCCAGTCAAGATCCAGCCGGCCCAGTCCGCTGAGGGTGTTAAGCAGGTAAAGGGGCGAACCATTCGGGAAGGTGTACTTCAGATTGTAAACCTGCTGTGGCGCTTGCTGCACGGTGGAGTTTCTATCACTATATAGCCAATGGTAGAAATACTAGAGACCTACGCCTAATGCCACCCAGTCAGTATGTGCTAAGCTGATTAATCATCTGGGTACACATTGATACGCCTCTCCATCATCAGACTTCCAGGCCCAGATAGTTTCTGGGATTGCAGAGGGAAAGGAGAGCTCCGCCACACAGTTTCCGTGGGGATAGTACTTCGGTACATTTCGAGAGTAAATTGCATACACCAGCTTCATTCCAATAGATGCATTCCCCCTTTAGGGGCACAGACAGACATCCCGTACACTAATACATCAGAATTAACCGTTAAAACTCTACCTGCCAGACGTTTTAACTACCAAGTAATCAACAAGCCAAACAATCAAACAACCAGCAAACCAGCCACCCAACCAACCAACAATCGAACAAATCAAACAACCTACCACCCAACCAACCAACAATCGAACCAGTCAAACAACCAGCCATCCAACCAATCAACAATCGAACCAATCAAACAACCAGCCAACCAAACAACCAGCCAACCAACCAAATAACCAGCCACCCAACCAACCAACAATCGAAACAACCAGCCAACCAACCAAATAACCAGCCAACCATTCAGCCAATCAATCAACCAACCAACCAGCCAACCAACCAAACAACCACCTACCAAGCTAACCAATCAAGCAACCAACCAACCAACCAGCCAGTAAATCGATCTAGCAAACAACCAACAAACCAACCAAACCTCACCTCTTAGTGCTTATTTGTGCTGATATAACTTCCACATATATTACTTCCCCAGACGGTTTCCGTTTCGTCTGTTACTTCACAAACACAGCCCAATACCGAGGAGGAATCGGGATGTTTAGACCCGAACACATCGACCCTTACTTATGCACACACCTGATTTTTTCGTATGCAGCAGTTTCTAGCTTGGGCATCCAACAATCAGAGTGGAATGATAACACAACACCGTGGTTCAAGGGCATGTAAGTCTGTGGATATCCGTGAATGTTTCATTTCGTTCATTCGTGACTTGTGTTAATAATAATAATAATAATAATAATAATAATAATAATAATAATAATAATAATAAATAACTAAATAAATAATAATAATAATCACGTATTCCGAAGCAGTCTACTGCTAAGGTTCTGTGATGTAACAAAACAAAACACATCACATGTTGTGACCTGGTAGTCCAGGACAAGCGTTCAACCCGCGTTAGACCGTGCTCATGACATGAACAGCGCAGTTTGCTATTATCATCGCTATCACTCTCGCCGTAACTCGCTAACTTGCGACACCTTTATTGTTGTTTGCATTTCTGTGAAACACCCGCTCAGTTCGGTCACATCAAGATGACATGAGCATCAAAGAAATATTACATTGGCGGCATTTTCATTAGGTTCTTTTAAACTCCAGCCAGTATGCAACGGCGTTATTGTACAGCCTCATTTCAAATAGTGATGTCTTTGGTAAGACGTTACTCTCACGAAGTTCTTGATGAAAAGTTCGTGATATGGTCGTTGTCTAGGTAACGATACTCCTTGTGTGTCAATTGAGCTCTCTCACTGTCTTACACCATGACTCACCCCCGCAGTGCACATTCACCAGTCAGTAAACAAGATCGATTTTGGCGCACATAATCCTTTAATACAGAAATAACACAGACCCACGGAACATAGTTATATATCCAGAAACAATATATATAATCCATAGAATATCCATATCCTTCTGTCATATATTTTTGAAGGGAATGGGAGATCACTGTAGTGCATGCCCCATCTCTAACAAAAGAAGTAGAGCCCCATCCTCTTCTATCTTCAATAACCCCAGAATATGAACCTTGAGTTATCTGCAGGCCTCGTTCTATTTAGTATGTCTAGGAGATATAGATTATGGCCCTGGTGAGAATGGTAATAACTAACTGGGAATCTGCCACTTCTCCAAGGATTCTTTAGCTCTGAAGCCCCCTTTTAATTTATCAAATCTGAGGAAAGTCTGGAGAATTTTCTCAGCCTGATTTAGATGAAGAAAACATGGATGTTGAGCAGTTGATAGATCTAGAGTCTTCTCTTCCCCATTTTAGTAAGTCATTATGAGTGGATATATTGTAAACAATCAAACACATAATCAATCACATTAGATTCTGACAACATGATGTACAAAGAAGTTGTTGACTCACAGATAGGTTTGAACTGACAAATTAACAGAAGGTCAATTCATGTTAATCATTTATTGACTGGCCTGAGCCTTCTGGTCAGTACATACATTTCTATTGTGATTTACACAAAATATTAGAAAAGTTGCACATTGGACCATTGTCCCAGAACATCAATCAAACATCAATATATGAGATGTCAACAAGTGTGAAACATAGTAAACATTTTGATGTTGTACATATTAAGTGTGAAGATGATGAATCAACAATTAACTATCAGTTTCCTGAAATTGGGTGTGGTGTGTACCAATGAGAAAGGTAACCTGGTGACTGGAAGATTAGGTAAGCCAGGGTCCATTGACTGATGGATCCACTTCAGGTCTGCCCGTATAGCTCCACTGAAGGCCTCCCCATACTTTGCTCATGGCCAAGTCATCCTCCATCTCACTTGTGGTTCATCTCTTTCTCTCGGCCTCCCTCTCTCAGGACTGATTTAGGTGGTTAGTTTGCTGATGTGTTGGGTGGTTGTTGGTATGTAGCCACCAAGATCACTGATGAATATTCACATAAATATATACATTCCTACCAATACAATATTCTAGAAGTAGGTCGGAAGAATCTAAATTCCTGAATTAGGAACTAGTTCCCCTCCCCTCTTTTTTTCTCTAAGCTAGTCTCATCATCTCATCATGTTCCTCTTGTACCTTGCGGTGTCGAGGTGAAGTATAAACTTCGTGAGAGTGCCCGGTTATGGGCTTCGTATATCGACATTCCCATGGATTCTGTTATTCCCTCCATCCAACGTTTACGTGGTCGGCCTCTTCCTCTGTTTCCATCTGGTCTGTACATCATTGCTTGTTGTGGCATGCTGTTGACTGGTAGCCTACTTGCATGGCCAAACCATTTGACTTGCTGCTTTCTAATAAAATCTAGAGCAGCTTTAACCCCTACTTTAGTCCTGATACCTCATTTCTGATCTTATCTCTTCTTGATACGTTGAGTATACTTCTCAGAAACCTCATTTCTGTTGTTGTGATTTTTCTTTTCTCTTTTTCTGTCATTGTCCAGGTGTGGCATTGGTAGCACAGAGTTGGTAGGAAGATTGTGTTGTAAAGTGCCTTCTTAGTAGTTATTGATACATGTTTGTTCTTTAGTATTGGTGCCATTTGTCCAATGAGTTGATTTCCCTTATTGCACCTATTTTCGATCTCGTCTTCTGATCTGCCATTTGATGATATTATACTTCCTAGGTACTTGAAGCTGTTTACTTGTTTTAAGGGATATTCGTTTAGGTGAATTGTTGCTGTTTGTTCTTCTTTAGTTATAGTCATTACCTCTGTTTTGCTTGTGCTAATTTTCATGTTATGTTCCCTACACATTTCGTTTAGACTATTCATGTGGTCTTGTAATTCAGCTTCTGATTTTGCTATTAGTGCTTGGTCGTCCGCAAAAAGGAGTTCTCTAATGGTTAGATTTGCAGATGGTTCTTCTTCTGTGTTCTCGTCATGCGGTATTCTTGCTGTCTCTGCTTGGCTGGTTTCTTTACATATGTTGTCTATATATGTTATGAACAAGAGAGGGGACAGGACACAACCTTGTCGTACTCCAGATCTTATGGTGAAGGGTTCTGAGTGTTCTCCAGTTGCTCTCACTATGCATTCACTGTTGTTGTATAGACTTCTACATAGGTTTGTTAGATGTGTACTCACTCCATATTGTTTAAGGATTTCCCACAGCTTGTTTCTATCTACCCTATCAAATGCCTTTTCTTGGTCGACAAAGGCTAAGTAGAGTGTTTTTTCTAAGCTAGTGTTGGGTTAATTTGGGGTGGTCAGAGTTTATCACACTGTGTACGCCTTGTATCAACTTGTTCCTGCTGTATGTAAGTTCTCATTTGACCTGGGGTCAGTGAACGTATACAGTAAGACAGTGACAAGAGTGAGAATATGTCAAGATGCATGTAAATAAATGACATACATTTATAACATTTCTTCCACTCAGTGGTGTTTATCGCGTGTATAAATAATTCTCTGTGTTTTCCCAATTAACTTTTTCTTCTTCTTCTTGTGTCTAATAACTCTCTCCCATTATCTGTTGTTGTTGTGATGATGAGTGTTGGGTTGTGTGGTGATGTGTGTTCAAGCCGTGTTGATTAATGAGTTAAGTTCACTGCGCGTGATGGTGTTCCGCGAAGCACAACTTTCTCATGTAATGCAGTTCATGTGTGCCCTTATCTAATTAAAATTTGACAAAAATATAAATATTTATTCCGTAAAACCCTATTGATTCAATAGATGAAGGAGAAAGGAAAGATTGATTTCTCTGTCAGCTTTCTAGATTGTAAATAGGCATAGATAAGTCTGTTTTAGAACAAGGCACTTATTCTAGTACACGAACTGTCATTCCAGCTGTAGGTAGTGATAGCATCTTTAACAATGTTTCTGACAAAATGCACAAGATTGCTTTCGAATCATCACTTCTCACAGTTGTTTAGAATAGAATGTAGTAGTATAATGCACTTCTTAAAGTTAATAATTATCTCTAAGAATATCAGAGATTGCAGTTTCATCGACGAGAGTATTGGAGAGTCATTTTGCCGGGAACGGCTCTGCGTCGTTAGAATCTACAGTCGAGCATTTTTACATTTCAGAGGTTTTAATTAATAATAATACATTTCAATTGACATTACAAACACGGGTTACCATTACTTGATACTTGATACATCGGGTTCTTAGTCTAATCTCGGGAATCACAAGCTTACCTCAGATCTAGACACCCCGCAATTCCATGTTTGAAAATTTGGTCACACCAGCTTCTCACATCTGTTCATCAGAATGGTTGCAGAAAAAGTGCGCTAATTATCATCTGCTAAATATGCGTTGGCGCGAAGCGGGTCACTTGTCTCCTTCGTCCAATGGTCTTCCGAGCTTTGTCTGATGAAATCTTTCTAAGAATCCACGTCATCTGTCACCTATGCAGTTCCAGTTTCGATGTTAAGTTTTAAGTCCTAGTCTCCGTTTGCGGTTGTGAAGTCAATTTCTTTTAATGTTGTTTCCTCTTCTTGTGGCATATTTTGGTAAATGAATAATGGTGGTTAGCGTTATGCCACACCTTCTCACAACATTAACACGCACACATCACTGTCTTCTCACGGCCTGCTTAATCTCAAATTCCCAAGACAGGTAATCCAGCTCCTATCCACAGCTGGAGCTCACACATCACAACCCACACACTGGGTCTAGTCTCCGCTAGCTATCCAACCCACTTTGGGTTCAGGCCTCTACTCACTATAAAACCCACTCTGGGTTCAGGCCTCCATTAGCTATCCAACCCACTTTGGGTTTTAGCCTGCATTCACAACTGGGAGAACAACACAACACAAGAACTGACCCACAGTCAGTCTAAACTCCCACATCCTCGACAACCGATCCGTTCGGCGCCAAAACATCAACTGTCCTCAAGTCCTCTGACTTCACCCAGAACTAAACTCTCTCTCCCCATCCACCCTGGGGGTCTCCACTAACACCCGCCCCATTATTTCTCAGGGTTGATTGTTTTTTTCGTAGCCGGGCCACTCACTTCAATGTCAATGACCCAGGCATATGTCAGTTACAATTACACCCAGGTGGACTTTATAGGCAATTGAACATTCCCTCGTTCGTCATAGATTTCTGCTTTCTGTACTTGAAGTCAAGGTCTAAATTTAACGTAATACCTGTGTAGGGTTTAGCCGCCTATCTCGCCTTTTGTGTAGGGGAAGTGTAATAGCGAAGAGATGTCATGTGAATATAATCACATTGTGGTGAAGAGGTAAACGCAGCAGATATAATAAGAGCGTTCTCATTTAAACTTTCTGCCCTCTTATTGGTGGAGTAGCGGGTGCATTTCCGTCTGTTGAAGTTGAATGTTGACTTCTCGTTCAGACAGCTACGGCTTACTACATAACGTACAACTGCATACAAATCATGCAACAGTTTAACACTGTGCTTAATATGTCAGATGTTCATCTATATCTTGATATGATACCATTTCTACTCACGAACATATACTTCCGCCTATGCATACATATACAAGCTGTTTCCAATAGCCTATTACCCTCTGCAACTCCATCATATGTAGCTTTAATTGTTAAGTTCAATACAACATTTGAAAAATAAAAGATGTGTCAGCCCCATTCAACCGCCGAACTCTCGATTGGTTATATGATGGAGTCTTATGGTGTTTATTGTTCTGCTTCGATTATTTTAAATGTAAAGCGTTATTGGCCGGTCTCCCTGGCGAAGGGTTTTACTACTTTCTCTGTAAATCCGTATATCCACTTAGGGGAACACAGCTGAGCGAGATTCGGTAGAGGATCGCGTCGCGGTGGTTACTTACGGGGGTATGTGAGCAGGTCGCTCAGAAAGCAATAACAAACTAGTGAGCGTTATCGTGCCAAGACATCAACGACAACGATAAAATGCTGGTGTTGACAGCTATGTCATGTAAATAGGATATGCTGAAAAAAGGGCCCTATGGTGTGTTTTTTTCTGCTTGCACGACGACGACGACGACGAAGACGACGACGACGACGACGACGACGACGACGACGACGCCGACGACCACGACCACGACGACGACGACCACGATGATGATGATGATGATGATGATGATGATGATGATGATGATGATGATGATGATGATGACTGTAATGTAATGATAATACTGTAATAATGATGATGATGATAATGATATAATGATGTAATGATTATAATGAGCGTGATGATGATGAAAATTATGATGATGAAATGATTATAATGAGCATGATGATGATGATAAATGAAGTACAATCTTAGTATAGAGACGGCGAAGATGAGTGAATATACTCGCAGTAAAACTTTGGACTAGAAAATAATTCACCTGAGTACTACACAAGAATTGATACCATAATGTACTTATATTGTTTATAAGCAAATACTCATTGAAATGGGAAATGATTTGCAAAACCCATAATGTATGAGACTTTGTTTCTTAAATAGTAAAAAAAAGATGTAGAGAACTAAACTAGGTACAGATGAGAACATAATTATCAAATTCCAAATCAATCAAGGCATTACTTAAACTATAGACCTGGAGGACAGGCATATGTGAAGATGAAACTGCACATCTGCTAGTTAAACCTTGAACACCTGATAGTGGAAAATTGGAGGGAAAGCACACAATTATGTTGGTGATAACTTATTGAGAACACCAAGACTATCTTTCTTCTATGTTTATTTTCTCGAAGAACAAGATTCATCTTATTGCTTTCACTTTATGGTTACTTACATCATCGCATTTCTAATGTCATATTGATGCTATGATTAGAGATTGTTGATTGCCGAACTTTCAGAGAGTGGATTGGTACCACTAGAATCATAGCTGACTAGTTGGAATGCAGTATTTGAATGCAGCAGTAGTTTGAATGCAGGACTTGATGAAGGTAGCAGCTTGACTGAATCTAGATCCAGGCTTGACTTTCTTTTGTGAGTGAAGTATCTGAACAAAGTGATGCAGAACAGTATCCCAACCAGAACTCACCTACAAACAGTCCTAACTCAGTAGGAAGGTAACTTAGCTGGAGTGTAAGGAACATTACTATCCTATACCCTGGGAGACAATTATCACTCATTAGGAGAACATAACACCAGATCCATAATTAGTGACATCAGGGATCCAGGCATCCTGAAGTACAACTAGGATAAGCAAGTTAAGATATTCTTTCCCAAATGACATGAAATTGTAATATGTATATTTCAGGCAACCAGGGATATGAAATTTCTTGTATTTGTACTCATTAATGTAGAATATTAATTGATTTACTTGTTGTTAATGTAATGAATGACCATAAAACATGTTTATGTTTTAATAAATTGTGTAAGAGGTCATTTCCTCCTTTGAGTATTTTCTTGTCGTGTCAGTAAGTCAATAGACACACCGTAGATATTAATCATTTCGGAGAGAAGAGAGGCAAGAAACCCGAACAAGAAAGTGTTGACCTTCAGGAAACGTTGCATTGTTCCCTGAAAGAATTCCTTTGTTCTCCGAACTCTATATCTATCAATAGATATATTAGAGCAAGCATATGATCCAGTGCTAGCATAATTGAGTATAACTGGCAGGATCACATTGAGGAAAAGAAACGTTTATTCTTTCTATCTATGGGATTGAGCCATCATTCTCATAAATCCGACACTCACAAAAATGGGGAAAAGTGTTATCCATATACATTGTGTAACTTGAGAATTGATGCAATTCAATAAAATACTAGTTCTTTAAATTGACCTAAACATTCTGAAGTAAGCTATATATATGTTTTCATGTTGTTCCGAGCCATTGAGGTTCTTTGCTGCAGATACAATCCGTCTCCATTGGTCTCTAAAACCTTGAGACAATGAAAATTGGCCCTAATGTAGTCACTCTTATATCATCTTTTCTATCAAACAGAAAGCAAGTAGTATCACATAATAAATCTCTGTCTCAAACCACTACCTTCAATATTGGAGTACCGCAAGGCTCTATTCTTGGCCATCTATTATCTGCCATATATATTAACGATCTACATTTGCATCTTTCGTCGTCCTGCGATCTATTTGCAGACGACTGTACAGTGTACACAAACGCCGAAAACTGTATTTTACTGGAGTCGTCTTTACAACAAGAATTAAATAATGTAGTTAGGTGGAGGTATTCAAACCGCATGCAAATTAACATCAATAAAACAAAATCAATGTTATTAACAACCAGACAAAGACTTCAAACTCTAAGCTCACACACATCACTTCAACTTCACATCGATAACATGCCAGCAGAAAGTGTAATTGAGCACAAAACATTAGGCCTAATCATTGATAGAAACCTAACCTTTAATTCCCACGTTCAATCGCTCATTAAACAAACAGCGAAAAAAGTCTACCAACTCGCCAAAATTAAAAACTTCCTTGATGAGGACACAAGGAAACTATTCTATACTTCTCATATACAGTCACACTTTGACTACTGCTCTACAATCTGGGACGGTTGTTCTATTTCAAACACCAAGCGACTTTACTCACTCCAGAAACGGGCCACGAGTCTAATTTATAGCAAACATTTAACTGACAATCCTAGCCTGTATAAACGCCTTCAGTTACTACCACTCCGCAAACGCCTGCTTTTCAATAAAGCTAAACTAATTCACAAAATCCTGCATCGGAATGCCCCAAATTAACTTTGGCCATTGTTTAAATATAATGCTAGACACAGTAAAAGTTTAAATATATTACACATTCCGAAGCCTAGGGTTGACTTATACAAAACAAGCTTAACGTACTCTGCAGCTCAGCTGTGGAACAATCTTCCACAAGAAATCAAAGACATCACCAATCCCTGTTTATATAATCGCAAATTATTCGAACACCATCTCAATACGGATTACCTTCCCCCTTAATAATAGAGATAATAATAATAACAAAACCCTAGTATAACAGCCAGTCCCCTTTTGGTAGGCCAGTATATTCCACATGGCTAATAACAAGTGTCAGACCATTATCTAATATTACTGTGTCGTGTAGTTTTGATGTTCGCATTTTGCCTATGCCTTTATAATGCATATCTTTAATATTGTTGCTGTTCTCTGTTAGCCTTGAATGATGTGTGAATGAAATAATGTATGAAAGAGAGTGATAGAAGGGCAGAATGTTAGACGGGCCTGCGTGCCCAATTCTTAACGCTTTGAAAATAAAGTTTGTTCGTTCGTTCGTTCGTTCGTTCTCTGGTTGACCTTCTCTTGCCAGTCGTTGATTCCAACTGCTTGTAGGTCTGTATATATATTATCTCTCCACCGTCTTCTTGGTCTACCTCGGGGTCTACGGTCATTTATTTCCTGAGTGTAAGCGAGATTTGTTTCCCGATTATCTTCCATTCTTTCTATATGCCCCAGCCATTGTAGTCTATTAACCTTCATTATACTAGTGATTAGCTGGGACTTAAACAGATCATAAATGTCTTTGTTCCTTCTTTTCCACTCTCCAATTTGTGTATCCCTAATGGGTTCAAAGATGAGTCTTAAAACTTTGTTCTTAACGGTTTGTAGCAAGGCTTCGTCTCCTTTCGTTGTACTCCAGGTTTCAGAACCATACAACACAACTGGTCTGATCAGTGTTTTGTATATTGCGATCTTGGTGTTACGAGATAGCGCCTTTGATTTTAGTAGATGTTGTAGTGCATAGTATATCGTATTTCCAGAATTGACTCTAGTTTGTATTTCTTCCCTTATGATGTTGGAGCAGTTAAAGATTGTACCCAAGTATTTGTATGTTTCCGTTCTTTTAATGGTCATATTATCTATTTGTATGTGGCCATTCCTTCTCTTGAAATTACCATATATTCTGTCTTATCTTGGTTGATAACCAGCCCCATCTGTTGGGCCTTTTCCTTTTAGTGAGTCAATATTCCAATGTCTTTTGTTCATTTTCCCCTATGATATCTATATCTCGTGCATAACCAAACAGCTTGGATGTCCCTCCAATATCACATTCCTCCTTTACCCTCCTTACAACTTTCTCTAGAGCCAGGTTGAAGAGTAGCGGCGATAGTGCATCACCTTTTTTCAAGCAAGATGTTATTTGGAAAGGGTCTGATTTCCTGCCTTTATATGTTACTATATTATAAGTATCTTCCGTGCATAGACTGGTCATGCTGATTAACTACCTTGGTATTCCTTGGCATATATATATATATATATATATATATATATATATATATATATATATACATACATATATACGCACATAGAGAGCAGAGAGAGAGAGAGAGAGAGAGAGAGAGAGAGAGAGAGAGAGAGAGAGAGAGAGAGAGAGAGAGAGAGAGAGAGAGAGAACAGACAGGCCGACCGACCGACCGACCGACCGATCAATAGATGGATGGATGGATGGATGGATGGATGGATGCATGGATGCATGGATGCATGGATGGATGGATGGATGGATGGATGGATGGATAGATAGATAGATAAATAGATAGATAGATAGATAGATAGATAGATAGACAGATAGATAGATAGTCAGATTGATAGAGTGATACATCGGCAGATAGATAGATTAATACATAGACTGATAGATAGACTGATACATAGACAGATAGATAGAGTGATACATAGACAGATAGACAGATAGACAGATACATAGATAGCTACACAGCTACACAGAAATAAAGATGCATATGGATGTATATAAACATTTTGTTTCAGGTATGATGGTGTCAAGCAAACAAGAGTGACGAATCCACAGCTCAAGATTCTTCTGGCAGTGGGAGGTCTCAACGAAAGAGCACAAACGTTTCTTCAGGCAGTTAGCAGCAACTATTCTCGGAATACCTTTGCCAGAAATGTGGCCACTTATATTCGCAACATCAAGTTTGATGGTGCAGCTTTAGAATGGGGCAACCTTGTTCCAAAAGGGACTCCAACCGTTGACAAACGCAAGTTTGTGCTTCTTGTGAAGGTGTGTTAGCTTATCTTGTACGACAATTTAAACCTTTGCACAAACAGTGGTGCATTATGTTAATATATACACACAAGTATTATGGAAACCTTAGAACCTGAGACTACTAGAGGCATCTAGATGCATAGCCACCCGTATGTTACTGGAGAACTTGCGAGTACTAAGATGCATAGCCAGCCGTATGTTAAGGGACCCATAAAGGAAGCAAATAGTCATAATTCTGTAATCAGCCATGTATGTCGTAATAAGCGAAGGGAAGGTCGGCGTAACACAGGCTACAGTAACAAGCTGACACACGTGACTACAAAATCCAACCAGTCATGAACAAATCTACATAAATAACTGGATTGTGTTTGTTGAGAGCAGACCGGAATAAACATGAAGAAGAAGAAGAGGAGGAAGAATAAGAAGAGACATAGAAGGCCAGAGGAATAAAATACTTGAGACGTTTGCAGCGTGCAACAGAAAAAGAACATCAGAGAAACATATCAATATCAACGAAGAATGTTAGTTGTGTAGGAACACGATTTCCGACACAGACTGACAATAATAAAGTAAACAAGTGGTAACTAAATGAACCTTGTACACGCCTTAAATCGCATTGGACATATGGTGCTGGAGCAATGTTTGTGTACACCAATCGGCACTCTATGGAAAGTGGATCAGTATCACGTGATCGAGATTCTTGACTTACCGAGGCATTTCCTAGTACCATTTTACTTTGAATCTAACATGGAGCTCAGGAAATGTTTATATATATATATATATATATATATATATATATATATATATATATATATATATATATATATATATATATATATATATATATATATATATATATATCATCATCATCATCAAGTGCCGTGCCGGCTGGCGTAGGCGTTCATGGCTCTCCACAGATCTCGGTCTTTGGTTCTCTGGATCAACTCTGCTGCTGATATTCCTCCATGCCACCGTCTCAATCCATCCAGCATCACTTCTCTTGGTCTACCTCTGCCTCTCTTCCCCTCGATCTTTCCAGTTGTTACGATGTTCTCCAATGCCTCTCTTCTCATCACATGACCGAGGAAAGCTGTTTGTCTCTGTCTTATTGTTGTATATAATGTTCTAGTTTCATTAGCCTGTTTCAGGCAGTCGTCGTTAGTTACTCTGGCAGTCCAAGGAATTCGCAACATTCGTCTCAGGAACCACATCTCTGTTGCTTCTAATTTCTTCTTAATTTGTTCATTTACATTCCAAGATTCACTGCCATACAGCAAAACTGGTTCTACATAGCATTTCAGCACTCTCTTTCTTACATTCAGTGACAGTGACTTATTGCATAAGATACTCTTCATTTTATGAAATGCGGCTTTTGCCTGCCCTATTCTGCTCCTAATCTCTGTTGTACATCTTCCATCTGATGTTATAAATGCCCCTAGGTATCTAAAATTATCAACTTGGTTAAGGATTTTCCCTTCTATTTCTATGTCACATTTTGGTGTCACCATTTTCTTTGATATTACCATTGTTACTGTTTTCTTGATATTCAAGTTGAGTCCTTTCCTTGCACTCTCTGTTACTACAACGTCTAATAATTGTTGTAGGTCTGTTGAATTATCCGCCACCAATACTGTGTCATCTGCATAGCGTATATTATTTATATTATAACCTCCAACTAGTATTCCTGGCATCTCTTTGATGTCTCTCATTATTACTTCGCTATACAGGGAGAAAAGATCTGGTGACAAGACACACCCTTGTCGTACTCCTAGCTTTATCTGTTCGTAACTACCCTCTTTATTTCCCATTTTAATTGCTGCTACTTTGTTCCAGTAAATATTCTTTATTATTCTTAAATCTTTTCCATCAGTGTTGATATCTTCCAACATTGTAATCAGTTCATCATGTTTTACTTTATCAAATGCCTTAGTATAATCTATGAAGCACAAATATATGTCCCTCTGTTTCTCTATTGACCTTTCTATTAGTGTCCGCAATGTATAAATTGCATTGTTTGTGCCCTTTCCTTCCACAAATCCATACTGTTCTTCACTAATTTCCATTTTTATTTTCTTTTTGGTTCTTCTCATTATGATTCTGAGTAGAACTTAGTGATATGGTTTATAAGGTTAATTGTACGAACATCTTCACAATCAATTGCTCCTGGTCTTTTTGGTATAGCTATAAATACAGATTTCAGCATATCACTGCTGTAAATATCATTCAACATTTTGGTTAATATATCTACTCCAAATTCTCCCAATACTTCTAATTCTTCTATTGTGATTTCATCTGGCCCAGCTGTTTTTCCTTTCTTCATACGTTTCATAGCGTCAGCGACTTCTTCTTTCAGAATAGGTGGACCTTCTAAGTTACTATCTTCTGTTAATTCTGCCCTTTCTCCTTCATATAATTCTCTTATATACTCATTCCACCTCTTCATTATAGCATCTTCCTCTAATATTATCTTTCCTGTTTTTGATTTCAATCACCCTGTATTTATTCTTATTTTTTTTCCTGTAAGCTCACTGATTTGTCTGTGCATATGTTTTGTATCTTTAATGGAATTTAATTCAATTTTTTTGCATTGCTCGTTTAACCAACTTTCTTTAGCCTTCCCACATTTATCTTTTATTTCTTTATTTATCTTAGCGTATTCTTTTTTGTCATTTGTATACTGTTTTCTTTTGTCCATCAGGTTTAAGATATCTTCATTCATCCATTTTTTCTTAGCTATTTTGCCTCTCTCTGGTAATACTTCTTTGCTAGTTTGATGAATGGAGTCCCTTAACATTTCCCATTGTTCATCTATACTCTGTATTTTAGTTATTGCATTGTACCTATTTTTCACAGTCACTCTGTATTGTTCTTGCATTTCGTTATCTATTTTAAGAACCTCTTTATTAAGTCTCATGTTCTTAACCATTTTTTTCCCTCTTTTTAATCTTACTTTTATTTGTCCACATAGTGGTACATGATCACTATTACCGTCAGCACCAGGCATTGTCTTTACATTAATTAAAGCATTTCTAAATCTTTTATTAATTAGTATGTAGTCAATTTGGTTGCGTATTTTCTTATCAGGGCTTATCCATGTGTACAGTCGTCTTTTATGGTGTTTAAACCATGTGTTTCCAATTATCATATCATTGATATTTGCCCATTCTATTAGCTTTTCCCCTCTTTCATTTCTTGTACCTAAACCATAATTCCCCACTACATCCTCCATTTTTCCCTTTCCTACTTTTGCATTAAAATAACCAAGTATAATTTTTATTTCTTGTGATCCAATTTGAGTCATCGCCATTTCTATTTCGTCGTAAAAGTGTTGTATTTCTTCATCACTACTGCTTGCTGTTGGTGCATATACTTGTATAATATTTATGTCTATTGGTTTGCCTTTGATTTTGACCATAATAACTCTATCTGAAATACACCAGTATCCATTAATTGACTTGGCTGTTTTTTCATCTAATATTATTCCTACCCCTTTCTCATGTGTCTCCCCTCCAGAATAAATTATTGTGTGATTGTCAGCTATAATTTTGCCCGATCCCTTCCATCTCATCTCACTAACGCCTAGTATATTCATTTTCATGCTATCCATCTCTCTTAGAACATTGGTCAACTTTCCTAGCTCATTTAATGTCCTAACATTCCATGTTCCTACTCTAAATTTATTTATTTTAGTTAAGATTTTGCCATCAGTAGCTGGATGACGGTCTGGTGTCACCTGTGGCTCATGACTGTCCCTACCGGACGAGGATGCCCTAAGACAGCCATTAACGTCCTTCACTAACTTTGATTTATGTTTTGCCATGAAGTCTTGGGAAGATAATGTGGTGGTTTCCCCTTGCCTTCCACATTCACATGGTGGTCTTTTTACCTCTGCTTTTGACAGCCATTTCCGACTGCAAGGACAAGTGAGTGCCCTGCTCTGCTCAGCTGCAGAGTTGTCCACTTATTCCGGTGGATACTCGGTCCCCAGAGCTGTGTTAGCCACACCGTAGTGTGTTTCCATCCTCTACCGCGTGGAGGTGCAGTTGGGATTTTCCCTTCATAAAGTTATGGTCTCTGACCAAAACTCTCCAGTACTTTCCAGTACTCATATATATATATATATATATATATATATATATATATATATATATATATATATATATATATATATATTAAAACATTTCCTGAGCTCCATATATATATATATATATATATATATATATATATATCCCAGTTTGCAGGCTTGACCATGGGAATCCCATTGGAAAAGGGGGCATTTTCTGAATAGTGTAGGGATGGGATGTGACGGGATGGGACAGACATAAATTACCATTGAATGGGACAGAAAAACATGTCCCATGGACAAACCTGCCAGGCTTGGCCATGGCAATGTTATTACCATGGGAACCCCATATGGGAAGTCCCATGGGACGGCATGAGATGAGACATGCATAAATTACCATGCAATGTAAAGTATTTGAGTGTAACATGATGGCCTGGGTTATTGTGAATGAACACAAGCCCCAGGTATCCCAGATACTCCCGTGTATACTAACCCCAGGGGTTGGACAGATAGATACACATTTACTACCATGACTGACCCCCTCTGCAAGGTAACAAGTGTTGTTGGTCCACAGGCCCCTCCCAGATTCTATACCTCTACTATCTACCATCTACCAAGTAACAAGCAATTCTCAGGACTCGTCCAAAACCACACCTAATAATCGTCGAAAAGACATGTCAACAGTTAATTCATTTATTTAAACTATAGACACAGGTCTGAAAGGAACGTCCTGATAGGATATGATCTATTTACAATATAGAGTAAAGGTTAGAGATAGAGTCAGAGAAGTACTGCGTCATCATTGGGCGTAGCAGAAGATTTGCGGTGTGTTTCCGTCGAGTCAGTCCGTTCGATCATCAAATGCCATTAGGCACCCGAACCATAAAGACTTGACTGGAGTGCCCGCACCACAACAAAATTGAGTTAATTATTACTGTCTCTTTACTGCTTTGCCTACACAGACTGAATGGGAGATCCTCCCTCACGAGGTCTCCTTTGCTGCATCTTGGTGATAGCTGAAATCATAGTCGGGCCACAGGCCAAACAAGGTAAATGTCTAATAGGTGGACTCTTCATGGCCTTACTATCATGGAAAATAGAGTTGCGTATGATACAAAGTCAGCAACGTGTCTCTGGAGGATGTCTCCTCTCTAGTAGATGAATATATACAGGGATCACGAACTCAAGGGGTTTGACCTGACTCCACCTGAGTCTGGTCGAGAATAAGGTCTTGTTTCATGATAACACAATGTCTAATTATATAAGCACCAGCTGAGTCTCTGGTAAATCATTTGAAGATCTATCACTGTGGAACACCTAAGGTTTCACCAGGTATAGCAGATTATTTGGTGTCGTGCTGCGATAATAATCTAGCTGAACTGCTCCCAGAGCGTTGACATTGCCCCAGCCGGAGTTGTCCTCTGGATCAAATACATTAACACTGCCGGTAGCATTCCATAGCACTGCCGGTATGTCAGGTCTTCAACAACAGGTACATCTGGCAACAACAGCAGGTACATCTGCCAACAACAGGTAGCTCAGGTCTTCAACCACAATAACAGGCAACACCTGAAACAAAAGAGCGGTCGGTGAGAGCAATCGGTACTAACTCGGATTCACATGCTATCATCCACTACTTATTTGCCCTCAGCAGGGTTAACTAATATATATATATATATATATATATATATATATATATATATATATATATATATATAGGGTATTATCCCTATATATAGATATAGTGGAAACATGGATAAAACTCCGATATATAGCTAGGCACCTAAATCAGCCCGTTGGAAGGATGAGTTCCGTATAGGTCTGATCATACTGCAGTCTCATATTCTTACCTCACTCTTGTCTTCAGTGGTTGTATAAAGAACTGTAAATTTTCTATTTACACTCATAGAAAATTAATCTCGGGAAGAGCTGGTGTCTAGACCAGTCCCAGTCACAGGACATATTAAGTAAATAACAACTAAGTAAATACTAAATAATAAACAATTCATGTCATCAGACCATTTCGCCAGTGGGACACCTTCCCACATCATAGCGAAACCCTTCTTGATCCACCTCTGTCCTAGAGGTGAGAAGTTCTTTGACTAAAGATGTTTTCGCCCCACATGATCAAGGGGTTCTTACCTGTTCTGGTCCCCCAAGCGGATTAGCCTTGGAATGTGACCGAACATCACAACTGGCCTGGTGTGCCAGTTACATACATATTATAATTGCCTTGCATCCCATATCCCACACAGCTCCGAGTCTCATTCAACAGCCATAAACTTTCTCTTCCATCCATCATCCAAGCACTCACGCACTTAGGATCATCAATAAAAAGTCATAAGGCAATGTAGAGAAGACATTAGACCGGTGTCACACAATCGTGACGATAGCGCATAAGTATCTCGCATCGGAACGCCTTAAACGTCGGCGAATCGCTCGGGTACATAACGCATCACATAACAATATATACATTCCACAAAGTACAATATATATATATATATATATATATATATATATATATATATATATATATATATATATATATATATATATATCATTAAAGCACATGATCACGCCTTATAGCAAGAGAACACTTCCTATAACTGCCATCATCACTACGTATCTATCACAAAATAGATTCATCACATCATAGAGTGACTTAGAACTACATGCTCTGTGGTGTTCCTCGAATCACACTTGATCTTGCCAGGGCACTGTCTGAATTCCGCCTACAGCCTAACCACGGAATCCTTAAGCACAGTAACAGTAACTACTTAACTGAGCTGGCTAATTAATCCACTGGTAATCAAACTACTTTACCACAAGTGTAACTTCACTAATAAATACAAGATCTCACAACTTGTAATAGATTTGTAGCTACACTATTTAGCCATGTTAATGGACTTACATGTCAACAATTGTGTAAATTAATCCGTTACAATTTCGCGAATGCAAATCACAATTGTCCACACGAACGAGTAGCCGCTGCGCGCTGTCAATTATCGATCGCCAACTCATTACGTATTCGCATAACTAATGAGATGTCTTTGAAACGCCATGATACGCGGAATTACACAATAAAAGAATGTAAAGAGGTATTACTTGAAACCATGAACTACCATCAAATCAGCCTTGATTACTGTCTGTGGCTCCCTAGCCGCATAAGGGACAATAGTGGCCGAATTATAGAGCAGTGCTCTGGTAAAGAGCTCGATGCGAAGTGATGACCAGATCGCTTTTTCCGGCTACGAAGTAAAATTGCTAACCCGGAAAATGTCATGTAACATGACTTTCTCACTCGCAGTGAGAATCAGGTTTTTCTCCGGACCAGTGCCCACGTCTACGTTACTTACGAGATAAAACTAGTGTCCGTTTCGACCTTTTGGTCGAGAAACTACCAGTTCTAGACCCTTCAAATTTATGCAAATCAATCGGCGTTTCCCCAGTTAAATATAACCGGTGAATTCCCCACTGACCTATTCCCGTAAAAAGGAGATTCCGTGTACGAAGCCAGCTGAATTGACTAGCATCTCGCGACAGTCCCATGGACAACCCTGCCGATATATATTCGAGCTCCCGCCCAGGGAGCCGGCATGAGAGCGTCTATACATTGCGATGCCACAGATCTTAAATATAACAAGCCAATATATAGGTATTTGCAACTATACTCGGTATATGTTTTATGAACACAGGACGCCTATTGTGTGAAGAAATAATGGAAGAAAAAGTTGCACACACATAATGTTCCCTTTGGTGAAATAACGAACTGGACTCAATCACACCGATTATAATGATACACTCAAGTGTTCTAAATAACCCCATTTTAAATATGACTTCTTCAATTCCTGTTATTTGTCTTTCGCACATCTCTCTAAATTAAAAGTTTGTGAAAAAAAAAAAGAAACAAGAAAACATGAGAGGAGGGATAATCACCGGGAACGCAAGAACTGAACCAATAATTTTTTAAATGTGTGCTTGCTTACATCTTGCTGATCATGAGGTCGTGTTCCCCAGGTAGTAAGAGTTATGTTTTAAAACATTGCCACAGACCTCCTCACCGAAATAGTCTAAAATTAGTACCTAGAAGTATCGTCAGAATTAGTCTAGGTCAATGGTCTAGCTGGCCGGACTGATATTGACCACCTGATCCATCGAGTGCCGATTGGCATACACAATATGGAGCTTGAATAGTGTACAAAGAACGCCGCAAATCGTGTAAATGGGTCCTTTACGTTACATTTACTTACACAAGTGTGGGGATTGCTGCAGAGATGTTTTACTTACCTGCAATACAGCGACTTTTTGAGACCATAAATTCAGCATCATCATAAGCCGTGCCGATAAGCGTGGGCGGTCATGTTTCGCCATCTTCCCCGATCACCAGAGTCGCGCATCAGCTCAGTGTTCTTGTCTCGGCGATGCGACGTGGCTAAGCCATCCAGCGTTTTGCTCATCTGTCTTCCCATTGTTCTTTTCCTTTCAATCTCGCCAGTTGACACCAAGTTCTCTAATTTATTTCTTTTCATAACGTGTCTAAATTGATAGTTGTCTACGTCTAATTTGTATAATCAATTTATGGTTTTCATTTGTTTCTTGCATAACTTGCTCATTGGTTTTTCTGTCTCTCCTTGGTATTCTTTATATTTTCCTCAGAAACCAAATTACTATTGTCATTTTTTTTCACATCTTTTCTGCTCACTGTGCGCTGTACACATCCACACAAAAGTACAGGTTAGATATAGCACTTATACACTCGTTTTCTCTTTGCAATTGGGGGTAGAAAAGAAACTACACAGAAGTTGCACATTACTATATGGATCTAGCTGTTAGTAAGGTTGAGAAGTGAGCGAATTGTCGAGAAGTTGAAATACCACTCTTTCAGTCAGGGGACTTTTGATATAATCTCTGGTAAGAGACATGATGATTAATCAATCTATCGATGTGAAATTGTCTCGTGGTTGCTCTGGAACTATAGGATTTAATAGCTCGTTATAATTGTCAGGACAACGCCAGCATTAGTATAACAGTTTTAATTGGTTGGATGATTGGTTAATTGTTGATTGGTTAGTTGATTGTTTGTTTGGTTGATTGATTGATTGATTGATTAATTGATAAGTGGAGAGTGTGATGTTTGGCTGGTTTGTTGATAGGTTGGTTGGTTGGGTAGTTGATTGCTTGATTTGTTGGTTGATCATTCATCTGGAAAACTGAGTTCTATACATTGCCGGTGAAATTGTCTGACCCGAAGAAAGCGCATGTTATCGGAGTGTGGTTCGTGTAGAGACTGTCCTACAGACACGGTACGGAAGTACCATCTCCACAGAGCTACAGAGCTCGCCTTCTCCTTTCTCAGGTCAGAAATGAAAGTTTGCATGAAGGTTACTGGGATGTCGCATGGGGAATGATTCATTTCGGGTGTGAGAATATCGTGATTCTGCATACAGACCGGCTATAAGTTGGCATATGTTGGTAATGGTTCCTCCACAGATTTATGTATGACATTGTCAACAAACACCAGCTCATTACCCGATGGGATTGCAATAATCGTGACAAGAGCATACGATATTACGAATATACACCGCTAGTTAGTTCGTCAGTAGATCATCCTCATTATACATTGAGTCCATGATTCCTGTCATAACCCCTGATTATTATCTCTGTCAGCGTGTAGCGACTGAGGATACATGCTCTGTGTTGATTTAATATTTTTCTTTGGCCCCACGAATGGTGTTACTATATAGCCTCACCGTGTTTGCCTTTGTATTCATGCTGTCGGATTGAGGTTGCAGAGTCACATATAGACCTTGAATCATTTATTCATCCAGCCCCTTCCATGCCGACCCTCACGAGGACTTTCAGGATATCAGTTTGGTTCGTTGCCCGTCCGCTCTCTACAGCAGCCAAGCAAGCAAACCCTTTAGCTCTTTTATTACCTCTTACACGCGCATGCCCTGCTGCACATATGGCATTCACATGGCTATACACTGCGTGGAACTACATTACGTATCCAAACCACTGCCAGTCTACAGTTACTTTGAGGTTTACTTTCGCATGGCTTCACACATTTGTAAACTTCCGTGGCCACTCGCTTTGAACAATTACAGGATGTCGTTTTCTCTCACTTTGCTGTAAAACATATCTGGACTAAGACTATGTATCACAATTCAAATGTATATGTGGCATTCACATAATTTGACGCTACCCTGTAAGGGGTTTGGGGTGGGTAAGACCCTGCTTTGTTAAAACCAATGGTAGCTTTTTTGCAATCTTAACTTGAATGTTACTAAGAATTTAACTTTTCCAAGAACAAAATAGAAGTTAGCGAGCTGTATAGCTCAGGATGGACAATATTTGCACATGGAACATTGCAAATCACAAAGCAATTATTATGACAATGGTAATTGTGGTAATGATGATGATGATGATGATGATGATGATGATGATGATGATGATGATGATGATGATGATGATGATGATGATGATATTTAAAATAATAATAACGTAGATACTGACACACTATTCATTTGACAGTATCATGTCAGATAATGAACCTATTGAACATTTCACAAACAGTCCATTGGTATTATATTGTCTTAGGCATTACAACAAGAATTTAAAACAAATACCACAAAGGATGACAAGACTCCTCTGATTTTATCTGCGACATTACCGTCGAATAAAGTGCAGATAGACAAGGCATATAACATCAAAGAACTCTCTGAGTAAGTATATAACTCGATCTGGACAGTTGGGTTTTCTCTTAAAATGCGATGTGAGATTAGTTCCTATGTTCGCATATCTGTTTCTTAACTAAGTACAGTATTGTTATATCTGTTAGCGTGGTCAAATTGAACCCAGGTAAAGGTGTTTTACTATCGTGGTATCTTTATAATGCCGTTGCTTTCTAATTTCTCAAATTGTGCACCGAAGTGGCCTTTAACATGCTAACTCATGCTGGTGAGACATTTAATCGTATTATTTCATTACGGTATCATCGTTATTTTTAAACTACATATCCCACGCAGGACGTTGTAATCACTCCCATTCAATATAGTCTATTTATGATTTACTCGGTAATTTTACGTTCAGTAGTTTGCCATTGCTTTCTGATGGGAGTACACATTGAAGTCCAACTGACTGGTGTGTGGAACGAGATATCTACTCAGCCGTTGGGAGAGAAAGTTTAAGCGCGTTAAGCCTTTCAGCCATGCCCACATTAAAGTGCGAGTTTAATCTCACACAACCTAAAGATAATGACAGCTGCACATATAAGTTATTCTGTCCCTGATCTTGTAGAATTACAGTAGATGCGTGGGAGAGTATATCAATCCAAAAAGGAAGCCTGAAAAAAACAAAAACAACCTGGAGTCTCATCTCATCTTATCATGTTTCTCTTGTACCCTGCGGTGTCGAAGTGAAGTATAAACATCGGGAGAGTGCCCGTTTATGGGCTACATGTATCGATATTCCCATGGACTCGGATATTCCCGCCGTCCATAATTTGCAGTCGACCTTTTCCTCTCCTTCCCTCTGGTCTGTACAACATTGTTGTGGTATACTGTTAGTTGGTAACCTATTTACATGGTCATACCATTTGACTTGCTGCCTTCTATAGCCCTGGAGTGTCCTAAGGAAATTACTACTGTCCCTCACATTCGAACAATAACTGTGACTATGCGTTTTAATTGTTTCAACTAAAGTATTATTCATGTGTCCACTTCATATGATATGTAACTGCTGTATGCACCTGGCGGGATGCAGCGAAATATGCCTGACGATAACTCGTGCAACATATTGGTTGTGGTTTATGTGTTTAAATATTACTATTATTACAGTGGGATACATGATTAAAACCTCTCAGGACTCGGTCTAAACATGTGGGTTGCCGGGATTAAAATGTCGTTAGCATGATCTAATGTTTAAGTAGGCCCACATGACTAATCACATGACTGGGGGGGGGGGGGGGGCTGAGTGGTCTCGAGGTCTGGTGTCCGCCTCGAGTGCTGGAGGTCCCGGGTTCAGGCCCCGTTGAGGAACGGGATTTAATTAAAAGATCCACGTGGACTTCCAGTAATAAAATTTCCCCTGGTCTCTGGGTAGTGAGATCGGACGCCCGTGTGTATTGTTGCGCATGTAAACAATCCCTTGGCAGTTGGAAATCGAAAAGAGTAGCCTAACGGCGCTGCCCGGGCAAAATTTCCAGTTAAAAATCTACCCAAGTATTTCAGGATCCTCGCGATGCTACGGAGTTCGTGCATTGAGCTGAGTTTCTCCAGACTCAGGTCTGAGTTAGGAGGAAGACGGAGCACTTATCTGTTAAACCGTGTGCCGTAATGTTGATCCAACGACTAAACATGACTCACTTGCCTTTGAGCAAACTGACACAGGCCAGAACACCATTGCTTCTCAGTAGGACGGACTAGGGTGTGTCCTTGCAAAGTACAAGGAGTACACGGAACTGATCGGCTCGGTTTCAAGACCGGATAATAGCTGTACACTATAGACCAGTGGTTCTCAACTGGTGGGGAATTATTCCCCCCCCCCCCTCCGCCAGGGGGAGGGGGAATTATAGTGTTTCCATGGTGGGGGGATTTAGATTATTTCAAGATCATGTTAATACAAGAACAGATTACTTGATATGGTTTTCCCTTTCATACTTTACGATTCTGTACCTCTCGCTCTTCTGAATTTCATTTTATAACGTAAGTAGACCCACAAATCACGTTTTATGTAGACGTCTAGACTTGTTCAGGTATGTGTTATTGAATTTAGCTTCCATTTATGCGTATACTGTGTAAGGGGATGGGGACTTCATATGGAGTAAATACAAAAAAGAGGGTGGGGGAATGACGTTCTGAAAATATGGTGAAGGGGTGGACAGGCCAAAAAAAGGTTGAGAACCACTGCTATAGACTATTATTAAACGTAAGGTGGACAGAGTAACAGATATTGCAGCCCAAAGGCGGTATAGTTTATGATTGATAAATGGCACAAGAAAAAGTAGTGTGTCGTCTTATAGCAGTGTTTATGACACTCACAAAACAGGCACACTGGCTACTTCCGCCACTTTATCAGGTGCAATAACTCACAAGTAACATACATCTTGTTTGAAATTACTCCACAGACATATTAAATTCAGTCGAGCTCTCCCATGCCAAGTATTATGATCTCAGAGCAGACATTCACAATCAGTGTATTGATTTGGCGCATATGTGTGAAGATTTTCACTGAAGAAAAATTAATTGCTTCCAATACAAGATGTCCTGTCCATCTAATTATTTTAATTTTTTTTCGCCTCTACCCGTCATTGCGGCATATTTCCTCAACCAACCTACCCGAAGCCGTTCTATCTTAGCTAGCCATGATTACGTAAATAGACACACATAGTATTATTTGGCACTCACAGAAGAAGAAGAATGAAATAGTGATTAAAAGATGCACTAGACAACATAAAATTTGAAAGCTATAATAGTTACCGACCGGGATCGAACCTGTCGCCACCAAATGACGACGGCGCCTCGCTGCAGGAACAAGTGTACTTCCACGAGGTTTGATCCCGGTCGGTAACTATTATAGCTTTTAAATTTTATGTTGTCTAGTGCGTCTTCTCATCTCTATTTCATTCTTCTTCTTCTTCTGTGAGTGCCAAATAATACTATGTGTGTCTATTTACGTAATCATCTTAGTGGCCTCAACGGTTCTCCCCATTTATTTCTTATCTTAGCTAACCAATGCATTAGAAGGTCCTCCCCAATCGTTCATTTCTGTCTGCACTTCTCTTCTCCGCGTTTTTATATCTTTCCCTATTTAGTTTGCTGTGTGGATTCCAAACTAAAACCTTTCGAGCCATACGTTTTCAGTGTATGTCCTATTCGTTCCATCACTGAAAACGTAGTCCAAAGCAGTGGGTGTGGAAAGCAAAGGCGTACTACCACATTTTGTATCTACAGAAGGTCAATTTTCCAAAACAGACTAGACGATCTGGGAAAGGCAGCGATAAACAAGAAGATACAGGGTATTCAAGAAAGGGTCGACAGATGGAGGAACTCCTTGAGTGCTTGTGAATCCTTGTGAATGTATTTCTAATACTGTTTCAGAGGAGATGACACATTTTGTTAGATATCGAGAATTGTGCAGAAGATTAATATACCATGCTTGATGATCATTATCTCAGTGATGATGGCGACGGAGATGATGATAGTGTTTCTGTCTTCCACAGACTATTGGATTTCATCTCCATCAGAACTCTTGATATGCGCACCGCTGCAGATAGACAAGTTGGCCTGAGCGCTGCTTTGTATTCTGACCCTAAAGCAAAGGGCACAGACAGATACCTGAGTGTGGTACTTACATTATCTTATTGTCTGTAGGCAGTGACATTTATGTGACTGTGGTACTTACAATGGGCGGTCAATAAGTAATGCCTCGTAATTTTTAATTCCATTCAATATGAAAAACAAACAAACAGACAACATTCGCATTGAAATGAAACCCTAAGTCTGTAATTTAAAACAAAATGTATTTCTTAATGTAGTCTCCGTTATTCGCTACAGATTTTGTCCCTCTGCTCACAAGAGCATGCGTGCATCCCCGAACGGTAAAAAATTATCGTCCTTTGCCCAAAACCACTGGCGTACGGCCTATTTAAGGGTCTCGGTGTCCTCAAACTGATGTCCTCGAAGCTCTGCTTTCAGTGGTCCAAACAGATGGAAGTCTGAAGGTGCTAAATCGCGACTGTAAGAGGGATGTGGAAATAATGTACAGCCAAATTCAATTCGGAACAGTCATAACATCTGATGGGAGATGCCATGAAGAGATTAGAACAAGAATTGCTATAGCGAAGGTAGCCTTTCGCAAGACGAATAGCATACTGACCAATAAAAAGATATCAATTGAAACAAGAAAAAGAGTGTTGAAGTGCTACATAGAGCATGTACTTTTGAATGGATGTGAAGCGTGCAAAAAGAGCAGACAAGCTGAAAACATTTGATGGCTGTGGTAATGTGGTTTCTGAGGAAAATGCAAAGACAGGCATAAAAACCAATGAACAAGTAAGTCCTTTAAGAAACAAATGAAGATCGTAATCTGGTTAGACATTAGACGTAGACAGTCAAAATATTGTCGGCATGTTATGAGAAGAAATTACTTGGAGAACTTGGTGACAACTGGCAAGATCGAATGGAAGAGACCAAGGGGGAGACCGAGATGTAAATACCGGAATGGCTTGAACAAGTAGCATCGTAGAGACAGCTGTCCACGACTCTGGTGATCGATTGAGATGGCAAAACATGACCGGAAAAGCATTTTGGCATGGCACATGATGGATGGACATTCTGCAATCGTATCAATGAAACGTTTAGCCGTGTGTGGCGTGGTATTTTCGTGCAACAGTATTGCAGTTGTCGGATCTTTGAATGCATAACTAAGCTTATTTTAAGTTTCAATGTTACGGTCAGCATTCACCGTGTTTCCATATTCCAAGAAGTCGAGAAAAATTACACATGTGTCATCCAAAATCACGGAGGCCATAACTTTCACTACAGATGGTGACATTTTGAATTTGTGTCTTGTTGGCGATGTTGTTTGATGTCATTCCATTGACTGCCTCTTGCATTCCGGTTCAAAGAAATGAACCCACGTCTCATCACCTGTCACAATATTCGATAAAAACCTTTCTCCTTCAGATTTGTTGCGGTGTAGGAGGTTGATGAATATGGTTTTCCTTGCTTCTTTATGTTGTGCTGAGTCAATGCGGTTGAAAGACGGCCAGTCCGCTTTGCGTCAGCCAGTGAGGATTTTCTACTTCAGCTTCGTCACAACGACGTACTCAACGTACAGTGCTAACATCCACTGTTGAATCTCCATAAACAATACTCAATTCGGGAATGCGAATCTGGATCTCGCCTTCAGCATTGAGGAATTCTTTGACATTACGTTGCTTTAATCGAACTTCTTGGTGTCCATTTTTATACTGTTGTGCACAAACTGTGACTGAAACGTGTTGGAAGTGATACACAGTGCAGAAGAGTGTTTGATGAATTTCGCTAAATTTTTAAATTGCACATAGATAACAAATAGGAGGCATTACTTATTGACCGTCCCTTGTACATTATCTTTTTGTCTGCAGGCATTGAAATGTATGTGAGTGCTGTACTTACACTGTCTTATTGTCTGTAGATATTCGAAGTGCATCTGAGTGTGGTAATAATTTATTACATGTCATCTAGTCACAGACGTGTACCTAAGTGAGGTGTTTGTCTTATCTGTAAGCACTGCTATGTAACCGAGCGTACTAATATATTATCACAGTAGGCTTATAATTGACCATGCATCTAAGTGGGGCCATACCGTTTCAGAAAACATAATGATATTCATATGTGTAGTTTGTTTGTTTGTGTTTGTCTGGGTGTGCGATCAACGAGCGTTATACATATTTCGTCTGCAATTAACATTGTGTCGCATTCGTATTCTTACAATATGCTTACATTCTTGTAAATCCTCTCATTCCAGAAGTGGGTTGCTGAATACTACGTGTCTCTCGGAGTTGACAAGGATAAAATCAATATAGGGATACCCACTTACGGGCGCTCATTCCAACTAGCCAGGGACACTAAATCTAGAATTGGATCTACTGCAATCGACCATGGACATGCTGGGCCATGGACGGCAACAGTCGGGATTATAGGATATTTTGAGGTAAATATGGGGCCCCTCAAACAACATTCTTGATGTAAATATTGGGCAGTGAAAGATTCTTCTTGAGGTATATATGGGAGGTCAAACATTTTACTTGAGGTAAATATGGGGCCCATAAAACATTCTTTTTCTTCTTGTTCTTCTCAATTTGTCTTGTTCTACTTTTTCTTCTTCTTCACTTCATTTTACTTCTTCTTCTTCTTCTTCTTCTTCTTCTTCTTCTTCTTCTTCTTCTTCTTCTTCTTCTTCTTCTTCTTCTTCTTCTTCTTCTTCTTCTTCTTCTTCTTCTTCTTCATCTTCTTTTTCTTCTTCTTCTTCTTCTTCTTCTTCTTCTTCTTCTTCTTCTTCTTCTTCTTCTTCTTCTTCTTCTTCTTCTTCTTCTTCTTCTTCTTCTTCTTCTTCTTCTTCTTCTTCTTCTTCTTCTTCTTCTTAGTCTTCTATACATGTTTATGAGGCTTGTTCTTGTTTTTCTAGTTCTCATTCCTATTTGTCTTATCTTTCTTCTTTTTCTTCGGAATAAGAAAAAGATGAAGAAGAAGTAGATAAAACGGAATACGCCTTTGATGTTGCTTGCTTGCTTGTGTTCGTTGGCTTGAGCTCCAACGCGAAGTCCTGTATGTCGGATGAAGGCATCCTGTTGTCCAACATCAATGTGATGTCATACAGGACCTGAGGTTTGCGTGAGTATCCGTTGTCCCATGTCTGGCTTATTGCTCGCCGTACAGGCAGACACTCTCCGACGTCGGAGGAATCGGTGATCCTACTGACTTTAGCCAGGACCCCGAAGGGACCTGTTGCCTAGGACGCTCGACGAGGACGCGTCAATAGGTCTTGGCCAGTATATACCCCGGCCCTGGTGCCTTGGAAACATCTCTGCGTCCCGCCTTTGATGTTGAAGAAGACATTTCCTGATAAGAAAAGCGTGTATGACTAAAAAGGTCAATGTATCAGCATTGTAGATACAGTCGTTGGAGTTTAAAATGTTAGGCCACAATATATTATAGGCCAATCTATATAAGGTGAGGTGGCATGTTCTATTCCTAGTCATTATGTCTCCTCAGAGGTACCGAAACATACACCATAAGGAAATTTAATGATTTCCATGTTTATGAGGCTTTGCAGCCCAGGGGCGTAAAGATTGTAAAAATAATCCTGTCTCTGGCGGGTATTGAACTTTGACCGACGTTCATGTATGACATAATAATTATCTTAAAATGGCCCCCGATCAATACCCATTTTGTGTCATAGTGGATCAGTGGTTGAAGTGACTCTTTCCGTAGTAAAATTATGGAGGCCAGAGAAATGCTGCATGCACTGTTAAATATGAAACTACTAAAAGTGTTTGAATTCATCGAATGTAATTCAATTATTGTATTCCGGCGCGCTAGAGAAATTGATAGCAAACTGCAATGGCAATGTCATGGGCACGGCGGGACGCATGGTCGACGCTTGGGTTCGTTACTTGACAAAGTGAAGGATAGATTGACCACCTATTGTTACCCTGTTCTCCGGCCTGCGCTATCATATCACAGACCCATATCAGAAAACTGCTTCCGGAAAAAAAAATGAAATAATATGGTACCAGTCCCATGTTTTATAAACCCGTGGACACTCAGTGACTGACGTGATCACTATAACACTGGTCGCATTTACCTCCCAGGATATTTACTGATAGTATGTTAGACTTGGTTGATCTGGCATCCTAGGTCAAACTCACGTGGAGCTCTAATTTTATTGTTCTGTTTGTTTGCTTGCTTGTTTGTTCGTTTGTTTGTTTTATTTTGGGCGTTCGCTCGCTTTGAACTCAAGCGTAGTCCATACACTTTCAGCAGTGCTGGGCTGAATTTTGCGTGTGGATTAGCTTTCCCCGGCGAATCTACTCTGATTTCAGAGGTACTTGTAATTTACGTCCCTAAGTCAAGGACGACAGGTCAATATTTAAGTCCAAATGTCAAGTGTAGGGGCTGAACCCCTTACTTTGGCATCAGTACCCTGGATGTTTTAGAACACGCGTTCTTATCCTTTCGGTATGCTGACCTGCGTTGTTCTGATGATTAAATTGTTGATAGCTTTGATTACCCAGAATCTGACGCCCAGGTACATCGCAAGCCAGATTGTTAACGTGTGTTTGGCGTGTGTTTATGTAAACCCCGAGAGGGTTATGGATAGTGCGTTCTATTGGCAGTCCAGAAGTCCTGAGTATAGCTCTCCCTATAGACAATAGTGTGCCTTGTTCTAACCAGCCTCATAACTTACGTACTGTCATCTTGGCATTGGTTTAGCTATCGAAATTGAAATCTGAAACCTAAAGCCTGTAAATGTGGCATTTCCAACCGAGGCCTAATCCCAAACGGCCCATGCGTGTGGTGCTTTATTGTGATGTTAATACATTCTAATACGCCTAATACAAGGTGCAAATATTTAGTACGTTTTGAATACGTAAGGGGAAATCAACACCACATTCCCCGTGACTATGGTGCTTTGGTGCTGACTAAGGAGAAAACTCTCTATTCCAAATTCAATCCGATAGGACCACAGACGACCCTAAAACCAGTGCATCAGACTTTAAGGCTTCCAGCCGATTCACAACCCACCGACATGAGTAATAAATAATTCACTAAGGTAATATGCACATATGAGGAGCCGCTGGCCGAGTGGCTAGGACGCCGGACTCTCCTTCGGGAGACCCGGGTTCGATCCCTCGGTAAGGTGTGGGATTTTTTTTTTGTCGAGGTCAAAAAGAAAATCCTAACCTGCACAGTTCGCGGCGATTGCACTTGCCAGGCGGCCTTTAATTCCTCAGGCTCAAAGACCCCTCTGCCATACACCGCAAGGTACTATATTGGCAGTAAATTACAGTTTAATATGCAAATTTCATGGACAGACAGAAAAATCAATGAGCAAGTCCTACACAAAGCAAATGAAAACCGTAAACTGATTAGAGAAACTAGAAATAGACAGTCACACTACTTTGGACACGTTATGAGGAGAAATACACTTTAGAACTTGGTGACAGTTGACAATATTGAGGGGGAAAGCACAAGCGGAAGGCAGAGAAATACATATTTCAATGGCATGGCTATATGGTATGGTCGAGACAAGAACACAGAGCTGATTCCCGACTGTAATGATGGTGTGAGATGGCGAAACATGACTACCCACGCTTATCGGTATGACACATGATGGTGAACACATATAACGCAGCAATTCGAATACCAACTGGTCTGTACATTATACTCCTTGGACAGTATACCTATAATACATCGTTGCTCTGAGTGTGGTCTCGTTTACCTTTCACGTAACTTTTATGTGTCGATAATGTGTCAGACGTCATCATGTTAGAACTAATCATATTTCTTTCTCTTCATTACCAAATAGATGTGCAACAATATCAGAGTTGGTGGAAGAGTGACAAATGTGCCGGCTCAACATGGGCGGTACTACGTCAACGACTTCCAATGGGTCAGCTACGAGGACATAGTCAGTGTACTTGAAAAGGTGCGACAAGTGATTGTCGAGTTTATTGAAACTGAATACATATTTAATATGTTAAATGGCAACTGAAGATGTACTACATTCTGTTTTGTTATTTTGTATATATATTAGGAGCGTTCATATGACAATCGTTCGCGCCGCACCGCGCGTAAATGCGTACGTTGAACGTTATCATATCATAGTCATGTGATAAATACTGACCAATGAATTAAAGAGCACGTGCTTATCGTCCCCTTATGCATAGGTTCTGTTTCTGACCAGTGAGAAAATGGCCGGATTGATCCAAAATCTGTCGAAAGAAGCTCAAAGAGCGGTGATTCAGTTTCTTTCATTTGGAGGATGCCGAGCAGTGGACATTCATCGAAGAATGCAGGCAGCGTACGGTAACAAATGTGTGTCGAAGACAACAGTGACAGACTGGGCACGAATGTTTAGGAAAGGACGTCAGTTCACGACAGATCTTCGACGGCCGGGTCAAGCGCATATTGTTGCAAAAGAAAAAAAAAACAATCACCACATTTGATGCAGCAGTACATATGAACCGTTGTAGCATACGTTCGCTGGGGGAAAGAATTTGATGTGTCATTTGGGACAATTCAGATGGTCGTTCATAAGAAACTGCATTAACGGGAGGTGTGTTCACAGTAGTTACCACGGATGTTTACCGACCGAGAAAAAAGAGGAACGCATGGGATGGTGTTTGAACCACTTGCTGCGTTACAGAGTGGAGGTTGATGCAATTCTTTTCCGCATAGTGGCAGGCGATGAATCATGGTGTCACCACTTTGAGCCGAGCAGCAAAAGAGAGAGTATGCAATGGAAGCATGCTGGATCACCACAAAAGCCAAACAATTCAAGTTACAGGTTTCCGCTGGTAAGGTTATGCTGAGTGTATTTTTTACCATTAAAGGCTATTGTTGGCCAATTTCTCAGGTGACTAATTACAACCCCGGTTACCAGAGAGAAAAGTCGAGATAAATAGTCAGTTAATGATCAAGAAAACAGCAAAGAATTGGCTCGTTAACAAGAAAGATGTAGCTGCCCTTGGAAATCCCTGAATCAAGAAAGAAGAATTTAAGATATACATGATAAGCGTGCTGAAAAATAGCTGCATAGGCAAAGTTCCGCTCTGACTTATCCCCTCCTGGAAAGATATAATTGAGCTTCCATTAACTGTTTAGAATAATGTGTGCACTCACTTAAGTTATACAAACATTTACATACAGCAAGAAATATGGAAGAATGATGAATTTAAAATACGATCACTGTATTTATTTAATTTTAATGATGATGCTGATTCTCAACTGCCAAGGCCCTTAGGTCATGATTCCCAATGAGAAGCGTTGCACATTCTGCTTAAAGGGAATTCTGAATTATTCCTTACACAAGGTCAGCTGCTACATTGTGTGAGAGGATAGCTGACTGTTCGTGGCTCATAAGAGAGCTGTAATTACAAGAACGGACATGGGTCTTCTCTATCCTCTACACATCTCATAACATACATATATGTTACATATATATCATAAATATGTCTCATTCAGAGCATACATATGTATTCACATAGCCGTATTAATGAATGATTCTATTCTAAGTTCACCTAATGTACTCTCTCCCTCCCTATTTCTCTCACAATGTCTGTCTGAATGTCTTTAGTTGCACATCTCTGTCGAACATCAAAGGCATTCTTTTCTCTGTCTGAATGAATGCATGTCTTAAGCCTTGTGTGTATCCTCATGCAAAAATCATCATGCAGAACATGTGAACTGGTGACACGTCTCCCTCTGAGAAGTTTCACATAAATCTGGGTAGATATTCATAGTGTTGGTCCAAATAGTCAAAGTTAATTTGGACGCTATCAATAGACTGCTTTCCCTCGGTAATTTCTCCTCAGTAGTCAGTCTCCAACGTGCGTCGGCCTCAAGCAGTTTGAATCTAAATGTCTATCCTGTATGAATAAACAATGTTATTTTGGACGTTTTCAAAAGACTGCTCACTCTCAGAAATTTCTCCTCTTTTTTTTTTTTTGTGTCTCCAATATCTGTCGGCCTCATGCTGAGTGAATCTCCAGGTCTACCCTGTAAATGGCTTGAATGATATTTGATTTCTCCCCAAAGTGTTATATAAAATAAGAAGAAAACACATTTCGCAGTGCAACCGCTAAAGTTGGAACGATAAATACAAATACAATCCATACGCTTGAACTTTGGAAGAGTAAACAGAAACAGAAAACGAACGGAAGTCCTCAGAACAGAAGACACACTGATGAAAGTAATATGGTGGTATTACCTGACGTTGTAGCTAGGAAATTGTGCCATAAGACTCCTTAATGCAGCAGGACACAACGAGATGATAATGTCTCTCCAGTTAGGTATCCCTGGTATGCTATTGTGCATGCGTCTGAGTTAGATCGCCATTCCCGTACGTAAAATACTCTTTCGTTCATGACAAGAACTTCATCTTCTCTCCTCCCCCTTTTCACTTGTAATTATTCCTTGGAGACATTATGCCCATGATACATGTAACGCATACTCTATTTTCATTATGGTCTAGTGTCATCTGTCAATCAATGTTGACTGACGTTACGCTATGCGTCTCAACGCGATTTTGCCGCTGCTCAGAGAATGTATTCGACGTTACGCCATTCATTATAAACTTCATCTACATCCATTTGGCAAAAAATTATCGGGGCTACTACCACCGTCTCGTCTTGGGATAACCCGGCTGTCCTGCTGAGCGCCGTATCTTCCAGTTGCAAAGATGTGTCAGGCCGGGAGGTTTGTCCGACCGTGTTCTCTGCATATTCTCAAGTAGGAATGTCACACATCTACGTTCCCTTCTCTCTGCTATAATGTGCGTGTTTACAACTATTTGGTAGAAAAGCAGACTGGATTTGCGCGTTAGCACAGATTTTACAGTCTGGCGCAAAGTTGCGTCATAAAGCGGTAATGCTTTGCAGCGAGGTGACGTTTAATTTTATATCTTGTCATCCCTTCTGGGTTTTTATTCCTTTGTTGTGGAAAGAGATATATATATTCGGGTGCTGCTGAGGCGATTCGTTACAATCACGTTCCGTTCTAACTGAATATTCGAATCATTTCATTAGCTGATGGTCCATAAAGTAAGTTATCAGTGTTATCCCAACACTTGTTCTTTGTTTCTCATTAGTCTTTCAGTAACTTTTTATATCTTTTTAGCCGCGTTTCCAATAAATCTCATCTCACATGAAGTGATTGTATGCCTGTGTTTTTCTACGGCTGCCCATGAATGGTATTCGTAACAGAGCGCTGGGGCGAATAAACCATCATTGGCTCCCTTTTGTGTATTCACCTTGATATGTTGATGTTTTAGGACTGGTACTGTTTGCTAATTAGAGTTGCTTGCTTTCTGTATTCTCAAATGTGTTTCCTGTCTAGCCGCACATCCTCAATGAACATAGTGCCAATGTACTCCCAAACGTGTGTTATTGATGTTCCATGGTAATGCAAGCTACATTGTTATTTACGTTATATATGGTTAGACCTGTTATACAAGAAGAGCAGGATTTGGAGGCATCACATTCTGGACGATTGACCTAGATGATTTCACCGGGGAAGGCTGTCTCCAAGATAACTACCCTCTCATTACCACAGCTGTCAACGTAATGAAGGATGCAAATGCCAGTGCTTGCACCAAGTAGGTCGTGATAGTTGGCTCAGTTAATTGCAAGATTTATATCAGTATTCGTTTTCATCAACCGTTCATTATTTAAGTTCTTCAATAATATCTCTAGAAAATATCTTCGTGGGTTCTTGATGAATATGTTTTAGATATGTATAGAATCGCCATTATCAATATCATCAACACCAAGAACCTTGGCCGCATTTGATCGTCTCAAATGTGTGCATTGCAAATACAATTACGATTATTTCTCACACATATTGACACATTGTTTATGTGAATGTGTATATATGTGTGTATGTGTGAATGCGTGCTCATGATTTCGACAATATGTCATGTAATTTATTAGAAGTCGGGAGCTACCGCCGTAGTATATTGGCTAAATGCTTGCCTGTCAGTACTACTGTCCAATTTACATCGACCTAGAATACAATTAGGTCGGCCCCACAAAGAAAATAAATTGTCTTGGGAAGTAAAGGCGGCTTTGATCTAAATCAGCGGCAGCTGCGTTTCGTGCGCGGTAGGTGGGATTGCGGATTACGTTCTTAAGCAATTGGCCACAGAACAGGTATTTGTCTATTAGCACCTCACAAAATATGATAATGAATAGTGTCTCTCTTACGGTTTTATTAGTGTATGTGGTGTGTGTGTGTGTGTGTGTGTGTGCGTGTGTGTGTGTGTGGTGTATTTGTGTGTGTGTGTGTTTGTATTATTAATGTTGTTCTTTTATAATAACTTACGTGTAATGCACCAGGAAGCCAGCCTACCCACCACAGCAGTCATTTCAAACATATCAATCTGTACCCGCGTTTGTGCTAACAGTTGTAGCCACTTTAGTAACATTTCCTAAATTGCTTTTTAATTGTATAACCTGAATAGTTGGATACCTCGTTAAAAAAAATCATTCAACGATACCTTATTCAAGTCTGTAGGTCAATTCTGATAGGAGATATAAATGTTTGTTTGTCAGTTTATCATTTATTATACACAAAGAGGAAAATACGATTTTGACCCTTTCACAAAGTGTGACCCATCTACACATCAAACAACTGTTGGAAACACTGACGATAAGGGATATTACCACTGCCGATGTCTAACTCATGGAAAAATAACTACTGCCAACTAATATATATTAATCACATCATGCTGTGATAACGTCAGACCACCCGCGCTACTTTATACGCGGGCTTGTTAGCGCGAGGCCGCCAGCGTAGATGCATTTTTACTAAAGAAATCCTTTTAGAAAGTTGCAAAATTGTCAGTGAACTTGTCATTGTAAAGTGATGACAAATTACACAAACTTACAATAATTGGTATTGAAAGTACACAAGCATTCATTAGCATGTTAATCGCTCTGAATACTCCATAACAATATTAAATGGTCATAGCTGGAGTGTGACAAGGAAAACTGCTATCTGCCACCATTGAAATACAACATTACAGTGTGCGATCTTCATAATTTCAGTGGGAGGTTGACTGCCAATATAACTGGTCGAAAATTACAAAATACACATAAAAATGGATGCTAAATTTAGTAATACATAGTCAAACAATGTAATACTTCTTATAAAACGGTTTTCACGGATTTACTTACCACTCAGAATAAGCAGCCTGATTCTCCGGTATAGCAAGGATTCCCTATGCGCCAGAAATTCAGACCGCAAAACGGGTTGGGAAAAACTATTTCAAGCAGTCAGTGTCTGTTTTAACTTCATCTTGAAATAATCGTGGAATTTAACATCATGAGTACACTTGCTGTCCCATATCGGAGACAAAACAACACATAACCGAAGGTACTCGAAAAAAATACAGTCTGCCTTTATTTCTCAACATAATGTCCACCAACATTAAAGCACTTATCCCATGGTTTTATCAGTCCTCCCAAACCGGCTGCATTTAATTTTTCTAAACCACATTTTCACTTCACATTCAACTTCGGCGTCATTCGCGAAATGTCTCCCACTAAGGTGGGTTTTCAGTGGACCAAGAAGGTGAACATTTCTACAGAGTCTGTAGTTACTCGCCAGTCACCTCTGATCAGCTCCTCCACCCGCTGCACGGATGCTTCTGTTGCAATTTCAACAGGACGACCAGATAGGATTTTATCAACAATTTTAGAGCGTCTTTGAGAAAATTTTTCTACCCAGATATGCAGGGCTTTACGGGACAAACATTTTTCAGCATAAACAGGAAGCATTTCCTTATGAGTGTCCTTTGCAGGCAGTCCATTTTCCCCCTCAAAAAAAAAAAAAAAAAAAAAAAAAAAAAAACGCTCAACAGCACGTTGCTCTTTGGTTGTACACTCTGTAAGTACAGTCTCCATTTTGTTTATGCGCTGCGCATATGCATGAGACCCCTGGCACTAACTGACGAACGGGGATATATAGTTCGATGTTGCGGTCACCTAATGACACCTGTAGAAAACACCAACTACATTTGCGTGCCATCGCCCAGACCTGTGACTGTCTTATTGCCTCGCCCTCGTAGTAGCGCTAATCGCCTGGAGGTCTATGAGTAGTACGCAGAGCCACCCGACCTGCAGTGTAGTGAGCGAAGACATGTATCTAACAACTTGAAGACAAAGAAAGTTATATTGACTCGCATACTAACGCCTTGTTTATTGTAAAAGATGACTTATGTCTATATCTTAGGTTAGACCCAGAGACATTTGTGAGCGTCCCAACGGCGCCTGTCAATACAACAACAACGCCGACAATTGTAAATGAAACCGGTAGGGTTAATGATGTAAATGTCAGTCATGATGTAATCGTGTTCTCTGTCTGTCACTGTCTGTATTGGAACTCTTCGCTGGATGTTAGGGATGAACACGGTGGAAGTATGGCAAAAGTCCTGCGTGTTTTGATGTCGGTTCTGGACCCAGCTCAGATGAAGCAGACAATCTGTCTGCCTGTATGTCTGTCTGTATCTTTGTCAGTCTAAATATTTGTCTGTCAAATTGACTGACTGACTGTCGTCAGTCGAACTTGTTTGTCTACTAATTGTCTGCTTATTTGGCAGCCTGTCTGACGCATGCCGTGTTTACATTGAATGGGATTTGATTATAATAAAATACGGGTTGTGTTAATGGTAATATTATAATCAACCGGCTTAACGGACAGTGAGACGCTCATTTTCATAATTCGCAGACATACAAGATTGAGGGTCCGAAATCAGCTGCGGGTAATTTAAACATATCGCAATGCTCTGATTCGGTCAGTATGGAGTGTGGTGGGCTTTTCAGAAAGCAAACTGAAATAACATTGCCTTGTAAATTCTATATTTATTGCAATCCCGAAGAAATCAGGAGACACGGAATGCGATCAACATAGAACAATTAGTATAATGAGCCACATCACAAATATTCTGCTGAGAATTATCATGCAAAGAGTTAGGAAAAAAATACAACCCGAAATAGGTGAAGAACAATGTGGGTTTGTAGAAGGCAAGGGCACAGTAAATGCTGTGTATATACTAAGAACAGTAATTGAGCGTTCTATAGAAGTAAACAAAGATCTATATCTTTGGTTTATTGACTACACAAAGGCTTTCGATAAAGTGAGACATGTCGACATGATAAGGATGCTTGAAGATCTACACATTGATGGAAAAGACCTTAGAGGTGTAAAAAACATATATTGGAAACAACAATCTGCCATCAGAATTGATAACGATGTAGGTCAATATCAGCCTATTAAAAGAGGTGTGAGACAGGGATGTGTAATGTCTCCAGATCTTTTTTTCCCTGCACAGTGAAAATATATTTAGAAATATAGAAAATATGGAAGGAATCAACATAGGGGGACAATACATCAATAACATTAGATATGCAGATGATACAGTCTTGATTGCAGACAATGTACAGGACCTGCAAAATTTAGTAGATGCGGTTGTTGCACACAGTGAACAACTAGGGTTAGAATTAAATTGTAAAAAGACACAGATTATGGTTGTCACTAGGAAGAAGAAAATACCACAATGTGATATACGAGTAGATGGACATATTCTTAAACAAGAGAATCGATACTGTTATCTCGGAACAGTCATAACATCTGATGGGAGATGCCTTGAAGAGATTAGAACAAGAATTGCCATTGCGAAGGTAGCCTTTTGGAAGATGAAAAACATACTGACCAACAAAACGATATAAATTGAAACGAGAAAAAGAGTGCCGAGATGCTACATAGAACCTATACTTTTGTATGGATGTGAAGCGTGGACAATAAGTAGTCAAGCTGAAAAACAGCTAGTGGCTGTGGAAATGTGATTTCTGAGGAAAATGTAAAGATTACCATGGACAGATAGAAAAACCAATGAACAAGTCCTTCAAGAAACAAATGAAGATCGTAAACTGATTAGAGTCATTAGACGTAGACAGTCAAAATTGTTTGGGCATGTTATGAGAAGAAATGAATTGGAGAACTTGGTGACAACTGGCAAGATTGAAGGGAGGAGACCAAGGGGAAGACCTAGAAGCAAATACCTGGATGGCTTGGCCACGTGGCATGGTCGAGACAGGAACACAGAGCTGATCCACGACTCTGGTGATCGAGTGAGATGGCACAACATGACCGCCCACGCTTACCGGCATGGCACATGATGGATGGATGTAAATCAGAAAATGCTATAGAATGCAGGGGATGATTGCAACGTCATGTGAAGGACACGCACGTGACTTTTAACTGTAATACTATACTTACGTCGAATTAATCTGCAGTACACAATTACTAACAATACTATACTTACGTCGAATTAATCTGCAGTACACAATTACTAACAATACCCAAATAAATTGTTACACTCCAAATTATTCTTACTTCGAATTAAGTTTACTTCACACTACTGTAAGCACCAACCATAGATTTCATAGCTTTGCATTAACAACAATTGAAGGTAGGGACAGAGGTCTTAACGCCAACTGGTACCTGAGCGTAGCTGCGGAGAGGGATAACCCACTGCATGAAGTCATAGTTATGGTCAACGGTAATAGAATGAGAAGAGGGAGGCCATGGATGGCACGGGCAGAAATATCTATGAGACAGGTGTGTGACATAGCATGAATCGTTAAAGAATGAGTAAAAACACTGGAAGACACGTCGGACTGGCGCAAGTTAACAGTAACACCGAGTCGTGCAGAGAATGGGCAGCATACCGCACATAGTTTGAGGTGCAACAACTAATCTAGGGCAGCACACATCAAGATGATTGTAGTCTACATCAATCTGTTTGTGGTGGAAAACCGACGTAGTGGCTTGGGTTTCAGGGAAAAGGGTAATGTACGATGCTAGAGAAAGGAAAGTATAGGATGTGAGAATACAACCACCAGGATGAGAATGGAGGATGCAACAATAACAGCAGCCTTCCGATGGTTGGAGGTGACGGCTGCAAAAAAAAAAAATTGCATTCATTACGGACTCACGGAGTGTGCTTAGTAAGGTGGAGAAAGGAATGTTTCGAGTAAAATGACTTGACTTGTAACAATTGTGTAGATATTCTGCCGTGGTCATGCAGATGAATAAACAGGCTCGTAGGCTGGCAAGCAATGCACCTGTTGGTGGTAGATTAACTATGGACAAGGAAGAAGTGTTTCGTCGTCTGCGGGGCCATGTGGACAAAGCGGTGGAACAGACTGAGAACCTGTATGTAGAGTAGATGATATAGTGGAGGGAAAAGCAAGGGTTCTGGCCGAACCTCAAAACTGACTGAGAAAACCAGGGAAACATTTAATCAGATGGCGGTTAAAACGACTAGTAGTATGACTCTTCACTGGCTGTTGAACGAGGGGACGGAAAGCGCGTGGGAATATCCTGAATGCAGTTATGTAGTTTCTTAGGACATAACTCATAACCCAACCATAGCATGCCTACTGGTCTATAAAAACATGGAATAAGCACTATACACCTCATCCGTCTGTTGACATGCCATGGAAATGGTAGCAAAGAATAGTAGCCTACAATATATGTTATAAGAGGCGGCTAAGTAGGATTACTTGGAGCTGCTTTCGAGACCGGCTTATGTTGTATTGACGCCAAGGATGGCCTTTGGTGTTACTCGCTGACACTAGGACTACACGAACATAGAAAAGAGAGAGAAGGGATACCATTTTAAATTTCGAATGTACTGTTGACGAGGTAGCGGAATGACTCCTCTACATGGTGGTCATCACGAGTTAGGTCCCCGGTTAAAACAGCCGACATGACACTCTTTATGTAGTACTCCTCTTAACCACATGTCTCGGATGTACCGTTACACACGTTACCGGAAGCAACGCCCCCTTTGACAGGATGTACCCTTTAAACATGTAACTATGTAACCGGCTGCGTGTAACGCCCCACGTGGTTTGGTTGTAGCCATTAACCAAGTGTCCCTGGTGTAGCCCTTAAACATGTTACCATGTGACTGGTTGTACACCGTCACAAATCCCGAGGACGTGGCTTGCATCTCTAACACACCGCCAATGGTATGATGATAGTGTTTTATTCCCACCCACTACAGATAATAGTAACCGCCATTACAATAAACAGTCGGGCACTTTACAATAGATGTAGCGGAAAAACCAAGGCTTTTGACAATCGGTTTCGCAAAAAAAATTATCGAAGTTGTCGATGGTAGACCTCCTAGCCCTATACTATGCCGCCATCGTTACTTTTTAATTTACACATCAAACATGTTATGTTTAATATTACTTTTATAAAGTAAAGTTGTACGTCCTCTACCTGAACGGCAAATACATCATCGCGGTATTGAATATAAATAAACATTCATAAAATAATTAACAGTAGCAATTGCCCAGACAGACTGAACGATGTACAAGCCTTTAGGAGTGTTGAGTGCGTGATGATATACCCCAAATAGTTTGACAGACCAGTCGGCACTGGATAGCTGATGTAGTTAGTATAACGCCGGTCGCTTTACCTTCTAGGACATGTTCTGGTGCCAACATTTTGCTGTGAACACCTGAAAGCCTTTACCAATTCGTAAAATTGCAGCTCAGACACATAATGATATTTATATAGTTAGTTAGTTAGTTAGTTAGTTAGTCGACAGATCATCCTCATTGCACATTGAACCATTCAGTCCATAAGTGCTCGGATCCCCTCCTCAGTAAATCCCGCAGCTTGTAGCGGCTAACGACACTAGTTCTGTGTTGGTTTATCAATCTTCTTTGGCTTCCTGCGTAGTGTTCTTGTTTGGCCACCCCTCTTTTAATTTGCTGTTCTCGCAGTCTGGCCATGGTTGTAGATTCACAGTCATCACTTGGTTCACGCAAAAGTCTTACTTCTCGTAGAGCATTCAGAATGTCCGCCTGGTCCATGGCGCGTCCGCCCTCCACAGTAGCCTCACCTGCGAGCTTGTCAGCCCGCTCATTTCCTTGTACTCCCGCATGCCCTGGCACGAAGATGAAACTAATCTTTGCCAGCCGAGACCGCTCCAGAGGCAGCAACCATTCTCTTCGGATCGACCCCTCCTCTATCCTCTTGATCATGTTCATAGAGTCGCTAAGGAAACATGCCCTAGTGAATGTCGGTGTCTCGAGCCATGTTATTGCTTTACTTACTGCCATGACTTCCATAGTCAGGCTACTTGTGGTTTCAGTGAAAGCACCAGAGTTCTCCTTCACAATTCTCCCTCCGGCCCGAGCCGTAAAGGCCCATGAGCTTCTCACATGTCGGACGACCGACCCATCTGTGTAGATGACGCCATCACCGTCTAGCGAGTTCTCGAAAATCAACGCTTGTACTTCAGCCTCCACAGCAGCCGGATTTTCTTGTCTGCATTTTCTATCTAGTTTGATGCAAACCGAAAAGGATGTGCAGAAATCTGTTAGCACTTATACCAACTTCTCGCCGGGTTCTAAGTCCTCAAGTGAACATACCTGTTGAAGAATGTCTTCGGCTTAACCCATCTACGACCGTCCTCTTTTTAACCTGCTGCCCTTCACCTTCATAATTTCACTATGCAGTGGATGCTGTGTGTTTGCGTTAACTCTGAGGTAGGCGCGTGCTCTGCAAACTTGTATTCTGTCTTCAATGGTTGGAAAATCAAGAAGGTAGCGCATCGCCCTGCATGCTGTGTCTCTTGTACATCCAAGAATAATGCGCATAGCTCCGTTCTGTATCCTTTCCATCCTTTCTATCTGCTTACGGCTCAGAGTCAGGATTGCCATTATATACTCAAAAACAGACATGACCAGCCCCTCGTACAGAAGACATAGATGGCGCTGCTCACAGTTTGCTGACGCCATCACCCGCATCGCAGCCAAACCCCGCTCGGCCTTTGTTATCACCTGGTCTATGTGCTAATTATAAGCAATGCTTCAATCTAACCGTATCCCCAGGTAATTCATTGCCTGCGTTCTTTCCACCGTCTCTGAACACAGCTTTACAGTTGGTGTTGGAGTGTTGACAATATGATTATTCAAAGAGAACCAAGTCACTGTTGCCTTCGTTGGGTTGACCATTGCCCCAGCTTCATCACACCAAGTACTTATGCGATTGAGTTCGGTTTGTAGTTCCACAGCAACCTGCTCTCTATCCTTACCCTGAAGATACACTAAAACACCATAGCATATGACAATGTCCTGCCAGGTCCAGTGATCTGCTCACTAGTGATTCTCACTGTGTAGGCGTTGAACAGTACAGGAGATAATGGTGATCTCTGTGATAAGCTAGGATATATTGTTGTTGGTTGCGAAGTCCAACTGCCACATCTAAAAACTACTTTCCGTTGGAAGAGGGCTGCAGCGATCTTACTAAGGAGGAATGGACTTACTTTTAGTTCAAGAAGCTGAAACATTAAAACATCCAATGGTACTCTGTTGTTAGCGTCCTCCAGATCAATCGCTGCAGCAAAGGTCTCAATGCCTGAGTGGAAACCTTCATAGACATCATGGGCAAAAACTGCTGCATTGGTCCAGGTTTCTCTTTTTGGACGGTACCCACCCAGGGTAGGTAGGAAACACCTTGCCTCTCTAGCTGGCTTGATATTTTCCTGGCAATTACCTTCTCCAGCAGATTTCCTATTGTATTCTAAATTGTCATAATTCGATATCCCTGAATGTTTTTGTGGTCTTTGTCAGGCTTTGGCAAGGGAATCAGATAGCTGTGTAACCACTCCTCCTTGATGCTAGCACTCCCTATACTGTTGTTGTACTTGTTGATATTTATATAATTGTCACGAAACAGTTTTCCTGCTGTAGATGTGTCATGTGTCAGAGCCATCACAAGTCGTAAGATTGAATGCACTGAGGAGTAGCTGGTTAATATTTCCCTCACTCCATCAAACGACCAGCTCAAGAGTCGAACCTTCACAATCTCACCGGCGCTCTTTAACGTGTATACGAGCAAGATTGCAAACCTAGAAACACCAGGGGTTGGAAGGATACTAACATTTGCAGATGATATTCTTGCATATAGGCAGGGGAGAGATAGGGAGCAAACAGCCCAGGAGCTACAGGCGATAGTAGACAAAGTGATTAATTGGTGCACTGAAATGAGTGCCGTCATCCACCCGGAAAAAGCGGCTGTTTTGTGGTGCTCTCTGGACAACAGGATTGTGAGTGCTGATGTCCCAAGCCTTACGACAGATGGTCGAAGCGTCAACAGAGAGAGCAAACTGAAGTATCTGAGAATCACATTTGACAGTAGTCTGTCCTTCAAGGACCATGTGGAGACGGTTGTGACAAGATCTCAAAAGGGACTCAACGCACTTAAAACTATGGCTGCAATGGACACAGAGCAGAGAATGCTCTTCACACTATACAAGCACTTGATCCTCTCAGTGATTGATTATGGACTAGGACTGCTCACTGTCTCAAAGAGTCAGCAGGTGAAATTAGTGAGCATACAGAACGAAGCTATGCGGATCATTCTGGGATGCACCAGAGATACCCCAGTAGTGTGTATGCGTTACATCCTTGGTCTGCAGACTGTTGCTGGTAGGCACACGGTGATGCAGCCTAAGGCGTAACTCACACAGACACAGATCATCCGTTGCATGAGGCGCTGAACACAGTTAAGGGTCAGAGACAGATAAGAGGGAAATCATGGATGGCTCAGGTGGAGGATACGATCGGACAGGTGTGCATCTTGGAAAACATTGGGCGAGGAGAAGAGTGGGTTAGAGTGCCAGCGGAGCAGTCAGACTTGTGCAGAGTTATAATCACATTGAGCCGGGAGTGCAGGGAGTGGCCAGCAGGGGCCACGGAAGTGGATATCCAGCAACATATTCAGGATAATGCTCACCTGGGTGATGTGATTATCTGCACAGATGGTTCGGTGTTGAGAAGTAGGAGAAGTGCCTGGGGATTCTTAGCAAAAGCTAATGGTCGAAGTTTGGTTCAGTAGAGCCTGGTGTATGATACCACAACATATAGCCTAAGAATGGAGGTGGAGGCGGTTAGTGCAACTTTCCGATGGATGGGGAACACGATACATACACACATAGTGATTGTAACTGACTCAGAAAGCATGCTGAGGAGGGTGAAGACAGGCAGGCTTCATGCAGAGTGGCTTGCTTCACTTCGGAGGTCACGGGTGGCAAGCATCCCCTGGATCTTTTCTCCGGGGCATGCCGGTGTGCTGGGGAATGAACAGGCGGACAGATTTGCTGGCTCGGCAAAACTTGGTGGAGTATTGATGCATGACAATGCAGATGTGGTTGCGGCCTTGTGGGAGCACGTGTACACCTCGGAGGAGCAAATGGATTACCATGGTCTGGCAAGAATGAGGCAGCGAGGAGTGACGAGGGGATCTGGCCGACACTCGTCGACGTTCAGAGGAAAGGCGAGACCGACATATAATGAGATTGCTACTGGAACTATTGGTGGTGGAACTCTTCGCTGGCTGCTGTTGATGGGGACGGAGCGCTTATGGGAATGCCCCGAATGCTGTGATGTCGGTTCCTAAATCAATCAATCAATCAATCCATCCATCAATCAATCAATCAATCAACATTTGCCAGACCGATATCTTGACATTATCAACTTAGTTCGCTATCAACTTCGCTAAATATTCTCCTAGATAATTCCAATAAGACACAGACATGTTGTATCCACAGTTACTGGAGGGCGCGTCGTGTGCTATTTCACGAACTGGGGACAATACAGAAGAGGAAGAGCACAGTATCTGCCAGAAAATGTCGATCCTGATTTGTGTACTCACATTGTCTATCTCTTTGCTAACGTAAAAGACCTCAGGATTGCTATATTCTCCGAGAACGACAAGTCCGAGCCATGGCGGGAAGGATTGTACGTCTACTCTTCGTTATCAATAAGTTCACAGTAAAATAATTATTTCATTGCGTGTATCGTGGTCATCACAATCGTCATCTCATCAGCATCATCATTACTATCAGTGTCGTCATGATAATCAGCGTCGCCAGTATCACCTTCGTCATCATGATCGTCATCATCCTTACAGCATTATCTTTATTATTACCATCATAGTTCTCATTATCATTAAACAATCAATCATGTGCCATGCCGGAAAGCGTTGGCGGTCATGACTCGCCATTTCACTCGATCACCAGAGTCGTGGATCAGCTCAGTGTTCCTATCTCGTCCATGCCATGTGGCCAAGCCATCCAGGTATTTTCTTCTCTGTCTTCCTCTTGGTCTGTTCCCTTCGATCTTGCCAGCTGTCACTAAGTTCTCCAATCCATTTCTTCTCATAACATGTCCAAAAAATGTTGACTGTCTACGTCTAATTTCTCCAATCAATTTACGATTTTAATTTGTCTCCTGCAGTACTTGGTCCTTGGTTTTTATGTATGTCCATGGTATTATCATCACATTTATCAAAATTATCATTGGCATTGTAGATCGTCACCATCATTACAAACTCTTCGTCATTATCATTGTCATCATATTCGCCATGTTTATCTGAAAAGAGCAGTAATCGTAGTAGTAATAAAAGTAGTAGTAGTTGTAGCAACAGTGCTACAGCTGCTTTAAAAATGGCTACTACTGTTACTAGTAGTAGTAGTAGTAGTAGTAGTAGTAGTAGTAGTAGTAGTAGTAGTAGTAGTAGTAGTAGTAGTAGTACAGCAGCAGCAGCAGCAGCAGTAGTAGTAGTAGTAGTAGTAGTAGTAGTAGTAGTAGCAGCAGCAGCAGCAGCAGTAGTAGTAGTAGTAGTAGTAGTAGTAGTAGTAGTAGTAGTAGTAGTAGTAGTAGTAGTAGTAGTAGTAGTAGTAGTAGTAGCTGTATTAGTAGCAGTAATGGTAATAATAATATATAGTTAGCAATTGATTAGCAAGTTAGTTAATTAACCATTCATTCTCATTACACATAGAACTAGTAATCAAATCCTCCTCATTCTCTCCCTCCGCCCTTAGCCACCGACGACACCAGTTATGTGCTGGTGGACTTTTCTTCTTTGCCTTAACACATGACGCTCTTGTCTAGATTCATGCCGTACGAAATGATGTTCTTGCAGTCTTATCAAAGTTGCAAAATCACATTAAAACTCGGGAGTAGTTCAATGCATTAAGAATGTCAGACTAGTAATATGCATGATGTGTGTTTGTTTAATTAAGTGCTTAATGGCATATACATCATGTGACTAACACTGAATGTAAACATATTGTGATTGTAGCCAGAGCATCAGTGACCTGCAGCATGTGTAGATAGAAAAAATATATCATCAACATCAGGTGTCATACAGACAAGCGTGAGTGGTCTGAATTTGCTATCTTACGCGATCAAAAGTCGTGCATATGTTTTGTGTACATGTCCCGATTTATACAATGTACAAAATCACCTATTCTAAAAGAAGAAGTCGATGACGCTATCAAGCATGTGAGGACAGGACAAACAGCTGGACCAGATGGAATCACAATAGAAGAATTAGAAGTAATGGGAGCAGTTGGGGTAGATATATTAACCAAAATGTTAAGTGATATTTACTGCGGTGGATATATACCAAGCGATATGTTGAAATATGTATTTATCACTATACCAAAAAGACCTGGAGCAAGTGAATGCGAAGAGTTACGTACGATTAACCTCATAAATCATGTCACTAAGATTCTAATCAGAATTATAATGAGAATAACGAGAAAGAAAATAAAAATGGAAATCGGCGAAGAACAGTATGGATTTGTGGAAGGAAAAGGTACACACAGTGCAATATCAAAGAAACAGGTAACACCCACATGTGAAATAGAGATAGGTGGAAAAATTCTTCACCAAGTGGATAGTTTTAAATAGCTAAGAGGCATGTATAACATCAGATGGAGATGTACAACATAGATTAAGAGCAGAAGATGGCAAGTAAAGGCTGCATTTCAGAAAATAAATAATATCTTATGCAATATGTAAATATCATTGAATGTAAGAAAGAGAGTTCTAAGGTGCTTTATAGAACCTCTTTTACTGTATGGCTGTGAATCTTGGAATGTAAATGTACAAATTAGGAAAAGATGGTGTTCCTGACACAAATGTTGCGAATTCCTTGGGCTGCCAAAGTAACTAACAACGATTGCCTGAAAGAGGCTAATGAAACTAGAACATTATATACAATAATAAGAAAGAGGCGCACAACTTTTGTTGCCATGTGGTGAGAAGAGAGACATCGCTGAACATCGTGACAACAACTAAAGATCGAGGGGAAGAGAGGCAGAGGCAGAGGCAGACCAAGAGGAATGATGCTGGATGGATTGCAACGGTGGCATGGAGGAATATCAACGTTAGAGTTGATACAGAACACCAAAGACCGAGATATGTGGGGAGTCATGAACGCCTATGCCAGTAGGCATGGAATTTGATGATGATGATGATGATGATGATGATGATGATGATGATGATGATGAAAAAAAGCCATTTGTGTTTTTCTGCTTTTCTTCCCATTTATTTTATCCCATTACATTTGCGTATTATCGCTATGATTTACACATAATTTTACATCATAACTTGGGCACAAATTCTAAACTATGAAGTCTAATTTCTGTAATCAGTTCACAGATTCCATCTGCTCTTATAGGATTGTTTCATTATTTTCCTTTTTTCACACATGTTCTTTTTCGCTTTTCCCTTCAGAAACTATCTGTTACATATTTCTCAGCGTGTCTTTATTTTGGCCTTGTTTAACATACATACAATAATACATGTACTATGTACCACTTTAACTTTCTTTTTCTCAATGGAATTGACATCATTTTGTTGTTAAGCATGTTTTTCACCTTGCAAAAACGATAGTTCTACCATTACGACTATTGGTCTAACATCTTCAAGCCATACACTCTAATAAAGATATTTGTTCCGATTCACCTGCTTAATACGTTTCCCATTTATTTGTTCATCACATTGTGATATTGGACATGTGAATAAAGACACTATTGAACAGGTCTTTGAGACAAAGTAAAGGAACAAACAGATGTTCCGGCTAACTCATTTGTATCTATTAATGCGTGATGATTAGAGGCAATTGTGAATATTTAAATATGGTGTGATAATGTGTCTCATATTTTAAACACAGTTATTTGTTATTGAGATACAAGGTTTACTTTAAAGATGCTGACCTGAAAATGTCATTCTCAAAAGTAAAGGGGGAAATGTATATTTGCAGACTGACACATCAAATGGATAATGAATCGCTTTCTTAATCATCTTGTGTGCTGATTCTGAGGTAAGGGGTTCAACCCCTACACCGTACAGTTGGAATAACATGTAAAATTTTCGTTATTGACATTGGCGCCTAAATTACAAGTACGTCTGAAATCGAAGTTGTGAGGGACGCTTTTAATAGGCAAAGCTATTCACACACAAAAATGAGTCCAGTGCTACTAATGAAGTATGTACGGACTACGCTTCAGGTAAAAGCGAGCAAGCGAAAATAAAATAATCTCCGTGTAATATTTGTTCTTGTATGAGATCATCATTTTCTGCTTTGTCTTTCGGCAAGGTTTGGTCGTGTTGTAAAGTTGAAGAAAGACCACCCAGAGGTGAAAGTTCTCCTTTCAATAGGTGGCGCCACTGCAGACTATTCAGCTTTTGAGAAAATAGCAACAGTTTCCGAGAATAGGAAACTCTTTGCAATGCACGTAACATCGTTTCTGAAAAAGAAAGGCTTTGACGGTATGGAGTTATCGTGGTTTCAACCTACAGCTGACTTTAAAAATCCTCGTTTTTATCTTATAAAGGTAAGTAAATAAGTAAATAGTAGGACCCTTTTACACACATTTAGCCATATCTCGCGGCTAGACACACATTGGTATCGGACAGTCGGTACTCGGTGGCGATGTGCTCAGTATTACTCCGGCCGCTTTTATTTCCCAGGCCATACTTACTACTAATTGTAGACTGGGTCAGTCTGGGAGGCCATGGCACTTTAAAAAAATTTCGAATAGCTGCGGATCGAACTCAGACCAATTGGTCGGAAGTCGAATTTCTAACCGTTTCGCTACCGAGGCTCCCACTTTATACAGGGGCTACACCAAATTGGCTCGTGTGCTTTTTTCTAAATAATAAATTGCACTCAGAAGTTACTTATTTCTTTTGTCCATTACTTCGAAGTCAAGCTTATTCCACAATGGCCTGAATGTTTTCGTGTGGGTTTAGCTTTCCTAATGACCAGCCTCCAACGCCATCAGGCAAAACTAGTCCGACTTCTGATGTTCTTGTGATTTACGTCCCCAATTCAAGGACACAAGTCAACATTTTATTCCAACTAACCGGTATAGGTGTTGAACTCGCCACCTCGCTATCAATACACCGATATAACGTGGTAAGCCACATACACGCTACTACACATACGATCTCGTTACTTTGAAAGTTAATCATCGTTGGGTCACACAAACGTAGTGGCTGGGGTTTCATTGCGAAGGTTACTGGACGATGTTTGAAAAAGGAGAGTCTAGCAAATAAGACTACAACCTCCAGCATGAGAACGGAGGTGGAAGCAGTAACCGCAGCCTTCCGATGGTTGGAGGAGACCGTTGCAACGCATATTGCACCTATTACTGACTCATAGAGAGTGCATTGTAGGGTTGAGACAGGAATTATTCGTGTAGAATGGCTTGCCTCGCTTCAGAGGTAACATATTGTGAGGATTGCATGGACGTTTTGCCCTGGTCATGCGGGACTGGGGAGGAATAAGCAGGATGATAAGCTGTTAGGAAATGCACCTCTCAGAGGTAGATTACCACTGGACAAGAGAGAAGTGGTCAGGCGCCTGCGAGACCAGGTGGAGAAAGCGATGGAACAAACAGAAAACTTGTATGAGCAGTAATGATTTAGCGAGGGATCGACAGGGGTTCTGGACGAATCTCAAAACTGAAAGAGAAGACCAGGAGAACTTTGAATAAGATGGCAGTAGTAACGACTAGCAGTATGACAATTCGCTGGCTGTTGAACGGGTTGATGTAGCGCGTGTGGCAATGTCCTGAGTGCAGTAATGTCGGTTCTTAGCTAATCTCTACTCAACGTTTTAATCGTTGTTATTGTCTCCACTTCATTGTAGATGAAATAAAATTAATGACGCGTGTGTTTTAGTGCTCTAGTCTAGAGTGTTCCAGAGTATGATAAACACCACTTTGGTCTCCGCAAGAGTGTGACAAATGCAATTAATGGGGCGCACTATCTAGTGGTATATGTTCGCAGTTTCATATTTCAGAAGAGCAGGGTGCTCACTTTACCTTCATCAACATCATGTTGCGAATCCTTTGCAAAGCGTTGTTCTCGTGATAACCTGCCGTAAAGATCATCGATGATTTGTCATTCCCCCAACCTTTTTCTAACATGTATCATATTATTGTTATTTTTAAAAAAAGACAACATAAATAACCGTGTTACCAAGCATCATTTTTATTTGATATTCAATAAAAACATAAATATTGGTATTACCAAGCACCATATTATTTTGATATTACATGAAAGCAGTGTAGTTTTCTCCCACCCATACAAGGATTTGAGAGCTGCTTTCGACGAGGAAGCTGCAGCCAGTGGAAAGCCTCGACTACTCCTGACAATTGCTATGCCTTCTGGGAAGAAAAGGATTGATGAGGGTTATGGCGAGATTCTGCCTAATGTAATCAAGTAAGAGATCATTAGAGACGCATATCTTTTGAATTGTTCCTTGGTGCATATTTATAATTCCACGCTTTCTGTTCGGTGAGGAGAGAGACATAAGTCTCAAACAGAATGACTGAGCTAACGTGTGACAGTAGATGATACTACAAGCTTCCTGTTAGTGACGAATGTTGGGCGGAGCTCACCAAATCTGATACCCACGCTGTACAAACGGCTTAACGACGGAGAAGCGCAATTGGGAGGGCACAAGCTTTATTCTGGTGTGATAATATGCAACCTAAACACTAAATGTCATGTTAGGGCAGATCATACTTTAGCTTAGGTCAGCAACCGGTATAGGATCGAAGCTCCGAAATGCTGATTAGGCCACTACTTTGCTAATCCTACAGCTTCTGCAACTTGTCTTGTTCCAAATGTATTGATGTTACCTTTCCTCTGGAGTAAACTAGGCAGGCCGATAAAGGGATTATGCTGCAAGGGAGACACGTGGTCTCTATAATTCAGCCCAGGCTTTGTGCTATGAAGAGGCATAACTCCATGCCATAGGTTGTAGTTATTATGCCTATTTAAAGCACATTGTAACAAACTAGAGTCTGACAATACGGCAAGGTGCTAGTGTAGAGGAATGATGCTAAACATCAAGTTATCGCCCTTTTAAACGTATTGTTACAGAAACATGTTCGGAAGCAGGAAATTGTTATGCATCTGTCATGTGATAACGCTAGCAACAGACTGAATCTAAACATATTAGCTGCCAGGACTGAAAGGTCATTAACAACTTTAACAGTTTTATTGTCTATTGTTTAAAAGTGGCCATTTCTTTCGTGACGTACACTGGGCCCACTTGCTATTGGGCAAGCTGACACCTTGGTCAGTCCACCACTGGATATGGTCATCCCATTTTGACTGCAGCGAGAGATAAGTGGCCAGTATTTACTTCTGTGAGGCTTGCAACCCTGGACTCAATGTGTTCATGGCATTATCAGTGTATACCCCTATCAGCTGCACTAAGGCACCGGTCTCCTTTATTTAGCTTGTAAAGACAAACGTTCGGTGTCAATTTCGAGCAGTTGCGAGATTCTGTTTTTCCGTATCCCACAGCTAAAACAATAGTAAAAGCAAAAGACGTTTTCCACGCCTTGAGTCGTATTATGTATGTGGTGCTATCGGCACTGTTCTCTGTGGGATAGTGGAAGATAAACTCTATGGACCGCTGTGTGAACTAAAAAAGACAGTTAAATTCATACAAGAAGCAAGATTGCAGTTATAGTCATATTTCAAGCGAACGAAAGAAGAAGAAGATCTGTGGGATGAATACAGAGGATTAAATCTATATAATTATAGAGTCAGAAATGTGATAACCGTTTTACATCAATGTTTAGAAGAAGTGTACCACAACGCGTAGCGTTGACAACCAACGACACGCGTGCCAAGCGTGGCAAGTGGAACGACTTTTAATGGTAAGCTGAGTGAATTTAAAAACAGTATATTATCTCATTAACAAAATAATTAAATAGAAAAAAATTCTTCTTATGTTCAAGGTCGTTCAGATTGTATTCCCAGTGAAAACGTAAGTTGCACAAAAGGGGAACAATTGTACAATCCGGGTCAATGTGGACTAACATGACTGACCCAATAGTTCTATGTCGGAACTTTCCAGACCCTGTCTCCCAAGTATCCCATCACCAACCCAAAGGTTTCTCTTGACCGTAGCCTGCTCATGCTAGTACATAGTAAGGTTATAACTAAGGACAATAAAATTCTGTCCTGTGTAAAGTTATCACATGATTTAGTACACTATATAGCAATAAATAAACCGTCTTAATCTAAATGGTTGTATTGCCCTGGATATCCAGTGGTTAGAATAAATGACAGATTGAACATGTCATTTTCTCATCTCATCTCATCTTATCTCATCTCAACTCATCTCATCTCATCTCATCTCATCTCATTTCATCTCATCTTCTACCGTTTGTTCCTTGCAGTGTTCTGGAGAAACATCGGGAGAGTGCCTGTTTATGGGCTTCATGTATCGATATTCCCATGAAATATGCTAGTTCATATGTCCATCGATTACTTGGCCGCCTCTTCTTCTGCGTCCATTTGTTCTGTACAGCATTGCTTGTTGCGGTATACTTTTAGTTTGTTATATGTTAGCTATATGGCTAAAGCATTTAACGTGTTGTTTGCTGATGAACTATAGCGCTGTAATAACCAACACTTTCAGTTCTGAATTCTTCTTTTCTGATTTGCTCTCTTCTTGATACAATGGATATTCTTCTCATGAATCTCATTTCTGTTGTGATTTTTCTTTTCTCTTTTTCTTTCATTGTCCAGGTTTGGCATTAATAGCATAGCGTTTTTGTGAGTCTATAATTGCTGCTTTGAAGACAAACGAGGTCCAAAATCGCTTACATTGAATCATTATATCGCTCAAAACGCACTGGGTACACCATCAATCATACTTTTAAACATAAAGAATTACTTTATAATATTGTGTTCCCTTAGTTATTTTAATAGCGAACACACACGCACAATTGCACAACCTATTGCCTGGAATATTTCGCTGCACCTCGTCAAGTGCATATTATATAAGCCACACAATATAATATATAGCAAAGAAGTAAATCTTTAAGCATAAATATAAGCATACATATACCCACAATTATTTAAACTATCTACCACGGTAATTTAAACTGACTATTATGTCATTGTTTGCACAAACTTGCTTTTCTATATAAATGGTAATGACTTCCACCACCTTTAACATTCGTCCATGTTGTGTGTACTACACCACATGAGACGCATTGTCTCTATCAATCACATGACCAGTGTTAAAAACGTTCCTGGCTATCGACACCGAGAGAAGTTTCCGATTGTTAATTGAATTCAGGTGGCAAACAACTAAATGACACTTATGACATGACTACATGACTCTTATTAAGAACACAAAGACATTTCAGTGTGCCGTATGCTAATTCATCTTGGAAAGGTCTTCTTCTCTATACAGTTTAACCAAAGCAGCAGTCTATTCGAAGAGTCTTTTTCTGAGATATGTCTGCTGCAATCGATTCACTGGCCAGGTAACAACAAGCAACCTTTCAGTTCCATGTGTCAATCAATGATGTGCCATGCTGGAAAGCGTGGGCGGTCATGACTAGCCATTTCACTCGATCACCAGAGTCGTGGATTAGCTCAGTGTTCCTATCTCGACCATGCCATGTAGCCAAGCTATCCAGGTATTTACTTCTCGGTCTTCTCTTGGTCTGTTCCCTTCGATCTTGTCAGTTGTCACCAAGTTCTCCAATTTATTTCTTCTCATAATATGTCCAAAAATCTTTGACTGTCTAGTCTAATTTCTCTAATCAATTTACGATTTTCATTTGTCTCCTGTAGTACTTGGTCATTGGTTTATCTGTCTGTCCATGGTATTCTTTGCATTCTCCCCATAAACCACATTTCTGCAGCCATTAGATGTTGTTCAGCTTGACTGCTAATTGTCCAAGTTTCACATCCATACAAAATGACAGGCTCTATGTATCCCCTCAACACTCTTTTTCTCTCAGAATGTTTTTCATCTTGCTAAAGGCTACTTTCGCCATGGCGATTCTTGTTCTAATCTCTTCCAGGCATCTGCATAAGATGTTATGACTGTTCCGAGATAATTGTACCGATTCACTTGTTGAAGAATATTCCCCTTCACTTGTATATTAAAATGTTTTGCATATCCTTTACAGGACATCGCTGTCAACATCAGCATCTTTCAACTGATTGTTGATTTCTTGGCAAGATTACGCTCAGTGGTTTGCCATTGCTTTCTGAGCGACCGGCTCCATACTCTCATAAGTCACTGGCACGACTCAAACCGTGCGCTCACGTCAACCACGAGAGTATTCGGGGTTACGGAGAAAGCTGCTTACACCTCGACCAGGAGACCGGCACTTGTATATTACATTGTAGTATTTCAATCTTCCTACTGACGACCATAATCTGTGTCTTTTTACAAATATAATTCTAGTCCCAGTTTTTCACTGTGCGCAACAAATGTTGCAGATCCTGCTCATTGTCTGCAATCAATACTGTATCATCTGCATATCTACTGTTACTGAAGATTCGTCCTCCAATGCTGATTCCATTTATATCTTCTACATTTCTGAAAATATTTTCACTGTATCGGGAAAAAAAGTCCTGGAGACATTACACATCCTCACACTTCTCTTAATAGGCTGATAATGCCTCACTTCATTATCACTCCTTATGGCAGCATGTTGTTTCCAATATATGATTTTATAAGTCTAATGTATTTCCCATCAATTTGTAGATCTGCAAGCATATCTACCATGTTGTCATGTTTTACTCTATCGAAAGCCTGTGTGTAGTCAATAGAGCAAAGATCTTTGTTTACTTCTATAGAACGTTCAATAACTATACACAGCATTTACTGTAACCTTTCATTCCCCAATTTGTTCTTCGCCTATTTCAGGTTGTGTTTTCTCACTCACTCTTTGCATGATAATTCGTAGCAAAATCTTCGTAATGTGACTCATTATACTAATTGTTCTATGTTGGTCACATTCCAAGGCTCCTGATGTCTTTGGGATTGCAATAAATACAGAATTACATAATTCAGAAGGTATATCTCCAGTATCATATAATGTTTTCAGCAGTCTGGTGACTTGATCTATTCTATTTTCTTCTAACGATTTAATAATTTCTGTTGTGATGTTATCTGAACCGGGGGGCCATGCCAGCTTTAATATGTTTAAGAACGGTTCGAAACTCCATCTTTAACGTTGGCGGTCCTTCATTATTAAGACAAATATCATACTGTTCATCTCTATTATCATCATAAAGGTTTTTAAATATTGAGCACAACCCACTACTGGCAATGCTGATCGTATTCTGGTATGAACCTAAAGCCTATCCACGTCAATGTGGAAGCACTAGACTTGAGTTTCGTTCTCGTTTGAGCTCGTCAGTAGTGCATATCCTTGACCGGACCCAGAAACAATCCCCGGATCACTGGAGTGTGAAGCGTGTGTGTAACCACTAGACCATGCGGCACACGCTGGACACGGCCAAATTATCACAACAGAATATTACAACGTCACCCATCGTAGGCTATAGCTCAAGATTTGCCCGATCGCCGCGACTGACGTCCGTCAATCGATGTGGACCGGAACGATCAGGTCTTCTCACTGGCAAGGCACACCATGCCGCCTAAAATCCAGCGAGCAATAATCCAATTGATTTATTTGGTTGTTTCGGGATTTGAGATTTAAATATTGAGCACAACCCACTACTGACAATGCGATCGTATTCTGGTATGCAAGCGTATAGTGCAAACGTATAGTATTAGTGTCTGCATTGTTATGCTTTCCAGGGCAGCATGAACTATTACAAATTTAGACAGTGTGGTATGTAGCCTAGTATATATGTCGCTATAGAGCTCATGGCGAATCGATGTTTGTCCTATGAGCCGGAAACAACCGTTAAATCGAAGTTCACGAACCGCCCGTAAAGATAATGAGGTTAAGGGGAAACAACCACACTATGACACCAAGAGTTTGTGCTTGATCTGGAATGGGGAAGTGCCTGTCTTGGGAATGAATAAGCACATATAAGAGTGAATATTATGCCACTGACATATTATATGTAAGTGCGCATCCGACTGTGGTGTGTGTGAGGGTGTGTGTATGTGTATGTGTGTGTGTGTGTGTGTGTGGGTGTGGGTGTGTGTGTGGTTGAGTGAGTGATGCTGTAAGCTAATGTTCCTTACATGTTTACCTTATTGCGGCGCAGTAAAACAGTGGCTAGCACGCTTGAATGCAGGTCCGGTTGTCATGTTTTCAAACCCCTATTGAAAGGTATTTATTTTGTACACCTGACCTAGGCTCCAGTGTCCAAGCACCCACATATGGGTAACAGGAAATGTCCTGAGATGTCAAGGCGGTCGGTGTGATATTCGTCCGTTGGCCTGTAAACGTACGGTGCTAGCACTGTGTACCCACTACATGGCTATGTGTGTAGAAGTGTCATTTACTTCAGTTTATATTGTTGCATAAACAAAGCAGGAACTTGCTTTAGGTCTGTAGTGTGCTAGGACCATCGTATGTGTATATGTATGAATGCTCGGATAATACGTCTCTCTTAGCGGGACGGCGTACGTTGGCTTCAAACCCTCGTCCGACCACACTAAAGACATTATCAGGGTATCATGCTGGGGGTTCCATTGGCGTGCCCACCATTGTTGATCTTATGTTGATACATTGTCAACTGTCTCCCCAGATACGTTGACTTCTTCAATCTGTTGACATACAACTTCCACGGCAGTTGGAGTGCATTCACGGGATTAAACTCTCCGCTATACACTAGTCCGTATACCGACGGCGACATGGCTACCTACAGTGTGGTATGCATAAGTTTAGTTCAATAGCATTAATCATTATCGTGAGCCTTGCCGGCTAACGTAAATGTTCACGTGTATCCGTAGATTTCTGTTCTTAGTGCTCTGTATCAGATTTAATGATGATATCCTTCTATGCTTTTAGTAGTCTCAGTCCACCCACCATAATTTCTCTTGGTCATCCTCTGCCTCTTTCTCCAATACTCTTTCTAGTTGTCATGATTGTCTCTAATTTCTCTATTCTAGTCACATTACCGATGTATACTGTTTATCTCTTACTTATATTTATAGTTGTATATACTGTTCTACTTTCATTAGACTCTTCCATGCAATCATTGTTAACTACTTTGGTAGTCCGATCTATTCGCAACCACATCTCCGTTCCTTCTAAGCGTTTCCAAATAAAAATAATAGCATTATTATTATTAATAGTTTTGCGATAATTATAGTTACTAGAATCAAGTACTCAAATGGATTTTAATGTTTTGTCTCCATAGGTCATAGTTCACATCCTTGAAGCAAGATGGCGGGACATTTCTTCGTCCCGTAAAATGGAACGTGTTTTTTCCGACATGTTTATGGATTAAGTGTGTTTTTCGAGGTGAAATGGAGTTCAGACCGTGCAACGGAGTTCGTGCACGCGCGCCCGGACTTCCTTCGGCGTATCATCGGCGACCTGTGGCGATAGTTAAGCCTAACATGACGACCTGACGACCTGCATGGACACAGCGTGGGAAGAGGGCAGGCGCACGCAGAAGGCAATTAAAATGTGACAGATTGGGTATCGGAAACGTTCGAGTACTGTACTGGAACTGTGCATCATTTAGTCAACGCCGACCCATTCTCGAAAAACTACTCTACGGAAACGATATTGTAGTCTTACAAGAAACACAGCTCGGTGACGGAACAGTTAATCTCGCGGGCACCTGGGACAGGCCATTCTGGTCCGCGTCAGCATACTGGTGTCTGAGATCGATATGTCCACCTGGAACAGTGATGCCCTGCAAGTGCAGGCATTAAGAATAATGGCGCCAGTGCAGCTTGTAATCGTGAACGTTTATGCGCGAAATGGGAAGGTCGGCGTGCGACAATGGCAGAGTTTGTTCGATATGGATGAAAGGCATATCATCTACTGTGGAGACTTCAATGCCAGAGGCAGTCAATGGGGGAATTGCATCACCAATAGACAGGGTGAAGATCTGGAGGACGCCCTGGCATCTGCTGCCCTAGTCTGTCTGAATGATGGGAAGGTCACTAGAATAGCCACTCGACTAGGTGACTCTGACAGCGTCATTGACTTGGTTCTGGTGTCGCCCACCACCGCACCAAGGTGCCGATGGGGCACACTGGGATACCACGATAGTGACCACTACCCTTGTGTCATCCTGATCAAGAAAGACAGGGCCATGAGTCAAAGAAACAAGACAAATGCCTTCCCGTACGACAACACTGGTCGAGACGCCATAAGCAAGATTAGAAGAAGAAAACTAACTTCCTCCCGCAGGAGACAAGACAGATGGTTGCAGCCACCATGGTGGAATGTAGAGGTCGAGAAGGTATGCTGGGAAAGAGGCAGGCTGTCAAAGACTGGCAAAAGGCCAGAAAGGCTAACATGCCACAGGTTGAGTTGGTGAACCTGAAGACTGAGGTCGATAGGACGACGACTTTATTCAAATCCTGCGCCAAACAGGCCAAAGCCGAGAAATGGGACGAGTTCTGCAGGAAGGTGTGCTCCGAGCGATCTCTTACGACATTCTGGCGTAGGGGTATTCCAGACTTTCAAGGCACAGACCTCACATGGAAACAGTCAGATGCGGATAAAGGTAAGGCCCTTCTTGAACGCTACATAGAACACACTGACCAGAAAGACGAGCCCGCCAGACAGAGGACCACAACAACACTTTCTCAGTTGTGCGAGGGGGTCGGGACAGACGAATAATGGATAATCACAGCTAAGATAATGCGTGCGATGCTCAAGGAAATCACCTAACACCGCCCCAGGTCCAGACGCATCCGATATGGTGACCTACTGGTGATATCAGATGATGACATGGAAGAACTGGCCAGAGAATTCAACACCAGTATCCAGAGGGGTCAGATAAAAGAAGAATGGCTACACAGCTACTTGCTGCCGTTGCCAAAACCAAATAAAGACCATTCCAAGATAAGCGGCTACAGAATCATAACGATGCAGAACACTATTGGCAAGCTACTGGAGAAAATTGTAGCACACAGACTTGCTTGTGACTTGGAACAACTCGGCTGCTTCCCGCCCACACTTGGAGGATACAGACGTAACATAGAGGCGTGGCTGAATGCGGCAGTGTTTGCTCAAAATGTTTACGAAGGATTTCAGATCAGAGAAGAGACACGTGCGGCCGCCATAGACTTAGAGGACGCATATAATAGAGTATCTTTCGAGCACTTGATGCAAACCCTACTCAGACTGAAAGTGCACCCTCACCTTGTACGATGGATAGCTGCAGTTCTGCTCCAAAGGAAGGTGGTGCTAAGATGCGCGAGTTGGTCTTCTGAACCGATAACGATATGTCCAGGATTGCCGCAGGGTTCACCACTGTCACCAGTACTATTCAACGTGTATTCGGTGCCGATCACTGAGCAACAGTTGGACGGGAGGGGTAGGACTCTTGTCATTTGCTGACGACATTCTCGTGTATCGACAGGGTCGAGATAGACAGGCGGTTGCCAAAGATATGCAAGGCGAACTAGATCGAATTTCCTCATGGTGTGCTGATGCTGATGCCCTTGTCAACCCTGCAAAGGCATCGGTTATACGGTTCTCCCTAAACAACCATATTGTGAACACAGACCTGCCGGCAGTAAGAATGGATGGAAGCATTTTTAATAGAACCCAGTCAATGACATATCTTGGCGTGAGGCTTGATCGTTGCCTGTCCTTTAGAGATCATGTCGATTATGTCATAACGAAAGCTCGAAAAGGTTTGTCAGCAATGAGAGTCATGGCGACTGCCAATATCGAGCAAAGACTGCTAATACTTCTGTTCCAAGGACTGGTGCTTTCACGCATCGAGTAAGCCTTGGCCATCCTTACTCTCAGCCCTACACAGATTGGAAGACTTGAAAAGGTACAAAACGAAGCCATGCGCATCATTTTGGGCTGCACGAGAGACACCAGCTGTGTAGCAATGAGATACCTCCTTGACTTCCCGACAATGGAACACAGGATCAAGATCTGGAGAGCTCGTGCAAACTTAAAAATAAGTGCAGATGAGCAGCACCCTCTGCATGACGCTATATTCAGAGAAAAGGGTGACAGGCTAAAGGGGGGCAAATCATGGATGGGTCGGTTGGAAGATGTCTTCAGACAGGTCTGCAGTCTTACCAGTATCAACCCCGGCAAGGCATGTGTGCCGGTGCCTCCAGCTTATAAGTGCACTTTCTCCAGCATTATCAAACTCGACAGACGGTGCAGAGGACAGAACTCTGCCGCTGTCAATGCAGAGATCAAAGCGCTCATCTATGAACACTCAGATAACTCCGAAGTGAGCATCTTTACAGATGGATCTGTTGTAAAGCAGCAAAGAAGTGCGTGGGCATTTACAGCCCATTCAGCGGGCTGAACCGTTCAAGAATCCAGTGGTGCCCACTCTATGAACACGAGCAGCTTGACGATGGAGGTGATGGCAGTTACACAGGCTTTCATATGGCTGGAATCACAGCATTATACCAACGTGTGTGTACTAAGTGATTCAATGAGCATGATTCAGAAGATCGAAGCTGGATCTGTACGTAGACAGTGGACTTAGTCGCTGCAGAAGTCTGTTGTCCGTAAAGTCACCTTCATCTTCGTCCCGGGACATGCGGGAGTCGAGTGAAATGAACGAGCTGATAAACTGGCTGGCTCTGCACCCCCTGTAGATGGCCAGCCCAAAGATCGTGCCGATGTTATTAACGCCCTTAAAGATATGGCGAGAACAGAGGACTTTGACGTCAGTGAATCCACATCGCTGTCCAGGATGAAAGACTTGAGAGTAAGAATCGGCACGGCCAGATGCGAGAGGTAGGTACATCGGGAAGACAAGGCGCCTCGTCAACCAACACAGAACTGGCACTATTAGCCACTGGGCGCTGATGCATATGCTGGGGGGGGGGGAGGATCTGAGCACCTATGGACATGTCCGGAGTGCAATGAAGATACCCCAACTGATAACTGATAACTGATAACTGAAGTACTCAAATATGATTATCACGTCTTTTATTATAGTGTAGAGATGTTACACACAGGTTAGAAGGCACGTGATGATCGTACAGCACACAAGTCTCCGTTGTTTAGAACATTCTTTATTAGTCGAATCGTTCAACTACAGCATAATGATGTTATGCTCAAATTCTGATGTTTACATGTTTTCCTACTTCCCTGCTAGCTGGACCCCCAAGTGACGTGTGTGCCAGCCTAGATACACTTCTTCATTCGTGCACACACGTTCACTAGCTATGGTTTTCCCACTAGTCAAGGAATGCGCAGCATTCCTTAACTCTTTACTCCTAAGCTACTCCCTTTACTGTTACATATACCTCCCCTTCTTCAAAGAGAATTTTTCCCTGAAAAAATCTCAACCCCAACTCTTAAGCACTTAACTCTACATCTCTATACCACAATTAACAACAATTCCATATAATTCCTAACTCAATTCTCATTCTCCTATCTCATCATAGCCAATTGCTAACCAGAGACAATAATACCGAAACTCTCTACAAAACTCGTTATAAAAGTTCTCTAGAAAACTCGCTACAAAACTCTCCATAAAATTCTCCAGAAAACTCGCTACAAAACTCTCCATAAGCGAACCGCTTTTAAATTTAAAGTGTCCATCTAAATTATGATTGACAAAACTGAAGATATTCCCCTTATCTTTTATTTCTCCCTTATTCACATTCTCACACTCTCACTATTCTAGGATAGACAGAAAAAAATAGTTAGATTGGGTAGGTTAGATTTGGTAGGTGCGCACCTAAAAATAAATAAGAAAAAGTAAGAAGTAATCACCTTTCTCTTCCCATACATTCTCAAAACTTTATAAAAATAAAGTTTCAAAATTTATCTTCAGTTTCCGTCAATAATAATTGTTATTATCAAAAAAATATGTTAATCCAAAACTACCAGCTTTTGTATCATTCACCTCGTCAAGTTCAAGTTTACCATTCCTTCAAAAAAAAAAAATCCACATTATTAGTATACTGTTACGTACAGTCTTCTTCTTCCAATGTCTACTTATTTAAATGCCAAAACTCAAGCTGGCATTCCCCCCTTATTTTCCCATTAAACGCTGTTCAACCCAGCTCCTATTTTTAACCCAAACATTTACATTGCAAACCAGCTAATGTAGTCCCAAATTCACTCCCCCACATACTCCTCCATTACAACATATTGAGTCACTTCACTAACCACTACTTCTTCCCCCTTAACTCCATCATGTTTCACCCTCAATTTCTATTTATAAACGTTATATACGTTAAACGACTCAACTACTTTAAGTCATCTGTTTCTTCTAACTGAACGTCAAACCAATAATCATTTTAAACACACTCAGGGTAACTCAATAAAACCAAAACATTGTAAAAATAACCAGCTAATTTAACTTATTCTTCACATTTCATAAAACACCATTGAAGTCCAAACAATTGACTAAACCATATCAACCCCCTCATTCTTTGACATCATATTTATCCCCACACATTAATCAAATTAAACATATATAAGGAAATGCAAGACCATTTTATGACTACTCAATAATTGTTTTCCGTTTAAGAAAAACTCCACACTTCACTTAAAAACCAACATGATCACAAAACATATACCAATAAGTCTCAAGTTATTACCATATTATGTGTATTCCTCCCAACAACTCTTGCTTACGTTATTTACCAACTACCTTCTTTGTAAACACAAAAATATCGTGTCTAACTTCTTCTTCTATCTGCCATCTGCAGAATATTCTACCAGGCTATGTATCTATCTCTTCTCCATTTTCTTAATAACTTCAATTTTTTTTTCTATAATTGCAATATCTACATCAATGTCGCTATCCTCCCGAGGAGAGCTATCTTCTTTCATATCAGCTTCTTCATCAGTTTCTGACTTTTCATCCATTTCTTGTTCCCCATCTGTATATCCATTACTAGCAACCGCTAATTTCTTCCTTTCTAAATCCAATCTAATTTTCCTGTCTTGCCGTCTCAACAAATTTTCAAATAGTGGCATATCTTCACCACTTGAAGAACTCACTCTAAGTTTCCTTTGCCTCTTAAATTCTTTTTCTTTCTGACTATCTAACTTTCTTTTTACTGCCTGTCTTGTATTCATAAATGGAGGTTCTATTTTTTCTTTGAATGATTCTTCGCTAATATAATCGTCATACATGTTATTTTCCTCCGTCATAACTGTTTTTGGTACTGTTTCTTCTTGTTCAGCTGTAGTAGATGCTGTTGTCACTTGTTTCCCATTCTCTATAGGTATTGGATATACCGATTGTCTGACAATCTGTCCACCTGACAATATTTCTTCGGAACAATAATTATTATTACTATTCTCTGCATCCCTTTCCTCATTATCCCGCCTTAAGTGCTCTACATGTGAACGTGCAACATGCCCTGAAATTTGATTTTTAATAGTATATGACACTGGACCCTTTTTTTCTAAAATATAGTATCCCGGGACCCAATGAGCATCAAACTTAGAGTTTTTTCTATGTTTTTTGTAATACACCCTATCACCTATGTTGAACTCTTGTAAGTGTGCATTTTTATTTGCGTATTTCTTCTGTCTTTCTCTAGCCTTAATTATATTATTTCTTAAACGTACATGTGCTTTGTGCATCTCTTGCAACCTTGTTTCCTGAAAATCTTCCCCCAGATATTTTCTCCTAGGCTTTAATAAATTATCAATTGGCAATATTGGTTCTCTCCCATGTACTAAGTAAAATGGTGAGAAACCTGTTCCTTCATTTTCGTGTGTACGTATTGCCGCTAATGCTATCCCCAAATAAAGATCCCAATCCATATCGTGTTCTTCTACATTTTTCGCTAGAATATTGTATAGTGTTCTATGTTGTCTCTCATTTTTAGCATTAGAAGTTGGTCTGTAATATGAAGTCCTAATGTGTTTTATATTCAAATCATTTACCAATTTTTCAAACTTTCTATTTACAAATTCTTTCCCATTGTCTGTAAGTATTATTTGTGGACACCCAAACCTTGGTATAAATTCTTGTAAAAGCATATTTATAACTGAATCAGCACTCTTGTCTGGAATTGGATAAACTTCTGGCCAGAGACTATATGAATCAACTATATGTAGTAGGTATACATTTCCCGATAATGTTTTTGGATGAGGACCTGAAATATCCAAACTTACTTTCTGCATTGGAAATTGAGGAATATCGGTATCTTGTAAAGGACATTTGATTATCTTCATGTTTCTTAACCTACACTTTTCACACGCTTCAACATATTCATATACGCTTTTGAATAAATTCGGCCAGTAATATTTACTGCTAATAGCCTTCACTAACTTATCTCGTCCAAAATGACCATTATTATCGTGATATGCCTTTAAGACTTCTTGTTCTAAATGTTTCGGAATATATTTTCTTACTCCTTCACCTTTTTCACTGATATAATATAATTGATTATCTTCTTGTAACTCTACAAACTTTCTTTTAAAACTATTTTCCCCTGTTTCTTTCAGTTTTCTTTTTATCTGTACTATTTTTGGATCTAATTCCTGTTCTGTTTTCATTTCAAACTGTTCTAAATGTGGGTCTTCTGTTCTAGGTTCAGACTCTTGATCCGATGGTAAACTCTCAAATTCTTCCCTATTTATTATGGCAGAATCTAATATATTTACTTGCCAGTTTCGATCGTCTATCTCTGGTTCAGCTTCATCTTCCGTGTTTCCTGACGACTGTGTATATGGAATCCTAGACAAAAGATCGGCGCATGTATTATGTTTCCCTGAAACATATTCAACCTTAGCATTGTATCCCTGTAAATTCAATGCCCACGTTTGTATTTTCCTATTTTGTATTGGTGCTTCTAATATCGACTTTAATGGCATGTGGTCAGTTCTAATAATGAAATTGGCGTTATGTAAGTAGTAATTTAATTTTTGAAGAGCGTAGTGTATAGCATATGCTTCTTTCTCAATAATCGGCCATTTCTTTTGAGTCTTGCTGAGTTTATGAGACAAGAAATAGATTGGTCTTTCATTTTTAACCCCTGGTATTCCAGATTCTTCTCCTTCATATGGTTGAACCAAACATGCTCCTATTGCGTTGTCTGAAGCATCTGTGTATAGTATTAGTTGTTTATTCAAGTCTGGATGTGTCAATAATGGTACCACTGTTAAGCTATCTTTTAAAAGTTCGAACGCTTTTTGACACTCATCATCCCACTTAAATCTAGCGTATTTTCCCGTTAAATTCGTAATAGGTATTGCTATCCTTGAAAACGCTGGTACAAACCTCCTATAATATGCACACGTACCTATAAATGCACGCACTTCCTTAACATTAGTTGGAGGAGGTAACTCTTTAATAACCTTTATCTTGTCCTGGTCTGGTTTAATACCTTCCCTATTTATTATATAGCCTAAATATTTTGTTTCTGTCTTTAAAAACTGGCACTTACTAAGCTTTAATTTAACGTCATGCCTTCTTAATCTGTCAAATACTAGTCTAATATGTTTCAAATGATTCTCCACATTCCCTTTCGTAAATATCAATATGTCATCTATATAGGCCAGGGCAAAATTTTGCATACCGTCTAGTACTTCATTTATTAAGAACATATAGTGAGACGGTGCATTTTTGAGACCGAATGGCATACGTAATAATTCGTAAGAACCCATATGAGTACAAAAGGCACTTTTCTTTTGCGCGTCCTCCGACATCGGAATACACCAAAATCCTGCCCTTGCATCCAGCGTTGTGAAATATGTAGAGCCATTAAGTAACCCCAAAATATCATCAATCACCGGCAATGGGTACGCTACATTCTTAGTAATTTTGTTCAACGCCCTGTAGTCACAACAGAACCTGTTCGAACCATCAGATTTGGCTACTATGACGACCGGAGATGACCATTCTGATTTTGATCTTGTTATTATGCCTGCTTTCAACATATCTTCTATTGCCTTTTCTACGACTTCTCTATTTCTTAATGGAGTTCTATATGGTTTTAAACTAATTGGTGGATGGTCTCCCGTATCTATTTCCATTGTAACTGTTTTTGTCTTTCCCAATTCTAAATCATTAATTGCAAACACATCCTGATTTTGTTTTATAAGTTGTTCTAATACTTCCTTATTTTCTGGCGGAGTTTTTAACTGTGCCAACAATTCTTGTTCCTTTGTCACTTTGTCTAGTGAATGTATTTGGGCTGTATTTCTTCTGGATGGATGGATCAATTCATCCATTTTTACTTTCCCTTTTCGTCCGCATCCGCGCCTGTTATTAATTCTTTCACTAGAGGTTTCTGAATAACTTATGCCTGCCATATTTACTCTATCTGTTGCCAATATGTCACTAACATTATGTTCTAGCTTGGCTATTACACATCCTCTGTATAACTTAATTTCTCTACCTGTGTTATTAATAACCATCACTGGAAATGTTAAACTTTTATCCAATTCTATTATTCCATCCGGAACTTCTAAACCTGGCTCATCAATTATTTCTTTTTGCAATTCAGTGATTCTGACTATGTTTCCTGCTACATAATACGGGTTTCTCTTCAGCTTTGCTTGTATCAAATTAACTGACTGTGGTTTTAAATTCATGGTCGTTTTGACTCTAACTAGTGTCGACACATGCATATCTTCTTCTAAATATACGTAAACATCTTGGAATTTTAATTTATGCAAATCAAATAAAAGTCTCACCCCATTTTTCAATAAAAAATCTCTACCCAATATCATATTTCTATTTAAATGCTTGACCACATGGAACATATGCCTGACATTTATCCCTCCTAATTTCAAGTTTATCATTGTTTGTCCTAGCACTTCTAATTTTTGTCCCGTTACCGAATGAAGATTCTCCTGAATTCTAAATATTTTACAATTTTTTAACATTCGATATAAAAATGCTTCTTTAATCACGCTAACTTGTGCTCCCGAATCAACTTATGTTCTAACTTTATATTTTCCTATTTGTACTATACATGAACTAGGATCTACCATATTTAATGACAATTGTTTTATCTCGGCTTGTTTTTTATTTCTAAATGTCCTACTATACTCATCCTTTGGGTTTTTAATACATTGATGCCCCTTTTGGACCTTACTATCTTCCCTCCTACTGCCGATCCTGTTCAGTAAGCTGAATGCCAATTTCCCTGATTTCCTGACCTTCTAAAATTTCTCTGCATTTCTCCATAATTCCTATTTGCTGGTCTGCCATTTGCAGTTCTATTCTGTGTACTCGTCTGAACACCTCTATTATTTTGTATATTCGATGGGACACGTCTGTTACCACAGAAGCGAAAAAAATGCCCACGTTGGTGACATCCCCAACAAACCACATTCGAGTTATTTGTGTTACCTTCCATGTTTCTTACAGTATTTCTCACTTGTCCTCCTCTACCTTGATTATATACGTTATCGTTTCTTTGTACCATCTGTATTTCTCCTCGTCTTCCTCTCCATCCATGTCTGTACTGTCCTATTTCTATAGGTTCTTCAATTCTATCTTCCGAACTACTACCTAATTCTCGTCCTACATTTAATCTAAACCTTCTCCTCAAGCTTTCCTCTTGTATAGCGATATCTACCGCTTGTGACAATCTTGCAGGATTCTCTCTTAATAATTTAAATTTCAATCCACCTGACCTAATCCCATCAACAAAAATCCCTACTAACATCCGTTCCACTTCTTCAGCTCGTACATTTTGTCCTAAAAATGACTCTTCCGCTAAATTGATAAACCTGTCACTGTATAGCTGTACACTTTCTGTAGTATTTTGTCTAGTCTGTCGCAATACTGAGAATGCGTGTTGTGGATCAGTAATTTCAGCGTATTTTCTTGCGAGATCATCTTTAAATTCTTCCCAGGTTTCACCTCTTCCTGCTTCTAGTTTTCTTCTTATATGGTCAGAAACTAGACTTGTACTTGTTCTGTATGCCAAATTCTTTTTCTCCTCATCTGTAGCGTTTACTAAATAAACATGTTTCTCAATAGAAATGACCCATTTCTTAAACTGGTTTGCTTGTCCATTAAATCTCTCAACATCACTGCTTACATTTTGTTGTCTTAACACTGCATCCAACCTTGATATTGCCCCACCAACTCCAGTCAGTACCTGTGAAAAATTTTGGGGTTCCATTCTAGAATCTATAATGGAAATTATTAAGCAATATACAAATATTTCAAACAATATTAATTTCAAATTCAGCAGCAATACATAATCTGTTCAATTAATTACTCTAATATTATCTATTATCTAACTATACTAACAAAAAACTCCAATCGAAGATCCTGACGAAGAAAATTTTCTGTTCTAATCACGAATCCTGATAAAAGAACTTAAATGAAATCCTGATGAAGAAATTTCTAATTGATCCTGATACCAACTCTAATCGACACCGTTGAAAGGATCAGAACACAAAAAAAACCTCTGGATTTCCTAATTCAATCGAAGTCGAAGTCAGTTCTTTCCAATTATTTTCCTGTCGTTGATTGTGCTCGATATAACGCTCGATACCAAACTGCTTGATTACTTGCTTGATTGACTGTAAGCGTTAGACTTTAATTTCCGTCAAGAAAGGTCACCTTCACGATTTTTCAACCGACAACTGCTCACGGTTTCAGCAAAAATCTGGCATTTTCATATGTTTCAGCGTAAAAATGATCCAGTCAACAACAATTGGATTCAAACCTGACTCTATCCACTCCGTTATATGTTAGGTGGCATTCCAACAACGGTCAGTTAAATTTATTGTAACAACTTTTGACTTGAGACAAGTTGACTATATTCATCAATGCCTTCACCTAAGTGAAGTGACTGTAGAGAGTATTAAGGATCTCGATTTAATAATTATGGAATTTGCAATATAACCTTGACTTCACCTTCAACAGTCCAATGAGCTAAAACTCATAATTTTCAGCATTCTTTGTTTTACTTGTAGTTTTATTTGGAGCAGGTTATTGTTCTGTTGAAATTAAATCATTTCTGGTACCTCGAGACTTCATAAGTTGTTGTAACATGTAATCAGCGAGTTCATTCTTATAACCTTGTGTACTAATTTTTGATGCAAAACGGCATTACTTGATCTCATTATACAATTAGCGTTGGTCAGTGCTCAAGTTATTTCATACTACTAATTAGATAAAAACATTAGTCTTTCAAAAAAATAAGTTAATCAGTCAAACCTTCTGAGCTGGCCTGAGAAATCGATCTCCTTTTTAAACAGAAATACACTGAGAACCCACAACAACTACCCCTGGGTGGGCTTTCAGCTGTTGCGTTTCTTATTATTATTTACTTAAAAACTTCCTTCTCCAGACGCCCAGACACAAGAATCTTTCATGGCGGTAACTCTCTCCACGACATCCCATATTTCTTGAGGTCAAAGGCACCAAATCAACCTGTATTATAGTGTAGAGATGTTACACACAGGTTAGAAGGCACGTGATGATCGTACAGCACACAAGTCTCCGTTGTTTAGAACATTCTTTATTAGTCGAATCGTTCAACTACAGCATAATGATGTTATGCTCAAATTCTGATGTTTACATGTTTTCCTACTTCCCTGCTAGCTGGACCCCCAAGTGACGTGTGTGCCAGCCTAGATACACTTCTTCATTCGTGCACACACGTTTACTAGCTATGGTTTTCCCACTAGTCAAGGAATGCGCAGCATTTCTTAACTCTTTACTCCTAAGCTACTCCCTTTACTGTTACACTTTCACCTTTACATTTTACAATTTTATTCACTTAAAGAGTGAACTTTCTTGCTACTAACATGTTTAATCTTTTTATTCAAGTTTGTATGTAAAAGATCATAATCATTGCAGAAGGACCTTCCCAAAATGTTCCCGTGTCTTCTACCATAGACTGCAGAAGCGTATCTCATCACATTGCACGAACTCGTCAATGGCATCAGCGAGGATCAACAAATGTGGATACAAATAGCAAGCATTAGGTAGTAATTTAGACAAAGATGGAAGAGCAGATAGCGATATTATAATAGGAATACAAAAACAACACGAGGAGCTTACAAATAATTAGGAAATTCGTGGAAGTCATAACTAAGTGCCATGGACCAAGGTCAGGTCATGGGGCACTAGGTACATACAACCTACAGCTTCACGCAGACCAGCGTGAAGATGAGAAGATTGATAATCATGTCTTGCATGAAATTAACGATTAGGCTGGATCGAAGAATGGGATGGTAATATCTGTCATAACCGTGTGGTGATGTTGGAAGGAAATTGCAATAATATGATATTAGTGGCTTTAGTGATGGTGCGTGGTGGTCTGTAAATATATGGTTAATTGACAGTAAATTGACTTGTAGTGACGAATAACCACCATTCATTTGTATTTGTTTCAAACCTAATTCCTGTTTGGCACTGAATTGTTTAAAGTCATCAGACTCCAGCCCAGTGACCAGAGGATATATTCTGTCAATAAATGTTATGTGAATGAAGGAAAGACAAACCCGATATAGCAATCAGAATGTGTTCAGTTAAGTTGACAGAGTGAAGACTGCTACAGACGAGTTATCCACTAGAAACGTTAGTTTCCACAACATTCTCTCAGATTCACCTCTTTCTTCTTGTTCTGATTTCCTGAAGCAGAAACCTGCAATGGATCTCTGGTGTGATTGGATTATGCATGTTTGAATGCACGGAGGAATAGGTGGCCAATCGTGTCCTCATTTAGCAGGTGATGAGCTCTGCGCCGAATGCTCGCCCGACCGCGCTCATGACATTATCAGCGCAGTACCTTAACAACTTCGACATCGCGACCCTTCGCGTCTTATACATTACGTTAAAACATAAAATTTGCTGACTGTTGGAAATAACAACCATGTCAACCCTGATCTTTGGAAGTTGTTCCAGTTGTGTGTTTAAATGTGCTAAATTGAGACTGTAAAGTAATAGTTTCTGTTGTGTGTTTAAATGTGTTAAATTGAGACTCCACGACGTCTTTTCAGTTGCGAATGTAAATGTGTTATATTAAGAGTGGACAAAGCTGCCATTGTAATAACGTGTTTACATTAATTAAACTGAGAGTCAACAAATTCATCAGTCTAGTTGCATGTTAATAGTCTTCTTTAATGTCTTACTTCAAGCTCCCTAACAAAGTTTCAATATTCTGTCATCTCATCTCATCTCATCATGTTCCTCTTGTACCTTGCGGTGTCGAGGTGAAGTATAAACTTCGTGAGAGTGTTGTGTTTAAATCTGTCAAATTTAGAGTCTCCGTGTGCACTTTGAATATTACAGAATTCTGGATCAAAATGCAATTTTATTTCAGTCAAAGTATTATTAATTTGTTCACTCCATATGACATATAACTCTGTAGTATGCACCTGACGAGATGCAGCGAAATATGTCGGGCAAGAAATCGTACAATGCATCGTTTATGAAGTAGTTTAAATTTACTAAGGGAATGCATTGTTTTGAATTATCTCAATGGAATAGTTATTTTTATGTGTTCAGAATGTGTGATTTTTTCCCAATAGTATTGGTTGGATAACAACATCAGTGCATCATATGGAAATAATGCGTATGTACTTGTAGGTGTAACGGCTATTTCACGTTTGAAACTGGAGAAGTGCGCTGCATTTCTTTTGCAATATAACATGCTTTCATCCGCAGCAATAATACATATCCACTCGACCGATTAAAGACTAATGGATATTGAGCTATAGAATGCATTAAATTAATTTATATACTAACTTTTGTCTAAAAAAAGCGCATTTCCTTATATCTTATGACAGGACTGGGTCGCCAATTATTATGTTGAACATGGAGTAGCAAAAGAACTGATCAACATTGGCATTCCCACCTTCGCTATTACGTTTACTCTAAAGGAATCTAACTACAGCTATGTAGGATCGTTGGTCAATGGCACGGGGTTACCTGGCAAATATACGGGGCGGTCTGGAATTTTAGCATATTATGAGGCAAGTAGTATCGTCAATAACCTACGTATATTTACTATTTCTTTCGATGTTGGCCTGACATGTTTAATAGATATGGCAACATAACAAGCTTCTTACCTATTTATACTGTAGTTCCTGGATTATGTTATCACAATGAAATGCACTAAATCAACTGATTAATTGTGACTGAAAGAGTTATATCTTCCCGTATAGATTTATACAGAAATAATATACACATGTATAGAGAGACAGAGATATAGATAGACAGATAGACAGGCAGACACTGTTAGACAGTCAGATTAACAGCCACCAGACAGATAAACAGGGATAGAAACCAGAAGAACAGACAGTCAGATAGACCGCCGCCAGAACGAACGAACCAAAAAACCATCGAGCAAACTTTATTTTCAAAGGGTTAAGAATTGAGCACGCAGGCCCTTCTGACATTCTGCCCTTCTTCTCTGTTTCCTCTCATACAGTATTTTATTCAAAACATCACGTATGAAGCTAATCGTAGACAACAATGAACAAAAAACATTAAAACGCATGAAGAATGATCATTAATACACGACTCACTGAGGCAATATTTAATATGGGCATTTTAAATACCTACGAAAGGTATAACGTATCATACATAAACAGATATAGAAACCGACAGAAAGATAGACAGACTGACAGACCGGTAGACAGACAGAATGACAACCAGACAGAACACATGAAAACGTTACCTTCGAAGAGTTAAGAATTAGACACTATGGCTCATCTAACTTTCTGCTTTTCCTAACTTTAAGTCTCATGCATGTTTGCATCCATACATCACATATGATGCTTATCGAGAACAACAAAAACACTATCTATATATGCACAAACAAGCTTAGAAAATGTGCAAAAAGCATTGCAACATGACTCCCTAATATTATTTATTGATGTCGCAATTGTTATTAGTAAAGGGATTTTCCGTTTACTATAAATATTCGACTGACTGCAATATTAGGGTTTTCTTCTTCTTCTTCTTCTTCTTCTTCTTCTTCTTCTTCTTCTTCTTCTTCTTCTTCTTCTTCTTCTTCTTCTTCTTCTTCTTCTTCTTCTTCTTCTTCTTCCCTCCTCCTCCTCCTCCTCCTCCTCCTCCTCCTCCTCCTCCTCCTCCTCCTCCTCTTCTTCTTCTTCTTCTTCTTCTTATTCTTCTTCTTCTCTTCTTCTTCTTCTTCTTCTTCTTCTTCTTCTTCTTCTTCTTCTTCTTCTTCTTCTTCTTCTTCTTCTTCTTCGAATTATTATTAAGGGGGAATTTAATCTGTACTGAGATTCTGTTGGAATAGTGTGCAATTATATGTACACTGATTGGTGATTTCTTTAACTTCTTGTAAACAATTTCCAAACTATCTTTGCTTCGTTGCACGGTAATCTCGTTTTCTATATGACTATGCAAGGATTTGGGACATGTAGTATGTTTATAATTTTACAATGGCATGTATTTTATTTTAACTTTGTTCAAAGGCATTGTGAACCAATTTTTTGTGTGTGCATATTCCTTAGAGGACGTTGCAGTCAACTCCAAATGTTTTCAGCTGCTGTTGGTGTACTAGGCAAGATTACGCTTAGTAATCTGCCATTGCTTTCTGAGCGGCCGGCTCACATACCCCGTAAGTTACCAACGCGGCGAGAACCGCTATCGATTATCGCGCAGGTTACGTTACTCACGATAATATACGGGATTAAGGAGAAAGAAGCTAACAGCTACGCCAGGGAGACCGGCTGTGTGAATGTGTGAATTAGTTTGGCCTTATTGAAATGTGATAGTTTGTGGAGTGGTATAAACTGAAGGCGTTTGTGTAGGCTCAGACTGTCAGTTGCATGTTTACTATTCTTAAACTCACACCACGTTTCTGAAGTGAGTAAAGTCGTTTGTTGATTGAATAGGATTCCCGTCCCATATCGCGGAGCTATAGTCAATGTGTCTCTGTATGTTAGAAGTATAATATGATGTGATATTGTGGCTTTATCAAGGGCATTTTTAATTTTAGCATAATGGTAGACTTTATTTCGCTGCTTGTTTTACAATCATTTATACATGGGAAAAAAAGAAGCGATGTATATCAATGATAAGGTCCAATGCTTTGAGCTCAGTTACACTTTCTGTTGACAGGATATCCATGTGAAGCTGAAGTGAGCCGTGTGATTTTATACTTTGAATGTCGTCGTCTGGTTGTAAGTAGCATAGGAAGCGAGACAGGCACACATACATACATAACGGCAGACTGTTTGCCTACCTTTCTGTCTGATATATGACTTATTGACAGATAGATTGATTGATTGATTTGACTGATTGCCACATTGTCTAACATTGTCTAATTGATGTATTGACTCATTGATATATTGATAGATTGACAGATTGATAGATCGACTGTTTCACAAATTGACTGTTGAACAGATTGACAGATTTATTGATAGAAAGAGTGACAGATTGACTGATGAAAAGATTGACTGATAGAAAGATATATTGGTTGGTCGACAGATAGGTAAGTTAGCAAGAAATCATATATATATTTAGGTTGACCATTAAGCATCCAGCCGGTCTCTCTGGCTGTGGGGTTATAACACTTTCTCTCTGTAATCCCGTTTATCACGCAGAGTCTCGTAGCGGAGCGAGAGCTGAGGCGGTTCGACCCCCGCTCGTCACTTGCGGGATACTGAGCCGGCCGCTCAGAAAGCAATGGCAAACTACTGAGCGTAATCTTGCCAAGAGATCAACATACAGCTGAAAGATGCTGGTGTTGACAGCTAAGTCCTGTAAAAGGATATGCTAAAAAAAAAAAAAAAAAAAAAAAAATTAAGCATCCAGGTAGAAAGATACATATGTATATGGGTATTATGTAGGTAGGTCATATATTGACTTCGAGCAATTTAACAATAATTAGTAGTGTTGCTACCTTAGGCCCCTTTTCCAAGAGTGTTCACATGTAGCAACTTTCTTGCCAGGTATGTGATTTCATTGCCTCCGGGGCTGAGGTGGTGTATGTGCCTTCTCAGCGAGCGAGCTATGCGGTGAAAGATGATCAATGGGTTAGCTTTGAATCAGTTGAAAGTGTCGCCGAAAAGGTAAGACAACATAAACAACGGTTCCCTGGCGTGTTATTGCCGCAAATAAATACGTAAAGTTTAGTAAATGAATCTTTTACACGCTTTAAGTGTTAGACCCGTGATTTTATAGACCAATTAGCACCGGGAAGTTAACTGATTCAGTGCCGAAGGATAATATATGTCACCTCCCATTTGAATAGAAGGACAATATGTCGCCATACTAGGGTCATTGTGTTATATGTTTTGTGTTGTGGTACAATCCGCAATTTCAATTCCCAGTGAACGGAAATTTACAGAATAATAATTTGAATAACGAAGACACAAACCATAGATTGCACGATTTATTGCCTGTCATATTTCGATGCATCTCGTCAGTAAAATAACTAGATATATCCTTCAAGCTGAAATATACACGTGTTCGCACAGTAATGTCAATAGTCTAACAGGGTAATTTTAATCTGACTAACATGTCCTTTTGTTTGCACAAATCTGGCTTTTGTAGATTAATCATTATTGCTTCTGCAAGCTTTAAGAAGCGAGTATTTTGTGTGTTAAACAATACGCGAAAGGCAAAATCTATATCAATCACATGGCCGCTTTCGAGGATGTGCCTAGCAATTGATAAAGCGGGAAGCTCCTGGTGTGTCGGCGCCACTATGCACCCGTCGCATGAGTGTAGTACCTTGTCGATGCATTGAGGTATGTGTTCTGACACTCGTTTGTTCACATGCCGCTCTCTTCTGCCGATGAAGGTAGACTGGCACCTACATGTGAATTGGTAAATACAATTGTTTTTGGTGTGCAGAGGAACAGTTGTGCTGTATGGCTCTGAAACCTGGAGTACAACGAAAGGAGACGAAGCCTTATTAAAAACTTTTGATAAGTTTTAAGACGCATCTTTGGACCCATTAGGGATACAAAAAGCGGAGAGTGGAAAAGAAGAAGTAACAAAGACATTTATGATCTGTTTAAGTCGCCGCTAATCACTGGTATCATGAAGGCTAATAGACTACAATGGCTGGGGCATATAGAAAGAATGGAATATAATAGGGGAAAAAAACTCGCTTACACTCAGGAAATAAATGATCGTAGACATCGAGGGATATATAATATCTCCACCGAGTTCTTGGTCTACCTCGGGGTCTACGATCATTTATTTCCTGAGTGTAAGCGAGTTTTGTTTCCCTATTATCTTCCATTCCGTCCTATATATATATATAGGCCTACAAGCACTTGGAATCAATGACTGGCAAGAGAAGGTCAACCAGAGAGACGAATGGAGACGGATTGTATCTGCAGCAAAGAACCTCAATGGCTCGGAACGCTTAAGAAGAGGAATAGAAGAAGTACAGAGGAACAGGCTCTTTTACTGCTGGGGTGGGAATCTATGTGGTTCAGTACCTAATGACTGGAGTTGCAGCACGTAATGCTCGGCTTACTGCTGTAATGCGTATTTCTTGTAGACGTTGCATTACGTCATCCCCTCGAAAGGATAGCTGGGTGATTACCTTGAGTTTAGGGTCTGTAGTTTCGTCTGGTTTTCCATCATGTGTCATGACGATAAGCGTGTGTGATCATGTTCTGCCATCTCACTCGATCACCAGTGTCGTGCATCAGCTCCGTGTTCCTGTCTCGACCATGCCAAGTGGCCAAGCCATCCAGGTATGTACTTCTCGGTCTTCACATTGGTCTCTTCCCTTCGATCTTGCCAGTCGTCACCAAGTTCTCCAAGTCATTTCTTCTCATAACATGCCCAAAATCTATTGAATGTCTACGTCTAATGACTCTAATCAGTTTATGATCTTCATTTGTTTATTGAAGGACGTGTTCATTGGTTTTTCTGTCTGCAAATGGTATTCTTTGCATTTTTCTCAGAACCACATTTCCACATCCATCAGCTGTTGTTCAGCTTAACTGCGTAATGTACACGCTTCACATCCATACAAAAGTATACGTTCTATGTAGCACTTCAACACTCTTTTTCTCGTTTCAATCGATATATTTTTATTGGTCAGTATGTTTTTTCGTCTTGCAAAAGGCTACATTTGAAATGGCAATTCTTGTTTTAATCTTGTCAAGGCATCTCCTATCAGATGTTATGACTGTGCCGAGATAACTGTATCGATTCACTTGCTTAAGAATATGCCCATTTACTTGTATATCACATTATGCTGTTACTTTCTTCCCAGTGACGACCATAATCTGTGTCTTCTTAATATGCAGTTTTAACCCTAGTTGTTCACTGTGTGCAACAACCGCATCAACTAAATCTTGCAGGTCCTGTTCATTGACTGCAATCAAGACTGTATCATCTGCATTTCTAATGGTATTGATGTATCGTGCCCCAACACTGATTCCTTTCATATCCTCTATATTTCTGAACATATTTTCACTGTACAGGGAAAAAAATATCTGGAGACATTACATATCGCTTCTCACACCTCTTTTAATAGACTGATATTGACCTGCATCGTTATCAATTCTGATTACAGCTTGTTGTTTACAATATATGTTTTTTTTAACAAGTCTAAGGTCTTTTCTATCAATTTGTAGATCTTCAAGCATCCTTATCATGTCGACATGTCTCACTTTATCGAAAGTCTGTGTGTAGTTAATAGAGCAAAGATATATATCTTTGTTTACTTCTATAGAACTATCAATTACTGTTCTCAGTATATACACAGCATTTAATGTGCCCTTGCCTTCTACAAACCCAAATTGTTCTTCTCCTATTTCGGGTTGTATTTTCTTCCTAAATCTTTGCATGATAATTCTCAGCAGAATCTTCGTGATGTGGGTCATTATACTAAATGTTCGATTTTGATTGCACTCCAAGGTTCCTGATTTATTCGGGATTGCAATAAATATAGAATTAGATAATTCAGGAGGTATATCTCCAGTATCGTATATTGTGTTCAGCAGTCTGGTGACTTGGTCTATTCCATATTTTTCTAAGGCATTGATCATTTCTATTGTTATGTTATCTGTACACGTGGTCTTGCCAGTTTTCGTAGGGTTAAGAGCATTCTGAACTTCCATCTTCACAACTGATTGTCGTTCATTATTTTTCCGATGATCGTATTGTTCTTCTCTTGTATCATCATAAAGTTCTTTCACATAAACTGAATATACATGTAAAATCTGATCTTTTTCTATTATGATTTGCCATCTTTGGTGTTTAGGCAACCTGGTGATGTGTGTGGTCTTTGGTTAGTGATGTCATTAATACTTTTGTGCATTAATTTAGTATTTCGGACGTTGTGTTGGTTTTCAAATTGCACTTTTCATCAAGTCATGTTTCTTTTGCCCCTTTGCATAGCTTCCTAATTTTCCTGTGAATCTCTTCATATTTGTCCTTGTTATTTTTGTTATTTCTTCTTACTTCCATGAGGTTTAAGATGTCTTCCGTCATCCATTTCTTCTGTCCTGTTATCTTTATTTTGGGATAGTTGTTTCTGCTGCTTGGTTGACTGATTTCTTTAATATTTCCCATTGGTCACTGACGTCTTGAAATAATATTTCCATATCGGACAATGCATCGAATCTGTTCTTTACCTCTACTTTGAATTTATCTGTTATTTCCTCACTCTTCAGTGCCTGTAGATAAAATTGTGTGTTTCTTGATGAACATTTAACTTTATTTAATTTTGTATGTAAATTGCTTGAGATTAATCTATGGTCGCCGCAGCAGTCTGGGCTTGGTATAGTTTTTGCGACTTTTAAGGCATTTCGAAATCAATCTGATGAGAATGTAATCAATCTGATTTCTGATCTTATGATCAGGACTCCTCCATGTCCATAATCTCATTGGGTGCTGTTGATAGCAGGTATTTCCAGAGTGTGCAAGTCTGCAAGCTCTCTCATTCTATTCCCCTAGTCCATACTTGCCCACTATGCATCCGTCGTGTTGATTTCCAACTTTGACATTCAAATCACCCATTGTGATATTTACTTCAGAATCCTTGCATTTCTTGAAGGCTTTCTCATAATCATTTAAAAAAGTCATTAATGCTGTCATCACTACTGTCTTCTGTTGGTGTATAAACTTGTATGACGTTGACATCAAAAGGTCTTCCACTCAACTTTATCTGTAACACTCTGTCTGATATAGTCAAATATCCTTTGATCGATTGTGCTCTCTCTGTATCCATTATAATTGCTACTCCTTGCTGTTCTTTTTTTCCACCAGAATAGATTATTCTATATTCCTCAGATGTTATAATGCCAATTCCTGTCCATCTGGTCTCTCATATACCTAACAGGTTAATATTTAATCTTCTCATTTCATTCTTAATGTTACCAAATTTTTCATCCTTACTCATAATTCTTACATTCCAAGCTCCCACTTTCAATGTTGATATTCTTTTGCACTCAGTCGCCTGATGACGGTCTGGAGTCACCTGATACAAATGACTACCCCTACTTGGCGAGACTGCTCCTATGGAGCACACATTTACGCCGTTTCTCTGATTATCGATGAGACTGCAGTACATGATAATCTTGGCAACTGTAAAGAAGGTAGTTTGCCATTGCTTTCCTTCCTAGCAGTGACCATAATGGTAGCCATTGTCTCCCCCCCCCCCCCCCGCAAAAAAAAAATAGAGATCTTCTGCCTACCGTCGTGAAGCTGGAGACCATAATCTACAACTATCTTTTGACTGCTCTACAACTATATATATATATATATATATATATATATATTAGGGGGTTCTTTGTGGCGAAGTGGTCAGGCCGTTTGACTCGGGCTCCGATGGTTGTGGGTACGATTTCGGGCGGCGTCCTTCGGTTCACGAGTGAAACCTTTCGAAGACTCCTGATATATATATATATATATATATATATATATATATATCATTTCTGATTTTCTCTCTTCTTGACACATTGAATATTCTTCTCAGGAATCTCATTTCTATTGTTGTGATTTCTCCTATCCCTTTTTTGTTATTATCCAGGTTTTGCATTGTTAGCATAGAGTTGGTAGGAAGATTGATGTTTATAGTACTATCTTAATAGCCTTTGATATATGTTTATTCTTTAGTATTTTCTCTAGAGTTTTAGTGCCATTTGTCCAGTTTGGTAGAAGACATGGTGCATTATGTAACAAATTAAATAGGATTTCATGTGAAACGTTATTGTGTAATGATATTTTGACCATACGTTACAAAAAAAAAGTCATTTAAATAACGTTAAATTACATAGCATACTGATTTTTAAAAAATGGAGACAATTATACAAAATGTCCACTTTTCATTTCGTAGTCGGTGTCTGTGGCGATATCAAAGCAGACCGCAATGTGCTCAATTACAATAACTGAAAGTGAGCTTGGCCTATTAAATCCCGATTGATTGCACCTTCCCGTGACTGAGATGGAAGTGTAGCCAGTTAATGCAAAAACTGCACTAATAACCCCTTGTCTCACAAGTAGACCGTCTTTTCACAGGCCTGTTATGCCTTAACCAAAGGATTTGGGGGCGTTAACGTCTGGTCTCTGGACTACGATGATTTCAATGGAATTAGCTGCGACAACGGTTTAAACCCCCTTTTGTCAACCATTTACAAGATCGTACAGACCAATGACGAGGGCAAGAAATGCATCAAGTAGGTTCACTTATAGTTTATGTGCGCGCCGTTACTGTTGACGTTGTGTTCCAAACGTGTCTTCGGTATGTGTTACAAGAATCCGTGTTTGTGCAGTATTTAGCACGATTGACTGCCTTCGTTTTGTTCATGTGTTAGAATCCGTATTGATTGTGGTAACAATTTTTTATTAAAACATGTTATATTAACTATCGTCGAGCCGATTCAAATTGGAAAATGAAAATGTTCCGGCGTGATAATGACCATTTTACCCATCGACTGCCGATTTCTGTATACAATTATGGGCTGAGATAATATGTGCAATAGGCTTCAGCATCAAACTCTTTGGTACCACTATACACCCAAAACATACAAACAAAAAATTAACCATATTTACATCAACAGATGCATGCATGATACATACATTCATTCATCTATACATACCTGCCTACCTCACTGGCTACATACAGTTGAGACGCACATCTGGAAACACTTTGGAACCCTTAGTAAAGATCGAACCCGGTACGCTCTGAGTTTGAGGTGGACAGCGTAACCTCTCAGCCAGTGCTCCCCCACTCCTAGATTCCAAATTCCGTATTTAATATTCCATATTTCATATTGGTTTGTTCTAGAGAAATTTTGAAAATGGTGTTTCCGGAGAGCCATTTTCCCCCTGCTCTTAGAACTCAATATCCGTAGTTTTCACCAGGGAAAATTGTGTATGCTGTTAAACTGTACATGAGCCATGCGTATAGTCTGCATACAACCAATATTTATGTAAGGCTTATTATGTATTAAGAGCTATTGTTTTGATGTTTCGTTATGATTTTCCAAAGTAAAGGCAATGTAGGCTGTAACGTCGCTCTATGACATGAGTCTGTCAGTAAACAGTAAGCGAAGGGCAATTTCCAACGTCTTGGGACTTGAAGCTACACGTTGCTAGTCTCCTATTATTATAGACTAGTCTAGGGGTGGCCAACCTTTTTAGCACGCGGGCCAAATTTCAGAAATAATATTTCCTGCCGGGCTACTCACCTAATTTTTATTATTATTATTAAATTAAGCAAGCAAGCTTGCTACAGCCTCGACCACTCCGCGGGCCGCAACATGACTCCAGGCGGGCCGCATGCGGCCCACGGGCCTCGTGTTGGCCACCCCTGGTCTAGTCTGCGCTCGGTTGATGATGAGGTCAGTAATATGTGGGCTTCTTTTATCCGTCATAAAGCATGTCCTAATATCCATTTAGGCCTGATCGGCCCGTGAGCCCTGGTAAATTTTAAAAACATCCCTTTATCGATGGGATTAGAATATATGATATCCGAACCGTCAGACAAGCACGATAACTGCTATGTGACCGGGCTTAGGTCTTAAGAGATTGTCATTCCTCTTTGTCTTTCGTTCACAATAAATAGTTTATATCCGAATTGTCATCTCGCGATTAATGTCCGTGCCTTCTTTAATTGCGTCAGTGGTCTGTTAAGCTTAGCTTCAACTGTTGCTTCTCTAGACTAACATGTGTGCGCTTTAATATGTCATATTCCGGGCTGTAATTGTGTATACATGAGACTACAATAATATTTGTTACGTATTCTGTGGCGAAGACTGATGCTTTGGACTGGTATGTCAATTCTCTGGTAATCGTCCTGTGTTGGTGTTGGCGGCTTTCTGATTGACTTCATGACTCTTTTCTTTTGGTGGTGTATGATTAGTACGTCTAGTTTCTCTTTAGTTGCACTTTCCTTCATCAGTTTACCAGCTTTTGTTTCAGTGAACTCAGGGGAGATCGCTCATAAGTGCTTACGTGTGAATGCTTTCTAGAACATGTACATGTCAGTTAGTTATCTGTTGTGGTATTATCCTTGCACTCCAGACATCTCTATGGGTGCGCAGATCTTCCTGTCAAAACATGCTGCAGCGACGAAGGCTAATAGTTCCAGCTCTGTGTTCGTTGACAAGGCCACTTATTCTCCAGATGCGCCTCTGGTGTTTGGTCGTGCTAGTTCCAACTTCCAAGTCCATCATTCTGGACAACGAAGTAGATTCACAGGCGTCCAAGCCCTCCGCTCTCGAAATCTGTCTAAATATGTTAACAACATCGGCACGATATGTAGGATGGCCATCTTCAGGGGATGCAGATTCAGCATGTAAATATCAACTCGTTCATTTCCCTCAAATATTTATATATATATTTTTTTTTTAAATTAAGAACGAGGTACTTAGATCAGCATGCGTGCCTTTCATTTGTTGATATAGTGCGTTGGGGGGGGGGGGGGAGGGGTTAAGTCCCAGGCTTTCTGGTGGCCATGTGTGGTCCGTAAACAAAATCCCCACCCGAGGGGATATGATTCCAAATTCACATAAGTGCGCATGTCAATGAACTGCGGGCTGTTTAGCGAAGAAGCTCAATCCAGCTTCCCAGTGTTATAGTGGCTAATGTGACTGATGACTAACATCACACCCTACAACACCGCACATTCTTTAGTCATCTCATCAGAATTGGACATGTGGGGTGTACCATGACAATCAGTACGTTTGAAGTGAGGAGAGCCGGAGAGAGTGGGTTGGTGAGGGAGACGAAGAGAGAAAACAATTAATAATCTGCCTTATGGCGTGCAGGAATGTCGTTATCTGAAATGATCGGCAGTTCACAAAACAGAAATGTGTCGATAAAAATGATCAATAATGCAACACGGTATGGACTCACTCACTGGCGCCTGACCGTCGTTACAGACGATAGTTTGTTATATTGTGTTTCACAAAATGCACAATATCACAACCATGGCAGTAAAACCTAGGATGGAGTTACATCTCCCCATAGCACACAGCCTGGGCTGAATAGCAAAGACAATGAGTTGCCCATGCAACATGATCCCTATCAGCTTAGTTTACTCCAGGGAACAGGTAGCACCATTACATCTAAAGCAAGACAAAACGCAGAAACTGCCGGATCAACAAAGCAATGCTCTAACTGTCCGCCTATCGGAGCTTCGATCCCAGACCAGTTGCCCAAAAAGGCTAAGGTTCTGCTCTGCACTGCCATGACATATATGCTTTAGTTGCATTTCTTCCCACCAGGATAAGACATGTACCCTCCCAACTGCTCTCGTCTGCCCGAAGACGTTGGCACAATGTGAGGTGTCAGGTTTGGTGAGTGCCTCCCAACAGTCGTACGATAGTTCAGTCATATCTAAGACACGACAATGCGGTATTGACTATAAGAAGAAAATGATTTTACACTTTAACTATTATTAAATTTATTAAATAATCAATTTATTGCTTTATTTGTTAGTATTAAACCTAGACTCTCAATGGGAGGATCAGCCGATACACTGCTCGGTAAGGAGTATGTCTGACGTACAGTATTTCCACAATCACAGATGTGGCATTAATGTATTCTTTACTTCCGTGTTTCGCACGTTTTTTTTGTTTGTTTCATCACAAGACGACCAACATTTCAAAACACTAAATAAGGCGCGACTCCCTTTATAGCAAGAAAGTTACTCGCAACCTGTGTTATAACATACAAGTACTTCACGATTGCCTGTACAAAACTATTTGTAATTAACGACCCCTTTATAACAGGTAACTAACAACCCTATTTTAACAGGTGCGTAACTCACAAACCCTTTATAACACTCTAGTAACTAACGACCTCTTTCTCACACTAGTAATTCACGATCCTTTTATAACAGATTTGTAACTTACGACCCCTTTATAACACTCACGCAACTCACCACCAATTTATAACACTCTAGTAACTCACTACTCCTTTATAACAGGTAACTCACAACATCATTTTAACGTAACTCACGACCCTTTATAACACTGTAGCATCTTACGACTTCTTTATACCACTGTAGTAACTCATAACCCCTTCACAACTGGCAAGTAACTCACAGCCATGTAGCTTACGATCCCGTTTTAACATGGTAATAACAAACCATCCTCTTTATTAAGAAAAACTTGCAATCCCCTTAAAATCACGCTAGTCATTCATGATCTCATCTATAGCATAAAAGTAACTCACAAGCCCCTTTATAACAGGCTAGCAATTCATGACCACCGTAAAATAAAAAGATAAACAGGGACCATTATAACACAAAAGTAACTCGAAACACCATAAATAACAGCTAGGTAACTGGTAGATTCATTGAATTACCTTCGACCACCTCCAAGTTTGCATATGTTATCATTATTTTCGTGTGTCTATGAGTTTTGATTTAGAAATTAGCGTGTTTGCAATGTTTTCTGTTTTTGTCAATTTGGTTATTTAACATATGATGTTAATCGAATAATAAAACCGCATTTATAGTTGTATTTCACAATTATCTTTTACTAGTGTTAGTGAAAGGATAAAGCAATACCACGGCGAACATTTGACAATAAAAATATAACATGTCTTAAATGCACAAACACATCGGTATATTTTGTTTATTAAATATCGACCAATGTTACACCAAACATGATGGTGCAAATGAAAGTACAGAACACTTTCCGCCCATTAAAGGGTAGTGGGCATACGGTACTAACTACTTACAGCGTAGAAACAAAGAGTTCATTACGACACATAATGTGGTTACCAGCTACTGAAGAGTAACAGTTATTGCAATACACTGAGTTCATCTACTTAAGAAGCCTGAGTTCACGCTGTACTGCAAACAGTATTAGCAGTTACATAGAGAAGAAATGGAGCATAAGGCACTCTCTACGACTGAAGAATTACAGGACAGCAGAGACGAGGAGAACTACTATTAAGGCAATCCATTCAGTGGCTATGTCCGGAAAGATGTTCCCGATATGGTGTTGACATGTATATAAGGGACACAGAAATGAAATCAAGTAACCAAATAAAGACAGGCTGACAGACAGTCATTAAAAAAGAAGGATAGATAAATGTATAGAAAGACATACAGAAAGACGGGCAGATAGACAGACCGACACAAAGAAAGACAGACAGACGAAAAAGACAAAAAGGAAGGAAGAAAGAAAGAGAGAGAGAAAGAGAGAGAGAGAGAGAGAGAGAGAGAGAGAGAGAGAGAGAGAGAGAGAGAGTGTGTGTGTGTGTTTGTGTGTGTGTGTGTGTGTGAGAGAGAGAGAGAGAGAGAGAGAGAGAGAGAGAGATGGTTAGACATAAAAATTGAAAGAAATGGCAGAGATACAGACATAAACAAACCATCCATCCATCCATAAATAATGTGCCATGCCGATAAGCGTGGGCGGTCATGTTCTGCATCTCACTCGATCACCAGAGTCGTGGATCAGCTCTGTGTTCCTGCCTCGACCATGCCACGTAGCCAAGTCATCCATGTATTTACTTCTCGGTCTTCCCCTTGGTCTCTTCCCTTCGATCTTGCCAGCCATCACCAAGTTCTCAAATTCATTTATTCTCATAACATGCCCAAAACATGTTGACTGTCTACGTCTAATGTCTCTAATCAGTTAACTATCTTCATTTGATTCTTGAAGCTTGTTCATTTGTTTTTCTATCTGTCCATGGTATTCTTTGCATTTTCCTCAGAAACTACATTTCCAAACCCCTCAGATGCTTTTAAGGCTTGCCTGCTAATTGTCCACGCTTCACATCCATATAAAAATACAGGTTCTGTGTAGCACTTCAACACTCCTTGTCTCGTTTCAAGTGATATCCTTTTATTGGTCAGTATGTTTTTCATCTTGCAAAAGGCTACCTTTGTCACGGCAATGCTTGTTCTAATCTCTTCAAGGCTGTTCCGAGATAGCTGTACCGATTCACTTGTTTAAGAATATGCCCATTTACTTGTATATTACGTTGTGATATTTCTTCCTTCCTAGTGACGACCATAATCGGTTTCTTATTACAGTTCAGTTCTAACTTCACTAGTTATTCACTGTGTGCAACAACCGCATCTACTAAATTTTGCAGGTCCTGTTCATTGTCTGCAATCAAGACTGCATCATCTGCATATCTAATGTTAATCCCCCAATGTTGATTCCTTCCATATCTTCTATATTTCTGAAAATATGTTCACTGTACAGGGAAAACAGATCTGGAGACATTACACATCCCTGTCTCACACCTCTTTTAATAGGCTGAAATTGACCTACTTCATTATCAATTCTGAAGGCAGCTTGTTGTTTACAATATATGTATGTTACAAGTCTATTGTCTGTTCCATCAATTTGTAGATCTTTAAGCATCATTACCATGTCGACATGTCTCACTTTATTGAAAGCCTTTGTGTAGTCAATAAAGCAGAGGTGCAGCTCTTTGTTTACTTATATAGAACGTTCAATTACTGTTCTCAGAATATACACAGCATTTACAGTGTATCTTCTACGAACCAACATTGTTCCTCTCCTATTTAATGTTGTATGTTCTTCCTAACTCTTTGCATGATAATTCTTAGCAAAATCTTCGTGATGTGACTCATTATACTAATTGTTCGATGTTGATAACATTCCAAGGCTCCTGATTTCTTTGGGATTGCAATAAATACAAAATTACATAATTCACGAGGTATATCTCCAGTATCATAAATGGTATTCAGGAGTCTGGTAACTTTATCTATTCCGTATTCTTCTTAAGCATTAGTAATTTCTGTTGTGATGCTGTCTGAACCGGGGGTCTTGCCAGATCTCACATGGTTAAGAGTATCATTCTGAACCTCCATCTTCAAAATTGATGGTCCTTCATTATTATTTTGAATATCATACTGTTCTTCTCTGTTATCATCATAAAGGGATTTCACATAATCTGACCATACATGTTAAAATCTGATCTTTTTCTATTATTATTTTTTCAACTTTTCTCATTAGGCAGCATGCTGATGAATGTGTTAATTGATTAGTAAGCTTCTGAATTCTTTTGTTCATGTTGGTTTTCAAATTCTATGCAATTTTATTCTCGAGCCATGCTTCTGCTGCCTCCTTACATAATGTTCTGATTTTTCTGTGAATTTCTTTATATTTGGCAGGATTATTTTTGTTCTGTCTTCTTGTTTCCATTACCGTAGCTGTAAAATTTCTTCAGTCATTCATGTCTGACGACCCACTTTCTTTAATTTTGGGATAGTTTTTTTCTGCAGCTAAACTGATTGAATTCTTCAATATTTCCCATTGATCATACACATCTTGAAATATGATCTCTAGATCAGACAATATATCAGATGTGTTCTTTACTTCTATGTTAAATTATCTTGTATTTCTTTGTCAGTTTTCAACTTGCACAAATCATATTTAGTGTTTCCGGTTGTATATTTGACTTTCTTTAACTTTACCCTCAATGCGCATGTAACTAATATGTGATCACTGTAACAGTCTGCATTGGGAACTGTTTTTACGACTGTTAGTGCATTTGAAAACCTTCCGCTAATCAGGATGTAATATATCTGGTTTTTATTCCTGCTGTCTGGACTTCTCCATGTCCATAATCTTCTAGGATGCTGTTTAAACCAGGTGTTTCCTTCAACCATTTCTTGTTCTTTTGCCCATTCTACAAGTCTGTATCCTCTTTCGTTTCGCTCTCCCAAACCATGGTTGCCTGCAATTTATCCATCGCCTTGATTTCCCACATTTGCTTTGAAATCACCCATTATAATATTTATTTCTGATTTTATTTCATTTCTTCAAAGCACGCTCCATGTCATTATAAAATTCATCTATACTCTCTTCACTGCATTCACTTGTTGGAGCATATATTTGAATGACATTTATTTTAAAAGGTCTTCCGTTTAATTTTATTAATAGAACTCTGTCTGAGACAGCCCAATAACCTTTAATAGAATTTAATATTTTACGATCCGACATAATGGCTACACCTCTTTGCCGTCCTTCTCCTCAAGAATAAATGATATTACAATCCTCTCCTGTCTTGCTTCCTGCCCCTCTCCATCTGGTTTCACAAATGCCTAATATATTAATATTATCTCTTCCCATTTCTTGTTTGATGTTATCCAATTTCCATCTGCATTTATTGTTCTGACATTCCAGGTTCCTATCTTTAATGATCATAATCGTAAACAATGAAAGAAAGTATTAAACATCAACACAAAATAAAGAAAGAAAGAAAGAAAGAAATATATAAAGAAAGGAAAGAAAGAAAGGAAAGAAAGATAATGAGATATCAGACAGAAAGAGATATATAAATACACAACTGAATAGCAGATCAGCATGGTCGAATGGGTAAGAACGCATGTTCTTAAACATCCAGTGTGCTGATGCCGAGGTAAGCAGTACAGCCTTAACACCGGACAGCAGGTCTAAAATGTTGACCTGTCGTCCTTGACTTGGGGTCGTAAATTACAAGTAACTCTGAAGTCGGAGTGGGTTCGCCTGATGGCGAGGGACACTGATAATAGGGAAAGCTAATCTAGACGCAAAATTCATCCCATCACTACCTTACATAGTGTTATGGACTACGCTTGAGTTCAAAGCGAGCGAGAGAAGAAAACCAAAAAAAAAAAAAAAACCCAATAACGACCCCCCCCCCCCCCTTCCCCCCCCTCCCCCCCCCCCAAAAAAAAAAGAAAGAAAGAAAGTACGCATGAACGATTTTGACAGACATTGATAAATCATATTGATAGACATAGAGAAAAAAAGAAAGAAAGAAAGACAGAAAGAAAGAAAGAAAGAAAGAAAGAAAGAAAGAAAGAAAGAAAGAAAGAAAGAAAGAAAGAAAGAAAGAAAGAAAGAAAGAAAACCCACCATTATTCTTTTCGGATTTGGAAGAAGAAGAAGAAGAAGAAGAAGAAGAAGAAGAAGAAGAAGAAGAAGAAGAAGAAGAAGAAGAAGAAGAAGAAGAAGAAGAAGAAGAAGAAGGAGAAGAAGGAGAAGGAGGAGAAGAAGAAGAAGAAGAAGAAGAAGAAGAAGAAGAAGAAGAAGAAGAAGAAGAAGAAGAAGAAGAAGAAGAAGAAGAAGAAGAAGAAGAAGAAGAAGAAGAAGAAGGGGAAGTGCGTAATTAAATAAATTGACCCCGCTATCTAAATCATTGTTATTGTTTTACCTAACCTTCTTTGCACGGCAGCAGTGGCATAGTAGTTAACACCTGCAAAGACGGTGGCCAAGCCATAGCAAAGGTAGAATTACCCTTTTCCAACCAGAACGGCCCTAGTGTAGACGCCGACAATATTTATAATATCCTAGCAATTGCCTAGAACTGAATGGCTACGGACGATGCAACTGCTCACCCCACCTCATATGCCACGACCTAGTATATGTATATACTTCACACCCCAATGTCATTACCCGCAGTGTGGTTACGTTTGCTGTTTAACTTACTTGATATGAGCCAACTTTCACATTTCCAACAATCTACTTTAATACATAAATAGAATTTGACCCAACGTATTATCCTGCTATGAGTATGTGATGGGATAAGGCCATCACATTTTGTAGGCCGGAATTCACGGCTGAGGAAAAGATTCTCTCTCTTTCCCTCACTTAGCCAGACGACGAACACAGTTGTCGAAATCTCGTCCGATGGCACTCATGAAATTATCTGCTCAGCTCCCTATTAATTAATTAATTAAACGCCATTGCTAATCTACCGAAAGCCAGTCAATTACTTCCATGGCCGTTTAATTCATTGTAAATGCCGCATATGTTGAATTTCATCGTATTCTCATTTCTAGTTTGTTTAAGAGCTCCTGTTATTCTAATGTTATCTTTTTCTCTATATTATTATCATAATTCCATATATTCCAATATAATTAATCATGTATTGCAAAAGTTTAGTCCCAGTTCGCAACCAAAAACAGGTTATATTCTTTCAGTGTCGCCAGATTAAATAAACTTTCGTAAATTGATTAGAGAAATTAGACGTAGACAGTCAACATTTTTTGGACATGTTATGAGAAGAAATGGATTGGATAACTTAGTGACAACTGGCAAGATCGAAGAGAACAGACCAAGAGGAAGACCGAGGGGAAAATACCTAGATGGCTTGGCCACATGGCACGGACGAGATAGGAACGCTGAGCTGATCCACGACGCTGGTGATCGAGTGAAATGGTGAGTCATGAAAGCCCACGCTTTCCGGCATGGCACATGATTGATTGATTGATCTATTTGATTAGTAAGCCATTCATGCTTTTATCTGCAATAATGATGTTTTTCATTTACTTCTCCCGTGACAGGTAACAATCTATTGAAAGCCCACCTATTGCTACTGTGGCTATTGGTATACTTCGATGTAATGTGACACCAACATCCACATTACACATATAGTGTGTATTTTTAATGACTTTGTAGTGTTTGAAAATATTGCCGGTCCAAGTTTTGTTTCACCCTCTGTAAAGTACATGCAACATAATAGCTAAATACAAAACTTGGAAAGGCAATATTTTTAAACACTGCACAGTCATTACAAATACACCCTAGAGAAATGTGTTGCAATGTTTACATTTTTTCCCAGCATTTCGCGATTTGGGAATGGTATCTATGGTCACCAGAGACTGCTATTATGTTTTAAAAATTATTGTGCGGTGCGAGTATGTAGATATGAGTCACATGTCATTGGCTTTCCCTTGATATATGTAGACTGTTGAAAGTAGTTTGTGAAACAGCTTATTTTAGTGTGCGTGTGTGTGTATGTGTGTGTGTGTGTGTGTGTGTGTGCGCGCGCGTGAGCGCGTGTGTGTGCGTCTGATGGCGGAGAAAAGGAACTTCATGGACAGCTCGCTTATAATTTATGTATGCCATTGGGTAGCCAGCCGGTTGGTTGTTTGTTTGATTGGTTGTGAATCATTTTGTAAGACTGCGAGGTTTAGCTTGAAGTCGTATACGCCTTGATATAGGCGCACATCCGGAAAACGAAAATCACAGTGTGGAAAATAACCATGATAATAATAAAGGAAAAATTAGTTCTACCACAATACAATGAATAGAAGTTTCGAACTTAGTGATCAGTGTATTGTTGTGCACCTTAGTGTTACTCTTATTGTTAACTGTCTCTTGCATGTTTACTCTTCTTCGTTCCCTCTAATATGGTTGTTCACATTCTATTTCCTGTTTATATTATGTTTGTCAGGGGATTAGTATCTCTGCTAATACGCTGTAAATATTGTATTTGTCGTATTTGTATTTCTAGCTTGCTTGAGAGTTCCCTTTCTTGTCGTGATGGCTTTCTGCGATATTCGCCCTTGTTTCTTGGTATTCATTTATTATTTACGTTCATAGATAGCAGCCAAATAGGAATTTTTATTTCTTCCCCAGTTATCTATTTCACGCCCGCTATCATTTCTTGTTATTTATACCACACTGACAGATGTTGAGTCCATGGAATCCAAAATAAAGGAGAAACATAGAACAGTCATTACCGAAAAACAAAATAGATAATAGTTAAAAAAACAACATAGTTAAGACAAAAGAATATGGAGATGTGTCTTTTAAATTGTGTGTTCGAAGCCGGGGGAAAAATAAGCCTGGACAGGAAGTCTGGAACATCAATGTATTACTGTTAAATAAAAACGCGAAACCATAAGTGTCGTTGGGATTAATATGTTGGTATTATTTGTACATACAACTTAATTTATTTACCTTACGGGATATAATTTATCGTATGCTCTATTCGCCGAAGCCAGAGGCAAAACATGTAACATCAATGTAATAATGTTGAATAAATATGTATTGAGCTGAAGACATCGAGTTGTCTTGGTGAATTCAACAAGTTGTTACTTTTCACAACCTGTCATTTTCTTCGAGTGGGGAAAACACTCATATTCTATCACAAGTTTAGTTTAGTCGTCGGATCAACATCACAGCACAAGGGTGTAGCCCATAAGTGTTCCATACTACTCCTAACTCAAACCTGAGTCCGGAGAATCTCAGCTCAGTGCACGAACTCTATAGCACCGGCAAGGATCTTGAAATTCTCTGGGTAGATTTTTAACTCGAAAATTTACCCGGGCAGCGCCGTTAGGTTACTCTTTTTCGATTTCCAACTGCCGAGGGATTTTTAACGTGCGCAACAATACACACGGGCGTCCGATTTCACAACTCAGAGACCAGGGGACATTTTGTTACTAAAAGTCCACATGAATAAAACCTCGCCCTAACTGGGGCTTGAACCCGGACCTCCAGCACTCGAGGCGGACACCATATCTCGAGACTACTCAGCCCCCTAGTCAATTACAAATACAGATGAAACATACACAGCATCATTATAATCTTATGTCTTTCCAACTGGTGAAGGCTTTTATGTCTGTTCACATATCTTCGTCCATGGAGTTGGTATGAACTCTGTTTATGGTATTCCTCCATGCCACTGTCTTAATCCATCCAGCATGATTTCTCTAGAGCTGCATCGACATCTTTTTCCACTGAACTTCCCAGTTGTTACGATTTGTTCCAATGCCTCTATTCTTACTATATATATATATATATATATATATATATATATATATATATATATATATATATATATATATATATATATATATATATATATATAACCCATGTGAGAGTAGAATTCAAAGGGAAACCATCACATTATCTTCCTAAAGTTTCACGAATACTCACAAATCAGAGCCAGTGAACGACGTGAATGGCTCTCTTAGCACATCTTCGTCCGGTAGGGATAGTTATGAGAGACAAGGTGACACAAGACCGTCATGCAATGGTTATTGCAAAATCATTACGAATACATTTAAAATGGGGAATACATTTAAAATTGGAAACACATTTAAAATAGGAACGTGGAATATTAGGGCATTAATGATTGATAGATAAATTGATTGATTGTTTGATTGATTGATTGATTGATTGATTTAGAAACCGACATCACAGCATTCGGGGCATTCCCATAAGCGCTCCGTCTCCATCTTCAGAAGCCAGCGAAGAGTTCCAACCCAAATAGTACTAGTAGCAATCTGATTATATGTGCGTCTCGCCTTTCCTCTAAACGTAGAGCCTCGGCCAGATCACCTCGTCACTCCACGCTGTCGCATTCTTGCCAGACCATGGTGATCCATTTGCTCCTCCGAGGTGTACACTTGCTCCCACAAGGCCGTGTCGGGAAAGTTGAACAATGTGATACGAGAAATGGAAATCATGAAAATGAATATTCAGGCATAAGTGAAATGAGATGGGAAGGGATCAGGTAAAATTGTATCCGAGAAAGGAGTAGAACTGCCATTTGATAAGAAACAACTAAGTCAATGTATGGTTATTTGTGTATTTCATATAGGGTTATTATGGTCAAATGCACAGGCAAACCAATAGATATAAATATTATATAAGTAAAAACATCAACAACAAGTAGTAGTGATGAAGAAATGCAACACATTTACCGTGACGTAGACATGGCGATGTCTCACATTAAATCATAAGGACAAAACTAGGAAATGATTGTTGGAAACACCTGGTTTAAGCAACATTATGATTCGCTTAAAGACTGATCATCGCAACACAAGGACAGAGACATTAAAATTAGCAACATGGAACGTTAGGACGTTAAACGACGACGGAAAATTAGAGAACATAAAACAAGAAATACAAAGAGAAAAAATTAATATTTTAGGGATGTGCGAAACGAGATGGACAGGAGCAGGCATCAAGATAGATAAAGATTTTGAGATTATTTATTCTGGAGGTGAAGATCGACAAAGGGGAGTGTCAATAATTTTGGACCGGAAAACATCAATATCTGTATCATCAATACCACGTAAAATGCGTGGCAGATCTTTTAGCTAAGTTTAGTTTAGTTTAGTTTAGTCGATGGATCAACATCACGGCACACGGGTGTAACCCATAAGTGCTCCGTTCTTCTCCTAACTCAAACCTGAGTCTGGAGAAACTCAGCTCAGTGCACGAACTCCGTAGCACCAGCGAGGATCCTGAAATACTGGGTAGATTTTTAACTCAAAATTTTGCCCAGGCAGCATCGTTAGGCTACTCTTTTTCGATTTCCAACTGCCAAGGGATTTTTTACGTGCGCAACAATACACATGGGCATCTGATCTCACTACCCAGAGACCAGGGGAAATTTAATTACTAGAAGTCCACGTGAAATAAATCCCGGTCCTCACCGGGGCTTGAACCCGGGACCTCCAGCACTCGAGGCTGACACCATACCTCGAGACCATGCAGACAACTGGAAAGATTTGCAGAAAGAGAGATAGAGGAAGACAGCATGAGAAAATTCTTGAGTCTTGTGTCATGACACGGAAGGGAGTCAACATATAAATTGATCCATGCCATCGATGATCGCAGTTTGTGGAGAGGCATGATCACCCACACCAGCTGTAAAGGCACTTGATGAAATAAAACAGCTTTTCCCACACGCCTTAAGGCCTATTAGGCACATGGTGGCAGACCATATTTTTATAGACATATAGGCACTCATTGGGAGTTTTAGCTAAATTTTATTCAAGTATATGCCCCAGCAGGAGAATCCAGTGAAGATAGTGTAGAGAGTCTGTCTTAAAAAAATGTACAAATTCAGAAATAAACATCATAATAGGAGATTTCAATGCAAAATTAGGAAATCAAGGTGATAGATACACAGTAGGAAACTATGGTTTAGGAGAGAGAAATGAAAGAGGATACAGACTCGTAGAGTGGGCAAAAGAACAAGAAATGATTGTAGGAAATACCTGGTTTAAGCAACACCCTAGAAGATTATGGACATGGAGGAGTCCTGATAGCAGGATCAGAAACAAGATTGACTAAATTCTGATTAGCAGAAGATTTAGAAACGCACTAACAGTAGCAAAAACAGTTCCCAGTGCTGATTGTTATAGTGACCACAGACTACTTACAGGAACATTGAGGATAAAGCTGAAGAAAGTCAAGTATATAACAGGAAACACTAAATATGATTTGTGTAAATTGAGTAATGACAAGGAAATACAAAACAAATTCAACATAGAAGTACAGAACATATTTGATATATTGTCTGATCTAGAGATATCATTCCCGGATGTGAATGATCAATGGGAAATGATAAAAAATTCAATCAGTTTAGCTGCAGAAACAACTATTCCAATATTAAAGAAGGTGGGTCGTAAGAAATGGATGACTGAAGAAATTTTACACCTAATGGAAACAAGAAGACTCAACAAACATAATCCTTCCAAATATGAAGAAATTCACAGACAAGTAAGAATATTATGTAGGAAGGCAAAAGAATCATGGCTTGAGGAAAAGTGCTTAGAAATTGAAAAACAACACAACAGTCAAAATACCAAATTAGTGCACAAAAGAATTCAGGAACTTACAAATAAAAGAACAAGTACATCAACAGGCTGTCTAAAAACTAAAGATGGCAAAATCATAATAGAAAAAGATCAGATTCTACATGGATCGACAGATTATGTGAAAAACGTGTATAATGATAACAGAGAGGAACAGCATGATATTAGATTTAATAATGAAGGACAACAAATTTTAAAGATGGAGATTCAAAATGTTCTTAAGCATATGAAATCTAGCAAGGCCCCCGGTGCAGATAACATCACAACAGAAATGATTAAAGCTTTAGAAGAATTTGGATTAGAGCAAGTTACCAGACTGATTAACACATTATATGATACTGGATATATATACCTTCTGAATTATGTAATTCTGTATTTATTGCAATCCCAAAGAAATCAGGAACCTTGGAATGTGATCAACATAAAACAATTAGTGTAATGGGTCCCCGGGAAGGTTAACCCGGTCAACAAATGCACGCAGAAGTCGGATGTGTCGGCCTAACGGCGCAAGAACGCAGCTCTGCTGTAAACAGGCACAAGGCAATCACATCCGAAGAAAAAAAACTCCGGATGAACGAAGAAGAGGTATAATGGGTCACATCACAAAGATTTTGTTACGAATTATCATGCACAGAGTGAGGAAGAAAGTACAACCTGAAATAGGGGAAGAACAATGTGGGTTTGTAGAAGGAAAGGGTACAGTAAATGCTGTGTATATGCTGCGAACAGTTATTGAACGTGCTATAGAAGTAAACAAGGATATACATCTTTGCTTTATTGACTACACAACGGCTTTTGATAGAGTTAGACATGTCAACATGGTGGATATGCTTGCAGATCTACAAATTGATGGGAAAGACATTAGACTTATAAAAAACATATATTGGAAACAACAAGCTGCCATAAGCATTCAGAATGAAGTGGGACAATATCAACCTATTAAGAGATGTGTTAGGCAGGGATGTGTAATGTCTCCAGATCTTTTTTCCCTATACAGTGAAAATATTTTCAGAAATGTAGAAGATATAAATGGAATCATCACTGGAGGAAGAAACATCAATAACATTATGTATGCAGATGATACAGTATTGATTGCAGACAATGCACAAGATCTACAACAATTAGTAGACGCTGTTGTTGTACAAAGTGAGCATCTGGGGTTGGAATTAAATTGTAAGAAGTCACAGGTTAAGGTCGTCACTAGGAAGAACGAATTACCACAATGTAATATACAAGTAAATTGGAATATTCTTCAACAAGTGTATAGATACAATTATCTCGCAACAGTCATAACATCTGATGGGAGGTGCCTTGAAGAGATTAGAACAAGAATCGCCAAGTCGAAGGTAGCTTTTAGCAAGATGAAAGACATTCTGACAAATAAAAAGATGTCAATTGAAACGAGAAAAAGAGTGTTGAGGAGATACATAAAGCCTGTTCTTTTGTATGGATGTGAAACTTGGACAATGTGCAGTCAAACTGAAAAACATTTGATGGCTACAGAAATGTGGTTTTCGAGGAAAATGCAAAGAGTACCATGGACAGATAGAAAAACCAATGACCAAGTACTACAGGAGACAAATGAAAATCGTAGACTGATTAGAGAAATTAGACGAAGACAAAATGTTTTGGACATGTTATGAGAAGAAATGGATTGGAGAACATATTGACAACAGGCAAGATCGAGGGGAACAGACCGGGAGGAAAATACCTGGATGGCTTGGCCACATTGCATGGATGAGACATGAACACTGAGCTGATCCACGACTCTGGTGATCGAGTGTGAAATGGCGGGTCATGAACTCCCACGCTTTCCGGCATGGCACATTATATATATATATATATATATATATATATATATATATATATATATATATATATATATATATATATAATTACTGGAGAGTGTTGGCCATCATATCATGGGCCAAACTTTTACAAACAAGAGAATGGTGCAATGGGAAATAAAGGAAAAGTATATGCATGTTTACAGGCACAACAAATTGCAAGAAAAATGTATTAAAGTATATTAAAGATACAAAAAAATATGCATAGACAAAGTTGTGAGCTTACGGGAAGAAATATGAAAGTAAACACAAAGTGTTTGAAATGACAAACAGGAAATATATTATTTTAATAAAGTGAAATTTTTAGTATATACGAAAACTTTCTTTTGGAGAAAAAGATGCATTAACAGAAACTTATAAGGTTTTCCTATTCTAAACGAAGAAGTCGCTGACGCTATCAAACACATCTTCTTCTTCTTCAGTGTTCCGAGCCATTGAGATTCTTTGCTGCAGATACAATCCGTCTCCATTCGTCGGGATGACTGTCGGATCCGTTTAGATTGATGGCTCAATCCCAAAGAGATAAAGGATGACAAATCCTTTTTCCCAATGCGATCCTGCCCGTTTAATTAATTTAGCTGTACTGACTCAATTGTTTGAGACCAGAAATAGAGTTTTAGAGAACCAAGAAATACCTTCAGGAAATAACTGACAAAGTTGTATTCCCTTTTATACCCAAAATATCCTTTAAGTGGTTCCTTGCCTCTCCTCTACCAACTAATTAATTCTATCTAGGGTAATTTAAAACAATTTAACTATGACAAGTAAAATACAATCAATACATGACATGACCTCAGTTTTTATGATTTAATAAACACAAATATGGATTTTGTAAATTGCATTCAAAATTACAATTCCCTGTCATAAAATAAGGACATATACATATATAGTAAACATACAGAATTGATGTGCCAATTATAAGGTAGATATAAAGTTGTATTTTTCCCAGTGGCCTGTAATGCTAATCTTTTACTGGCCTGGATGATCTGGAAAAAAAAAAGAACTGTCTACAATCAGGATTCTCCACTTCCAGCTTTGGGAATCACTCTGGCTCCCATCAATTGTAGTATTAGTGTTCCAGGGCGTAGTAGTACATAAGTTGGCTCTTGTTTTTCCTTTCCATTGTTTGACAGAGACATGTTTACATAAAGATTACCTCTCCTCTGAGACAAATGGAATGGTTGCAGGTAGATAAGTTTCTGCGCTACTCTATCAAGGGCATCACTCAACAATGTGCTCACTCAACAGGTGCTGCATTCAATCTTCACCAAGTCAGGTTTGGATAATGACCACTACTTGCAATTTTAGCATCATACAATTCTAATTATATCATAAATATGACATTAGAAATGAAATGTAAGAGCCTAAGAACATAACCAGTGAAAACAATAAAATGAATCCTGTTCTTAGAGAAAATAAACATAGAAGAATGATAGTCATGGTGTTCTCATTTAGTTCTCACCAACATAGTTGTTTGCTCTCACTCCAATCTTCCACTATCAGGGGTTCAAGGTTTAACTAGCAGATGCGCATTTACATCATCACCTATGCCTGTCCTCAGGTCTACCGGTTAAGTCATACCTTGATTTATTTGGAATTTACAACTATGTCTCCTATCCAATTCTGTTCCAAGTTAATTCGCTTGTTAATCTTTTTCTATTCAAGAAAAAGGGTCTCATACATTCAATCAATCATCAATCAATCATGTGCCATGCCGGGCTTTTAAAAATCAGTTCCCATTTCCATGAGTATTTGCTTATAAACAAGATAAGTACATTCTGGTATTATTCTTGTATAGCATTCATGTGTATTCTTCTTCATTACATGCTTCAAGTGAGAAGATTTCTTCCATTCTCATGGATGTAATATTGATTATTATCATCATTATCATCATCATCATCATCATCATCATCATCATCATGGTTTTAATAATCATTGTAATTACAATCATTATCATTATTTTCATAATTATTACATTGTCATTACAATCATTATTATTATTATTATCATAATTATTACATTGTCATTACAATCATCATCATTATTATCATGCTTATGACATTAGAAATCATTACATTAATCTAACAGTATCATCATAATCATTGTTACATCATTTTCATTAAATTACAGTCATCATCATCATCTTTGTAGTACATTATTATCATTACACTAGACCATATGTGTTAACATGAACTACAAAGTGGGATTTTGCTTAAATTACAAACACAGATGCCGGTGCTATGCGTAATGTATGATATGGTTTGTGTCGTGCTTAGCGCACAAACTAGATGATAGGAATATGAATGATATTTTATACAAAGTGGTGTTATGCGCCGGAGTGTACTAAATTATTTTTTAGTTTATGGGTTACACCGAAGCATTTCTCTGGTGATAGGCATAGCATTCCACATCAAAGTTGCCGGCTATCATGAGATTGACTGTTGGCTTATACTCCCTCTCTCTCAGCATGTAACTTCACTCACTCACTCATTTTCCTCATGCATCAGTCAACATATCCATCTGTGCATGTGAGGTCAATGCACTCTCTCTCTCTCTCTCTCTCTCTCTCTCTCTCTCTCTCTGACATCATTTATATGCATGGATGATAATTTTATTCAGTCCATAGACATTCATATTTGTATGGGTGATCATATAGGAATCATTCATCACACATCCTTCATACTGCATGTAAGGTGGGTGATTTCCCAATGATAACCTTAAATGTTAACACCATTGACATTACAATGAGATCTCACCCATTCATCAGACAATCATATCTGTATGGATGACAATCATGCATATGTAGGTGCTTTATACATAATACATTCACAGATTCACAAGAATGAGATTACAAGGGAATCTCATCCTTCAACCTAATTCTTATTATTTCATTGATATTTAGTCATGCATGCTGATGGGGTTTATGAAATGATACATTCACATCTGTTTAACAATGATGAACCGCACATGACACAAGCATGTTCTTCAATGAAATAGACATGTGATCATTAGACACACTTATGAAATTCACCCAGGATTTAGCAACATGAAATCCGGGAGTTATCACATGATCTCATAAAATACATACAATTTAGGTGATATATCCAATTCACCTTCAGGCATTATGCATCTTAACCATTCTAACATGCCCGTTGACTAAGTATTATGATGGTGTGGCACAAACATTAATTCCATATGTTTACAACATTGAAAATACATTTGACTCACTGTATGGGTGCCTTAACTCAACACACAAAATTATGATACCTATAGAATCTGGTTCTCATAGGTTCATGAATTATAAGAAAACTATCTGTTTGTCCGTGTGCTCATGTCACAATTAAATCTACTGATTAATTACACATTACACTAGTTTGTCTTACCAGTGTTTACACATTTACAATAGTTTCCTTAAGACTTAAGTTACTCTAGTTCATTGTAGATTGAGTTGCTTAAGAAATAAAATTTACAACATGTGTCTAATGTTTATACATTAACTAAGTTGCTTAGCTGGGAGAAAATAAACACTGTAGTTTTCTCCAAATGTACAGTTTATCTTCTGACTATGATAACTGAGTATAAAATTATTTAGTTTGTACTAGATTAAATTCTTTAAGAACTCACCATTCCAATCATTGTAGATTGAGTTGCTTAAGAAATAAATATACAACTTGGACTAATGCTTTATACATTACATCAGTTGTTTACTGTGGGAGACAATAAAATTCACTATGTTTATTTATAACTACAACAGTTAAATTAACTTCTGAAAGCTCACCACACGTGTTCACCAAAGTCAACCTACCAACTCTTCTTCTAGGAAAAGGTCTCACACTTAATCTAAGATTTAAAATAAATTATATTCACCTCATCCAAACACGATGACTTCACAATGCGTGTCAACATTTGACATCACCAAGAAGTAAGGTCATAGATTTGGTTGTTTCCAAATACTGGCTGCTGGATGTATGGTCCTTCTTCTCTTTCTCACTTAGTCGTGGCGAGTTAAAAAGCTACCATTCCGCAGGCATATCTTGGTTTGTGACCAGTCGCTGTTTTGTTTGTACAAATGAGGCCGGAAATCGATTGTAGCTATTTATATCTCAGCTTTCTCCGTTTCATGTTTTTACTTTCCCGTGGACCATGAGTCCGTCCTTTAAAATATGGGATTGTAGTCATATGAAACAAACTTAGTATTTTTGGTGGTGAACTCTGATTTTGTCGTCCTGGAAATAATTAATGCGATGTTACATTTTGTGAAAATATATCACAATGACCTTCCCTTGCCAGTCGTTGATCAAACTATCAAACATATGAAGATAAAAATTTCAACCAGACCAGATGGAATCCCAAATAGAAGAATTAGAATTACTGAGATCATTTGGAGTATAAATATTAATCAAAATGTTGAATGCTATTTACAACAGTGGATATTTACCTAGTGAAATACTGAAATCTTTATTTGCAGCTATACTAATAATACCCGGGGCAATTAAATATATTTAATTGCTTTCCTTCACAATAGCAACTGTATTGTTCAAAGACCGTAGCCATTGTTCCTGAAAAAATATGCCCTGCCTACTGTTGTGTAATTGGGGACCATAACCTGCACCTATTTGTCGTCTGCCCTACAACTTCATCCACCACTTGCACCCATGGTTTCACGTGACCTTGATCGAGGGCCTAAACTGGAACTCCACTTAGCCAAAAGTATCCCGAGGGCTAGCGTTGAAAAGAAGACATCTCACTTCTCCTTTGATAGGCGATGCCCTTATCCCACCACCCATCTAACATACTGCTCAGGATTACAGAGAAAACAACTAAAATCAAAAATCGACCAACAAGTCAACGACCAACAGTTTGGATTCTCATAGAGCTGCCATTCAGAAGAAGGACTGTTCCAATTGAGAGTGTAAGTAGTAAACTACACAGAAATGCTAAAGACCATGCACAATTAGTTATATGTCTTTTACAATACATCACAATCAACCCCAGTATGCTTTCGATATGTATGATTTACTATACACGATTACATTCAGTAGTTTGCCATTGATTTCTGAACTACAGACGCTCATACCATTGTTAACAATCACAATGTGGTCTGCTTCCATGGTATGGGATATAGCAAATAGCAACAGACGCGGCACGATGGATTTATTCCGACCCCTTTCCCCCTTTCCCCTTCAAAACAATGGAGTATGATGTATTATGACCATCGAATTTTGTAGGCTTGAATGAGTGGTGGAATAGTGGCCAGCCCTGTCGTAAGGTGCGACGAACGGAGACATAAGACTCGTTCCCGACTGCGCTCACGGACATTAACAGTGCAACCCCTGAAAGATTACAGCAATGAACCTGCACAAGAACTTATACACTACCATCAAACAGTTTACAGAGTGCGAAAATGAACAATTAAGCACATGCATTTTTTTTTAAATTCGCATATCCTTTTACAGGACATCGCTGTCAACAGCAGCATCTTTCAGCTGTCTGTTGATTTCTTGGCAAGATTACGCTCAGTAGTTTGCCAATGCTTTCTGAGCGGCCGGCTCAGTTATCCCGCAAGTCACCAGCGGGGGACGAACCGCTCCCAGTTCTCGCCCGCTGCGAGACTCTGCGTGATAAACGGGATTACGAAGAAAATGGTGTAACCCCTCGGCCAGAGAGACCGGCAAACGCATGCATAAACGACTTATATTATGACGACTTATTTGAACTTATCAGATCTAGACATGTGTATAGTTAGGTGAAAACCACACAATGGTGGGTCAAAAATGGCAATGTACTCTCTTTGGACATATTTAAACCATTTGGAAACACATTCAAGCTATTTTCAATAGTGTATGTCATTTGCAGGACGCTGAGATCAACCATCGATATATTTTTTCTATGCAATTTTATTCTCAGTGGTTTACCATTACTTTGTGAACGAGAAAGAAGTTAACGTAGAAGTCCAGCTAAATGAGAAATAGGGGTTGAAACCCGTACCTCACCATAAGCGAGTAGGAAGTGTAAGAGCAAGGGTGCTTATCTGGTCGGTAACTTAGAATTATAAGAATTACAAGGGGCTTCTCATAAGTCTTTAGCCTGACCATGAAGGAGTAGGTGGAGAAAATTTTAATTTGGCACAGTGCTTATTCCTTCTCAATATTGCCACCACCTGAATGTTTGCATTTCTGCCATTTCTGCGTGACCTTGAAAAGACCTTCAGAATCAAACAACCTATTTTTCGAACTAAACCAGTTATCACAAGCCAGTATGACATCTTCGTTATTGTCAAAAAGATTTTCTTTCAGCTGTTTTTTACTATTTGTTAAAAGAAAAAAGTCTGATGGAGCCAAATCTGGAGAATATGGTGGGTGTGGAAGAATTTCAATATTCAAATCATTGGCAGTTTGCAGCACAAGCCGTGCTTTATGGGAGGGTGCGTTGTCTTGAAGCAAAGGCAGCATTTTCTTACGTGCTATCCCTCATTTTCTGATCACAGCCTTTCTTAGTTTGATATGGAGATCTGCATAGTACTGCCCATTAAACGTGTTGCCATGAAGAATATAATCTTTCAATATGACATCTTTGACGTCCCCAAAAACAGTCAGCATCACTTTTCTTACAGATTTTGATGCTCTTGACTTGACATGTGTTGGTGAACCCGGGGTTTACCACTGCATGCTGGCAACGTTTGTACATGTTAAGAGAATAAATGGACTGGAGAACTTAGTGACAACTGGCAATATCGAAGGGTCCAGACCGAGAGGAAGACCGGGAGGAAAATACTGGATGGCTTGGCCACATGGCATGGACGAGACAGGAACACTGAGCTGAGCCACGATTCTGGTGATCGAGTGAAACGGCGAGTCATGACCGCCCAGGCTTTCCGGCATGGCACATGATTGATTGGTTGATTGATTGATGGCAATTTTGTAATATGAGTCATAATGGTGAATCCAAGTCTCATCTACCGTCACCATGGTTATCAACATGTTTTTCGACCACCACATGTTGAGCAATGGGCCACAGCAATCAACCTGTGTTTGTTTCTGTTCTCATGTCAGCAGGCGCGTGACCCAGCGGACACACACGTTTCTCATGTTCAGTCTGTTGTGTAAAATTCTAAAAACTGTACTCATACTCAGTTTTGTTGAACCCGATATCTCTGCAATTGTCATTTTCCTATCCTGGTCTATGATTTTCTTCACTTTTGCGTCATTTACATCATTGCACTCTGAGTACGGTTGTCCTGATCTTGGCAGATAAGCAACTTGGGAACGGCCACACTTAAACTGCAAACACCAATTTTTTTTACAGAAGCATACGAAGGACAGACTTCCTCAAACACTGGCTCCATCTCCCTGTGTATTTCTGTAAGTGTTTTTCCCTGTAACATCAAGAATTTTATCACAATCCTGGCGTCTGATTTCTCCACTGTTCTGACAAACCGTTGGATGTGCAGATCTGGTCAGTAGGGTGTGTTGTGGCATGCACCATATTCGGGAAAACCAGTATAGTAGCGAAATTCATAATTCAAATGTCCATTACAAATTGCATGAGCTTTACATGTGCCAAATTTCAATTTTCTCCACCTAATCTTTCATGGTCAGGCTAAAGACTTATGAGAAGCCCCTTGTATAAGGAAGTTACAACAATGTTAAATATATATATAATCAGGATGGTCTGGGATGTCAGGCATTGGAATAACCTTTGATAAGGATAGCTGTCATGCCCTTCTCGAGGCCCATTTCCCACTGGTCCAAGCCTGACATCCAGCTCAAGCTGTCGCTCATGATAGATATCAGCATAAGACAGCGGCCACCCCAGGAAAACGTCCGTGACAGGTTGGCTAAACCAGGCAGGGATAACCGATTAGGCGTTAAACCAATCGATGAACTAAGGTATGCCTACCCATCATATGAAGACAGGATACGGTAGACTGCGCGGAAGAAATCACTTATGATTCAATGGGCAATATGGCGTTTATGTGCAAAGCGTTTTGGAACGTAAATAGCACGGCAAGGCACGTAGAGCGCCCTGGTCATCCACTGCACCTGTATTCGTCCCGGTTGTCTTGACTTGTCTTGCCACTGGATTCAGATGGACTCAGGGGAGAGAGTGTGGTCGATGAATTGGGCAACTATTCCTCACTTTAATCAAATTCAAAGCGAAAGTCATTTATCATGAAACTTCATCTATCACCTAAAGCTCTGTGACGATGGGTGTGCGGCTAAGCGGCAGACGTGGATACGCTGGCAGTCGTAGTTGCAGACCTGCACACAGGTCGCTCAGGTCATATGGTCGCCTTCTGCTGATCAGAGCAGCGCTGGGATTCGGCAGTCCCCTGAGCCACTGTACAGCCCTCTATAAGAACGCACTGCTCACCTCCATAATTACCTAACCAGATGAACGCGATTGATGAGTATATTATACTGCAGTCGACGTACGATCAAAGTAAAACCAGTAAAGCAAAAAAAACCAAACTTATTCTCTTAACCATCGGAGCTTGGACTGTTATTCATTCTGGCATTCATTGGCATTCTGGCATTCTACTTAATAGAGACGGCGCATAGGGTCCAGAGAGACGAACAACACTGGTTGAGAGAGAGTTGGGCAGGTGCAACATCAACATTGCAGCCTTGATTGAGACGCGACTTGCAAGATGAAGGGCAAATATGTGAAGTAAGTGCCGGCTACACATTCTTCTGGAGTGGTAGGAAAAGTGAGGAAAGACGCCAGTCTGATATGGGATTTGTCACTAAGTCGGCCCTGGTTGGCAAACTAGCTGGATTTCCTAAGGTTATAAACGACAGGCTTATGACCACTAAGTTACTTCTACTGAACGGAATGAAGCATGCAACAAATCGTTAGCGTCTATTTACCAACAATGACCCATGAAGATGGCGTTGAGAACATGTTCTATGAGGACCTGCACAATGTACTAACATATATTCTCAAAGGAGATAAACTTACACTCCTTAGGCACGTCAATACCAGAATAGGCAAGAACACTGCCTCTTGGAATGTCATTTATGGAAAGCACGGAATTGGAAATGTATGACAGCAATGGGCCCTCCTCCTTCAGACCTGTGCCGAGCACTTTCTCCTGATTGCCAGCACAATTTTCCGTCTTCCCATGAGAAATAGGACATCGTGGATGCACCCTGGCTCGAAACACTGGCACCTCATTGACTATGTCATCAACAATGGGAGTGACAGAAAAGACGTTCGGATGATAAAATCCATGTGTGGTGCTGAATGTTGGATTGACCATCGTCTGATTGTCTCAAAAATAAACATGCGCATTAAACTATTGCGGCGTCCTCATGGGGTAAAAGTGCAAAAAAAAAATGTAAAGGACATTTATAAGGAAATGCTTCCTGTTTATGCTGACAAATGTTTGTCTCGGAACGCGGTGCATAGCTGGGTTTTTAAAAAAAACATTTCTCAAGAACGCTCTAAAATTGTTGATGAAATCCGCTCTCGTCGTCCTGTTGAGATTGCAACAGAAGCATCCGTGCAGCGGGTGGAGAAGATGATTAGAGGTGACAGGCAAGTAACTGTAAGACTGTCGCATCTGCAATAGGGTGCTCACATAGTTCAGCATACAACATAATGCATGATCGACTGACAATAAAGCAAGTGTGCTCAAGGTGGGTACCCCAGACAATTGAAGGAGGAACACAAAATGAACCGATTTGGCCTGTCCTTGCATCACCTCTGTCGTTACGCCATCAGCAGGGAAGGTTATGCTGACAGTGTTCTAGGATTGTCAATGAGTGCTTTTAACCTGTTTCAAGACAATGTGTCAATGTGACAATGTGAATTCTGAATCGTACTGTGGAATTCTATCGATGATTCATGATAAAATTCGAAATAAACCTCCAGGACTGCTGACCAGAGGAGTGTTGCTTCTTCATGACAATGGCAGACCACATACGGCTCGATTAACTCAGGAGAAAATTAACCAACTAAGGTGGGAAGTTCTGGAACATCCATCTTACAGCCCAGACTTAGCCCCTAGCGATTTCCACCTTTTTGAGCCGCTGAAAATCCTTCTTGAATGGAGACATTTCACGAATGACGCCGAAGTTGAATGTGAAGTGAACACGTTGTTTAGAAAACAGAGCACGCAGTTCTATGCAGTCAGTTTGGAAGGACTGATAAAACGATGAGATAAGTGCATCAATGTTGGTAGAAATTATGTTGAGAAATTATGGGGACAATGTATGTATAAAAATAAACTTTTCAAATGTTATCATAGTTAGTTATTTTTCTACAGCCATTTGTGACTTACTTATTGACTCCCTCTCGTATAACTGACACATAGTCACTCTGTACAACTGCCTCAGGTCTAGTTTTTGCTTCTACTAACCTGCTTCTGAATCTCTTTCGTATCAGTGTGTAAACAATTTGATTGCGAAAATTGTCTCCAGGGCTTTTCCATGTACATAACCGTCGAGGGTGTTAAAACCAGATGTTCCCTACGACCATTTCATGGTATTATACCCATGCTATTAATCGGTTACCTCTCTCATTCCACTCTCATAGGCCATATCCACCAGTCACACCACTCACCTTTACGTTGCCTACTTTGGCATTGAAATTCCGAGTACGACAGTTATTTCAAAATGTTTACACTGGTCCAGGGCCATATCTAATTCGTGATAATACATTTTTTTTAAAAACATTGGCACCTTTCCGTCTTGACAGACGATAGTTTGGTATATTGTGCTTCAAATATGCTTAATAACTATTACCAATGGCGGTGGCGAGTGAGGCTGATCAGGCCAATTCGTGCTGCAAATGTTTGGCAATAGTGGATGCATGTGAAAACATGGTCATTTCCACCATCATGCACCATCTTACGTCTCACACGCTCTGAGTGTGCTTTATCTGCAATTATTTTCTCCTTTGTCTTTATTCCATTTCTGATAGTTGACCTCCATTCAACACGTTCAGTGGGCGACTTGCTCCCAATGTGCATTATCAATGACTGTATCAATCATGTCCCGCTTATACACATCTTTGTATCGTAGTAGAGGCCGACTCTGAGATCTTCCACCCATCTGTAATTCACCAAAAAAAAATTGTCCTTTGGTATTCTACCATCATCCATCCTTCTAACATGTCCTATCCATCTAAATAACGAAGACTGAGCATGGAACACACCGTCAAACAACCTGATCTTTCCAATACTTCAGTATTTGTGATTTTGTCTTGCCACTTAATACCAAGTTTTCTTCGCAGACACCGCATATGAAAGCTGTTTAAACGTTTCTCTTGGTGTGAGTAAGTTGTCCAGGTTTCACTGCCATAAAGAAGAGTACTGAGGACACAGGCTTGGTAGACGAGGACTTTTGGTTTGACAGTAAGCTTCCTGTTCTCCCAGACTCTTTTTGCTAACATGCTCATTGTTGTTGCTGCCTTGCCAATCCTGATGTTAATTTCCTGATCCACGGATAATTTGCTATTTACCACTGATCCTAGATATGTAAAATGTTCTACTATCTCCAGTTCGGCGTCGTCAATAAAGATTGATGGTACCCCGTGTGCACCATGAGACATAATCTGTGTCTTCGTTTTGTTAATTGTTGAACACTATTCAGAACAAGTATTGAAGAATGCAGATAGTAGACGCTGTAATTCTTCCTCAGTGGGTGGTAATTGCAGCATCATCCACAAAAAGCAACTCTCTGACTAGTACCCTCCTAATTTTGGTCTTGGCCTTCAATCTCTGAGCATTATAGAGGCCGCCATCTGAGCGTGAGTGAATGTATATACCGGTATCCTGATCATGAAAGGCATATTTCAGTAGAAGTGAAAAGTATATCCCAAAGAGGGTGGGGGTTAGTACACAACCTTGCTTAACTCCACTCTTGATTTCAAACTCTTCTGACGTTGCATCTTAAGTGGTGCACGATGGTGGGTCAACAATGGCAGTGTTATGTTTCTTGACACATTTAAACCATCTTAAAACACATTGCAGTTATTTTAAATAGCGTATGTCCTTTGCAGGACGCTGAGATCAACCACGCGTATTTTCTATGCACTTTTAGGCTCAGTGGTTTGCCATTGCTCTCTAACAGAGAAGACAACGTGAGATCCAGCTTAATGCCGGTGTAGGGGATGAGCCCCGTACCTCACCACCACCGACAAGGAAGTGTAAGTGTAAGGTTGCTTATCGTTTCCATTGTGTCGACGTATAAGGAAGCTACACCAATTTTAGACTTCCGGTCCCCAGCATGGCGGATAGGCATTCGAACTGTTAAGCCTCTGGAGTGTTGATGCTTCTGGCTACGGTTTGCAGTCGCATTTTCCTCATGTTGGACTCGTAGTGTATGGTGGCCTGCCTGTCAGGTGGAATGTCTGGATTGCGTTTTCGGTTCACGAGTGTATTTTTCTCGGAGACTCCTGGGTCTCATTGGAGCTACGGTGTTCGTGATTTGTGCGATGCTTTCAGCGGGCCGCTCTGTCGAAAGGAGACCTAGCTATATGGGATAAATCCTGGGGCAATGAAGCCATTCCTCTCGAGTTTAAATGCAGTAAAATGTGGCTGTTGGTTTTCTAGTGACTGCCGCTTCCATCAACGATAAAATGTATTTTTCATGGTGGACTATTGTGCTGGCATTCTGACGGCGGCATTTATGCTCAGTATACCTGTGCGGGCTGTTAGCTTGTCGATACATCTGTCTATTCAACATTTCACATAGGGCAGTGAGGAGCAGTTTGACGGCGGCATTTATGCTCAGTATACCTGTGCGGGCTGTTAGCTTGTCGATACATCTGTCTATTCAACATTTCACATAGGGCAGTGAGGAGCAGTTTGTGTGATATTCACTGGGACAGGAACGGAACATAATGAGGACGACGAGTTGCCTTGAATTTGGAACCGCGACTAACTAACTAACTACATCAATGTTAAATATATGTGATCAAACCATTAACACATTCAGATGTACACATGGCGCTATCTTTATGGCAGGGAACACAAAACAGCTGAAAAATATATGGAAAATTAACATTAAGTATGAAAAAATAGGCTTAGCAAAAGGTGCCACAAAGGCAATATATAGAAACTGCTGGTCACCAATTTTTAATACTCCTCCAAACCCATAATCATCTTCTATGTTATTACCATGCATTTCCAATACTGTTATAATGCTTTTTTGCCCAGTCTGTAATGTCTGCAGTCTCCTTCATTACGCTCTCCAAGTCCATAATTATTGTCACATTAAACAGTACAGTGGCTTGGGAAAAAAAAACAGTGACGGGAGGCTTGGTTCCTTGTATAAGATGCAGGGATTGACCAGCATGAAGATTTACACGTGATATTGCAGCAAATATATTCGACCGAGTATCCACCGGAATAAGTGGACAACTCTGCAGCTGAGCAGAGCAGGGCACTCACTTGTCCTGACAGTCGGAAATGGCTGTCAAAGGCAGAGTTAAAAGACCACCGTGTGAATGTGGAAGGCAAGGGGAAACCACCACATTATCTTCCCAAGATTTCATGGCGACACACATTTCAGAAATAGTGAACGACGTTAATGGCTGTCTTAGGATATCCTCGTCCGGTAGGGACAGTCATGAGCCACAGGTGACACCAGACCGTCATCCAGCTACTGATGGCAAAACTAAAACAATAACTAAACTAAATAAATTTAGAGTAGGAACGTGGAATGTTAGGACACTAAATGAGCTAGGAAAGTTAAACAATGTTCTAAGAGAAATGGAAAACATGAAAATGAATATACTAGGCATAAGTGAGATGAGATGGAAGGGATCTGGCAAAATTATAACCGACAAACACACAATAATTTATTCTGGAGGGGACACACATGAAAAAGGTGTAGGAATAATATTTGATGAAAATACAGCCAAATCTATGACTGGATACTGGTGCATTTCAGATAGAGTTATAATGGTCAAAATCAAAGGCAAACCAATAGATATAAATATTATACAAGTATATGCACCAACAACAAACAGTAGTGATGAAGATATACAAAACTTTTACGATGAAGTTGAAATGGCAATAGCCCAAATTGGATCACAAGAAATAAAAATAATACTGGGGGATTTTAATGCAAAAGTAGGAAAGGGAAAAATAGAGGATATAGTGGGGAATTACGGTTTAGGTATAAGAAATGAAAGAGGAGAGAAACTAATAGAATGGGCAAATATTAATGATATGATAATTGGAAACACATGGTTTAAACACCATAAAAGACGACTATACACATGGAAAAGCCCTGATATGAAAATACGCAACCAAATTGACTACATACTTATTAATAAAAGATTTAGAAATGCATTAATTAATGTAAAGACAATGCCTGGTGCTGACGGTAACAGTGATCATGTACCACTATGTGGACAAATAAAAGTAAGATTAAAGAGAGGGGAAAAATGGTTAAAAACTTGAGACTTAATAAAGAGGTTCTGAAAGTAGATAACTCCCCCGATGTGTCTCCACCTTGACGTGGTGGGGGAGCTTGCGTGTCCCATCGACCCCATTTGCTTGCCGATGGGTGAAAAATTACATATCGGACAGTTTATGGGATAGGGACCAGACTAAGAGAGACACAACCTGCTGCTCTGCAGGTATAGACTGAGGATAGCAGTCAAAATTTAAATCAGGTGCACGAAGGCAGAATTTCTTGGTTCGGACAAAACTCTTAAGGCTCCCTGTCGAGGGCTGTGGCTGAACGCCTCTAAGCCACAAACCCTCGGATCTGAGAGCCAGGCCGATACTCGTCTACCGGAAAATAGAAACGTGATACTGAGCAAGCTACATGCTCAGGTCTGATACATGTTCGAAGGCTCTCAGCTGGGGGATATGAGGGATTCCCGGATGAGAGGGCCAGACCGTTTCCCGTTCACTGCTGCACGAAGGTAAGGTGCTGAGCCGGCAGTACATGTAGCCTACCTCGTGAGCGAGTACAAAAAAGAAAGAAAAGTGCCCCAGTCGAAGGGCATGGTTACGGAAACTCTGTATCTAACTCATAGAGAGTGTAGATATAAGTGGAAGAACGTCTCAACGCAAAATGGAACGCACGGCGAGCGTACCTATTGCGTGGGTTGAAGTCACAAGCAAAAGCTTACCGAGTGGATGTCGCCCGCAATCTGACCGCTCCTGGTGTGTGCTTGAGCGATCAGTGGCAAGCGGGATGCTCAACACATGGAAGTGAGGAATAAAAGCAGCCATGAGCAGGACGTGGAAACTCCTTGGGTGAACCCAGTCTCAGAGCAATATGTGCCGGCTCTGCAATTATGGAAGCCTCGGATAGTGAGATGATGCCCATGGTCTGCCCCTGCCTTCCCTTGAGGGCCGTCCGCGATATCGTTGATCGTTCTATCTTGACCAGCTGAGATGTGGGTGACATTACAACAGTCTAACGTGTCTCGAAACCAGAGGAAGGCTAACCTCACTAAAAAATGCCCGCCAGAAGTCGGAAGTGTCGGCCTACGGGTGGCAAACTAAAAATTGACACTACGCAATTACGTCCGAGTGAAATGTCTCGCCCGAATGTCTCTCGTGCTAGGAACAGCTCTGACTACCTAGTTTCCGAATGCCGCTCTTGTTCGGAACAGCTCTGACTAGGTAGTTTTCCGAATGTCTGTTGAGCCTGGAAAAGCTCTGATGGGCGCAACGACAAGCACATGTCCGAAAACTCGCTGAGTGGATGCCGTCTGCAAACCTGTCTGGTTTGTGCGGGAATGACCCGGGAAACGAAATGACCAATATATTGAAGTGAGGATTTAAAGCAGCCATGAGCAGGACGTGACGATCTCCCTCGGTGAGCCCAGATCCAGGGCGTTATGTGTCGGCCCTGCAACTATGGAAGCAACCTTGGATGGCGGAAAATGCTATGGACTGTCCCTGCCTTCCTTTGAGGGATGACCGTTGTCTTCGACCGTTCCACCTTGGCCAGCATGGTTGCAGATGGCGCCACAAAAGTGAGAGTCTCCCAGGAATGCTAACCTGGTCAAAAATGCACGCTAAAAGCCGGATGTGTTGGCCTAAGGGTTTCGATCCAAGGGTGCCTAACTAGACACACCGCAATCACATCTGAAAAAACACTCCGGATGAACGCAAAGAAGAAGAAGAAGAAAGTAGATAAAGAAATTCAAGAACAATACAGAGTGACTGTGAAAAATAGGTACAATGCAATAGCTAAAATACAGAGTATAGATGAACAATGGGAAATGTTAAGGGACTCCATTCATCAAACTAGCAAAGAAATATTATCGGAGAGAAGCCAAAAAGCTAAGAAAAAATGGATGAATGAAGAAATCTTAAGGTTGATGGACAAAAGGAAACAGAATAAAAATGACAAACAAGAGTATGCTAAGATAAATAAAGAAATAAGAGATAAATGTGTGAAGGCAAAAGAAAGTTGGTTAAATGAGCAATGCAGAAAAATTGAATCAAATTCCATTAAAGATCAAAAAAGTATGTACAGACAAATCAGCGAGCTCACAGGAAGAAAAATAAGAATAAATACAGGGTGTTTGAAATCAAAAACAGGACAGACTTTATTGGAGGAAGGTGCTATAATGAAGAGGTGGAATGAGTATATAAGAGAATTATATAATGGAGAAAGGGAAGAATTAACAGAAGAAAGTAACTTAGAAGGCCCACCTATTCTAAAAGAAGAAGTCGCTGATGCTATGAAACATATGAAGAAAGGAAAAACAGCTGGGCCAGATGAAATCACAATAGAAGAATTAGAAGTGTTGGGAGAATTTGGAGTAGATATATTAACCAAAATGTTGAATGATATTTACAGTAGTGGATATTTACCCAGTGATATGCTGAAATCTGTATTTATAGCTATACCAAAAAGACCAGGAGCAATTGATTGTGAAGATTTTCGTACAATTAACCTCATAAACCATGTCACTAAGCTTCTACTCAGAATTATAATGAGAAGAACAAGAAAGAAAATAAAAATGGAAATTAGTGAAGAACAGTATGGTTTTATGGAAGGAAAGGGTACACACAATGCAATATATATATATTACGAACACTAATAGAAAGATCAATAGAGAAACAAAGAGACATATATTTATGCTTCATAGATTATACTAAGGCATTTGATAAAGTAAAACATGATGAGCTGATTAAAATGTTGGAAGATATCAACATTGATGGGAAAGATTTAAGAATAATAAAGAATATATACTGGAACCAAGTAGCAGCAATTAAAATGGGAAATAAAGAGGGTAGTTACGAACAGATAAAGCTAGGAGTACGACAGGGGTGTGTCTTGTCACCCGATCTCTTCTCCCTGTATAGCGAAGTAATAATGAGAGAGATCAAAGGGAAGCCAGGAATACTAATCGGAGGATATAATATAAACAATATACGCTATGCAGATGACACAGTATTGGTAGCGGATAATGCAACAGACCTACAACAATTGTTGGACAGTGTAGTAACAGAGAGTGCACAGAAAGGACTGTCCTTGAATATCAAGAAAACAGTAACAATGGTGATATCAAAGAAAATGGGGACGCCAAAATGTGACATAGAAATAGAAGGGGAAATTCTCAACCAAGTGGATAATTTTAAATACCTAGGGGCACTTATAACATCAGATGGAAGATGTACAAAAGAGATTAAGAGCAGAATAGGGCAGGCAAAGACAGCATTTCAGAAAATGAAGAGTATCTTATGCAATAAGTCGCTATCAATGAATGTAAGAAAGAGAGTACTAAAATGCTATATAGAACCAGTTTTGCTGTATGGCAGCGAATCTTGGAATGTAAATGAACAAATTAGGAAGAACTTAGAAGCAACAGAGATGTGGTTTTTAAGACGAATGTTGCGAATTCCTTGGACTGCCAGAGTAACTAACAGCGATTGCCTGAAAGAGGCTAATGAAACTAGAACACTATATACAACAATAAGAAAGAGACAAACATCTTTCTTTGGTCATGTGATGAGAAGAGAGGCATTGGAGAACATCGTGACAACTGGAAAGATCGAGGGGAAGAGAGGCAGAGGCAGACCAAGAGAAATGATGCTGGACGGACTGAGACGGTGGCATGGAGGAATATCATCAGCAGAGTTGATCCAGAACACCAAAGACCGAGATCTGTGGAGAGCCATGAACGCCTACGCCAGCCGGCACGGCACTTGATGATGATGATTGCAGCAACCGTTGGTATGAAGGTGCACAAGGCAGGAGACATGGCGAGAGATGGAAAGGCTTTTCTATCAGCTCTGCTGAGAGCGACGTTCTGCAAAGGACCTGCTACTTGATAAGAAGTAGTCCACAATTACACACTGTGCAACCGTATTGAATGGTTCTCATTTTAGCATTAAAGTCTTCAGGTGTGATGTTTATGTCTGCGGTTTTGCACTTCTCTGAATTTAATTCTCTGAATCTCTGTTTTGCATTATCCACGCCATCATACAATATACATATTTCAGGAACATATTCCGGGCATCAGACAGGGCTGTGTGGTGTCTCCTGATTTGATCTCATTGTACGGTGAATATATAATGAGATCTAAAGAAAATATATCAGGGATACTGGTTGGTGGATATAATATAAATAACTTACATTATGCTGATGACACCGTCTTGATAGCAACAAATCATAAGGATCTACAGAAATGTATAGAAACAGTGGTTATAGAAATTTTTTTTTTTAAATGGGCCTAAGTTTGAACAACAGAAAGATGGTGATATCAAAGAAATAGATTGCGCCTAAGTGTGTAATTAAAGTACAGACGTTATTTTGAGGCAAATGCAGAAATTCAGATATCTTGGAACATGGATAACATCAGATGGAAGATGCATCACTGAATACAGATTAAAATAGGACAAGTAAAAACTGCATTCTATCAAATGAAGAACGCTTTGTGGAATAAGTCACTTTCCTTGAAAATCAGGGGGGAAAAGTTATTGGATGTTGCATAGAACCATGTACAACATACGGCTGCGAATCCTGGACAATTAGTAAACGGGCGAAAAAAAAATCCCTGGAAACCATTTGGACATGGTTTTACAGAAGAATACTGAAAATTAATTGGACAAATAGGGTAATTTATAGGAAGCTGAGTAGCAAAGACAACTTATTACAAACATCATAAAGAGGCAGTCATCGTTTATGGCCACGTTGTGAGAAGAGAGTTAACGGCCTAGGATGGATACCTGGGCCATTGCGCCTACTTTTGTATTTGATGACTATGAGGGCTTCTAGGATAAACAAGAGACAGTGGCGGTAGCTCTTCACCTTGAAGATGAGTATAATAGGTTTATGTATGATCTGTTGATATACACTCTTTTGGACATGGAGGTCTGTCCTTGCCTTGTCAGATGCGTTTCGGCAGTCCTTTATGAGCGTAAGGTTGCACTGCGCATGGGTTCCTGGACTTCTGATCGCTGTACGATTACACCTGGGTTGCCACAGGGATCTGCCATTCGCCCAGTGCTCTTTAATATCTACACAACAAAGTCGAAGATATTGAGACACCAGGTGTTGGTAGAATCGTGACATTTATATATGATGTTCTGGCGTACAGATAGGGCCGAGATAGGGAAAGTTTGGCTGCAGATTTACAAGTGGCGGTTAACAGGGTGGCAGAGTGGTGCCTGGATGCAGGAGCCGTTATACACCCAGACAAGTCACCGGTTGTGTGTTACTCCCTGAATAACCGGTTTGTGAAGGCAGATGTCTCATGTTTATATTGAATGGGTTTCCAGGGAATGGGCAGCGGATGGCACAGAGTTTGAGGTGCAAAAACTGATCCAGAGTAATAAACATCAAGGTGATATAGTGATCTACACTGATGGGTCAGTTGTGAGATACATACTAAGTGGTTGTGGTTTCATTGTGAAGGCTAATGGACGAAACAGGAGAATGTGACATATGAGGCTACGACCTCTAGCATGAGAATGGAGATGTAAGCAGTAACATCGGTAGTCCGTTGATTACAGGAGACCACTGCAACACGCATTGTCTTCATCACGGACTCAAGGAGTATGCTTAGTAAGGTGAAGAAAGAAATGTTTCGTGTGGAATGGGTCACCTTGCTTCAGAGGTCACATATTGCTAAAATTGTATGGATTTTTTTCCCCTGGACATGCGGTTGTGTGGGGTAATGAACAGGCTGGTATGCTGACAGGAATGCACCTCTTGGTGGTAGATTACCTATGGACTAGAAAAAGGTGGTCGTGCACCTGTGGGACCAGGTGGAGAAGGTTGAGGAACAGAGTGAGAACCCGTATGTGGAAAGGAAGAGATTGCGGGGGATTACAGGAGTTTTGGTAGAATCTTAAAACTGTGAGGGAAGACCAGGATAACTTTCAATCAGATAGCGGTGGGAACGATCAATAATGAGACTCCTCGCTGGCTGTTGAACGAGAGGTCGGAGCACTTATGGGAATGTAATGAGTACAGTGATGCGGCTCTTTGTTCAACTCAACTCAGCATGTGAAAACAAAAACTGGAACATGTTGTGACAACCGGAAAGATTTGTGGAAAGAGACATAGAGGAAGAAAGCATGCGACTGTTCTTGACAGTCTTGTGTCATGGCATGGAAAGGAGTCAACACACGAATTATTCTATGATGTCGGAGTTCGTAATTTGTGGAGAAGCATGATTTGCCCACGCCAGCCAGCAAGGCACTGGAAGATGATACCTGGAGATTTAACTGTAATCATAATGTGCGTAAAATCTACTAATCCGAACATTTGAGTACTTTACAATATCTCGCCAAAAGGTACTCATAAACAGTCTACGTCAATTCAAAGCTGGGTGCGAACGCTTGTAGTCGTGCACGGTTTTCTAATTTTGGTTTAACAATGAACGGTAAGAATTGCTCGAAGTAAACATAAAGTAAACGTATGGTAGAACTGAGTAAATTACGATGAAATTAACATCTAAACGATGTAAATTTGCAAGGGTGTCAACTCTGACCTCTGCATATGCTTAGTAGGGAACAAATATGGTTCACTCTTTGGATCTTATCCGAGATCGGGCTTTTATTATTTACTTTGCTGACCTGCTATCTAACGTCTTAATATTCAATGACCCGATCCACATAGTGCTTTCCATGTTTATTTTTTCGATGTTGTTCTGGGTATTCCTTGCAAGTCATTATTGAACTTCCACAAAGGCTGTGTTCTAACGGTATTATGATTGTAGTAATTTGTTACATGCAAGTCTTTGATTTATCCTTCCGGACTCTGAAACCACTAACAACACACTCATTTGTGAAAGCATTTCACAAAATACCTTTCTGAAACCAGTGACTCTGAAACCACTAACAATACACTCATTTGTGAAAGCATTTCACAAAATACCTCTCTGAAACCAGTGACTCTGAAACCACTAACAACACACTGATCTGTGAAAGCATTTCACAAAATACCTCTCTGAAACCAGTGACTCTGAAACCACTAACAACGCACTGATTTGTGAAAGCATTTCACAAAATACCTCTCTGAAACCAGTGACTCTGAAACCACTAACAACACACTGATGTGTGAAAGCATTTCACAAAATACCTCTCTGAAACCAGTGATTCTGAAACCACTAACAACACACTGATGTGTGAAAGCATTTCACAAAATAGCTCTCTGAAACCAGTGACTCTGAAACCACTAACAACACACTGATGTGTGAAAGCATTTCACAAAATACCTCTCTGAAACCAGTGTCTCTGAAACCACTAACAACACACTGATCTGTGAAAGCATGTCACAAAATACTTCTCTGAAACCAGTGACTCTGAAACCACTAACAACACACTGATGTGTGAAAGCATTTTACAAAATACCTCTCTGAAACCAGTGACTCTGAAACCACTAACAACACACTGATGTGTGAAAGCATTTCACAAAATACCTCTCTGAAACCAGTGACTCTGAAACCACTAACAACACACTGATTTGTGAAAGCATTTCACAAAATACCTCTCTGAAACCAGTGACTCTGAAACCACTAACAACACACTGATGTGTGAAAGCATTTCACAAAATACCTCTCTGAAACCAGTGACTCTGAAACCACTAACAACACACTGATGTGTAAAAGCATTTCACAAAATACCTCTCTGAAACCAGTGACTCTGAAACCACTAACAACACACTGATGTGTGAAAGCATTTCACAAAATACCTCTCTGAAACCAGTGACTCTGAAACCACTAACAACACACTGATTTGTGAAAGCATTTCACAAAATACCGAAACTCTTCACATGCTATAATCCCCAATCAAAACAGGAATGCAATTCACAATTATGTTATCAGTATAAAACAATTAAAGCTCATCCAATCTATATACACCTGAAAATATATTAGTCTAAAATGTTATATCACTCAACATTCGCCCTGGAGGTAATGTCGCTTGCCACCACCAGCTCAACTTTATATCCGTGCTGTTCTCGTCAAGGCTCCAATCTAATGACTGTTTTAAAGAGTGTTAACTCGTTTGTTCAGTCTATTCTTGGAATCTCACTCAACGGATACTGCACGATCAAAATTTGACATGAATTCACTTGGCTCCTGCCAGTCATCATTAATATGACAAGCTGATTGCGGTGTAGTGGGTTCATTCCACAAGAGAACGAATTAGGCTTAAATGTTGACTTCTCATACTTGACTTGGGGACGTAAATTACAAGTACCTAATACAATTGGAGACTGATACCAAGGGCCGCTGGAAAAAGGGAAAGCTGACCCTCACACCAAATCAGTCCATTCCACTCACAAGTAGAAGAAAAATGTACGAAGTGTTTATTCCCAAACGGTTCTAGTCACGTGACGTCTATATATCTTCTATATTAGAGAGCAGTACACACTGACATATCACTGGGGGGCCAGTATAATGTATTAAGTATATACACATATATAATAGAAGATAAAGAATACAAGCAAGTGCTATTGTGTATGATTAGGGTTAGGGATGGGGTTAGGATTAGGGTTAGGGTATGGGTTAAGGTTAGGGTTAGGGTTAGGGAATACATGTTAGGAATACATGTTCCAGGACCCCGTTTGGGAATAAAGTCTCCCAAAAATGTATGCAGTTTATCGAATTCAAAGCGAGCGGACGCAAGGGAGAAAAACAGCTGATCATGTTGCGCCGTTTCTAAAGAGTTATGACGATCGCCCCTGACTCGTGCAGACCTGGCTAAGTTTAAAATGTAAACTGGGTTAGAGAAAACATACAGCCGTCTTATGCCATACCGATAACCGTGGGCGGTCATGTTTCGCCACCTTACTTGATCATCAGAATTGTGGATCCAACAGTGTTCCTGTCCCGACCATGCCACGCAGCCAAGCCATCCAGGTACTTACTTCACTGCCTTCCCCTTGTTCTTTTCCCCTCGATCAAGTCAGTTGTCACCAAGTGCCCCAATGTATTTATTCTCATAATATGACCAACGAATTGTGACTCTCTACATCTGATTTCTCTAATCAGTTAACGATTATGGATCGGGCGTCCTAAATAAATGACATTGTGTTCAAGACTTCTATGTAGTAAGTATGTTTCATAAACGAAATGTGACTACTCCATTAAACGTTGAGAGGTAACGATGTCATTTATTTTTAAAACAATATTTACAATAATGTCACGAGATTGGCTATTTTCACAAAACCGAAAACTTCACAATGCATCATTTACCAATATGAATTGGAAACAAATAGGTATATTTAGCTCCTCCGAGAAGAAACATACTAAACACAAACACGTTGCACATACCTTACAAGGAGATCGATCGTATCCCGAAATACAGGTGAAAATCCAAAATCAGAAGCAATCAATAAATATATAACATAAATAATAAAATATAATGCGCACAAATGCGTACAATACGACACACTTCTTCTATTCCATTTCATTTACCAAACTTAACATGTGACTGACATTTACAATTACATGTGTATTCTCTGCACAGTACAAGTCAAAATGAATCTATGGGCAGTCATTGTAATCACTTGCATGGCATACACACGTAAGTGATCGTTTTCTTATGTATGTTATGTATTGAAATAAAATGTGATACCTTATATTCCATGTGGACATAACATATATGATCTCCACAAACTGTAAACTGTTTGGTTGATTTACAATAACACAGAATTAGACCAACTGCCAAGGAGAAATATATAAAAATGAGATTAAATCGCTTAACCCCTATTTGTTTTCTCTCTCTCTCTCTCTATCTCTCTCTCTCTCTCTCTCTCTCTCTCTCTCTCTCTCTCTCTCTCTCTCTCTCTCTCTCCCTGGTTGTCTCATGCCACAGGTGTTCGAAAGAACCATTATATATCTGTCCATCCATCCATCAAGTGCCATGCGGATAAGCGTGGGGGGGGGGGGGAGTCATGCTCTGCCTTCTCACTTGATCACTAGAGTCATGGATAAGCTCAGTGTTCCTGTCTCAACCATGTCACGTGGTCAAGCCATCCAGGTATTTACTTCTCGGTCTTTCCCATGGTCTCTTCCCTTCGATCTTGCCAGTCGTCACCAAGTTCTCCAATTCATTTCTTGTAATAATATGTCTTAAAAAATTTGACTGTCTACGTCTAATGACTCTAATCAGTTTCCGATCTTCATTTGTTTCTTAGATGACTTGTTCATTGGTTTTTCTGTCTGTCCATGGTATTCTTTGCATTTTCCTCAGAAACCACATTTCCACAGCCATCAGCTGTTTTTCAGCTTGGTTGCTTATTGCCCACGCTTCACATCCATACAAAAGTATAGGTTCTATGTAGCACTTCAACACTCTTTTTCTCGTTTTAATTGATATCATTTTATTGGTCAGTATGTGTTTCATCTTCGCAATTTCAATTCTTGTTCTAATCTCTTCAAGGCATCTCCCATCAGATGTTACGACTGTGCCGATATAACTGTATGGATTCACTTGCTTAAGAATATGCCCATTTACTCGTATATCACATTATGGTATTTCTTTCTTCCCAATGCCGACCATAATCTGTTTCGTCTTAATATTCAGTTCTAACCCTAGCTGTTCACTGTGTGCAACAACCGCATCTACTAAATTTTGCAGGTCCTGTTCATTGTCTGCAATCAAGAGTGTATCATCTGCATATCTATTGCTATTGATGTATCGTCCCCCAATGTTGGGGAGATATATCTTTCACACAGTATAAATACATATATGAATTACAAGGGACAGTACAATAATTGCATATATATATATATATATATATATATATATATATATATATATATATATATATATATATATATATATATATATATATATATATATATATTCAATCAAACACGTTAGCATTAATAAAACAACGAAGGGAACTGAAACAGGAAGTAGGAGAAACCGATAACAGCAGGATGAAGTATAAATCTTTAACACGAGGAATAAGAAAGAACACAAGAAAGGACAGAAACCAGTATAAGCAAGATTGGTGTACTAGAATAGAGCAGTATGATCAAAAGATAAGATATTTAGAAATTTTCAACGATATGAAGTTATTGGCCGGTCTTCCTGGCTGAGGAGTTAGCAGCTTTCTCTGCAACCCCGAATACTCTCGTGGTTGACGTGAGCGCACGAGAATCTGAAGGGGTTCGAGTAGCGCCAGTGACTTACGAGAGTATGGAGCCGGTTGCTCAGAAAGTCGTGGCGTGCTGATGAGCGTAATCTAGCCTAGGAATCAACATACAGCTAAAAGATGCTGATGCAGACAGCAATATCCTGAAACAGGATAGAAACGTGGAAAAAAATGAAGTTATTGACAAGAAATATTCAACCTCAATTAAATGTTATATGTGACAATTTGGGAAATACCCTACCATAATCTAGACAAAATCTAGAAAGATGGAAGGAATACTGCAGTAGAATGTATTATATGAATGACTATGAGGATATGAAACAAATACAAGCAGAAAAGAGAGCAGAGACAGAACCTGAGCTTTCATAAGATGAAATTGTATGGGAAATACAGAACCTAAGGAATGATAAATCAACAGGATGTGACGAGATACCAGCTGAACTAATTAAAGCGGAAGGAGAAGAAATCATACAAATATATCACGCATTATGTAAAAAGATATGGAAATCTGGTATATGGCCAAAAGATTGGAAGTTAACTATCTTCATTCGAATACCAAAAGAAAGGCAGCTTGAAGTTATGCACCAACTATAGAACTGTTGCCCTGATCAGTCATGCATGTAACATTCTACTAAAAATCATAATGGGAAGAATTCATAGGAAGATGGAAGAAGAAGAGTTTAATGTGGTTCAAGCTGGATTTAGACAAGGAAGAGGAACAAAATATCACACATTCAACATGCGTGTAATAATAGAGAAGTGTAGATCATTTAATGTAAACCTATTCTCATGTTTTGTAGATTATTCCAAGGCATTTTACTGTCTACAACATGATACACTTTGGAAAATCATGAGAAAAATGGGCTTTAGATTACACGTAGTCCAGCTCATAAAAATGCTTTATGTAGACCAACAAGCAGCGATTAGAATAGAATGCGAGACATCAGTTTGGTTTGACATCAAGCAAGGAGACCGAATATATTGTGTGCTGTAGGCCGATAATATAATGAGAATGTCAGAGATTATATAATCATGGAGCAATATGATGTCCTAAATATCGGTGGTCATAAAATACCTGAGATTCGATGTTCTGATAATGCAGTATTACGTACTATCCACATCACAGAATCGTATAGAGCAACATATAACATCAACCCAAACGCATAGTGAAAATCGCAACATATATCTTAACATAGCAATAACAAAGGTAATGTATACAGATACAAATAATATGGAGAATACAAATATATTTTAATGAGGAAAAATTGGAGGTGGTGGACATTTTTGAAAATCTTGGGTCATTATTTGCCAACAATGGTGACACAATGAAAGAAATCAGAATACGAATATTTATTGCTCTTCAAAACCTAAAACAGCTGAATACATTATGGCGTGGAACAGATTAGTTACATGTCCCTCACAGGACGTAGCAGTCAACCCCAGCATTTTGGCTGTTCTTGATTCCTGGGCTAGTTTTACGTTCAGTAGTTTGATATTGAATTCTGAACTACCGGTATCTATACCTTTTTTAAAAAATAAGCTAGCATCGCTCTGTTTCGAACCCTGGTATACGGGATTACGAATCGCGTCCGTAAACTCCCTTCGCCACGGAGACGGTTTGGAACAGCTAGACCTACAAAAATTTGATTCTTAAGAGCATGCATCTTTCCCATTGCACCATACGCCTGTGAGACCTGAACACTTACTAACCAAAGGACAACGAGAACAATAATGGAAGAATATATGCTTGTGAAGAAAGGAAGAGAAATGCTAAAGACAAGATGGTTGCATGTTGTGGCAGATGATCTCCAGATATCCGGATTTACAGTCTTGCATGGAAACCAATGAACAGGACCTGCAAAATTTAGTAGATGCGGTTGTTACACACAGTGAACAACTAGGGTTAGAACTAAATTGTAAAAAGACACAAATTATGGTCGTCACTAGGAAGAACGAAATACCACAATGTAATATACAAGTAAATGGGAATATTCTTCAACAAGTGAATAGGTACAGTTATCTAGGAACAGTAATAACATCTGATGGGAGATGCCTTGAAGAGATTAGAACAAGAATCGCCATGGCAAAAGTAGCCTTTAGCAAGATGAAAAACATACTGACCAATAAAAAGATGTCGATTGAAACGAGAAAAAGAGTGTTGAGATGCTACATAGAACCTGAAATTTTATATGGATGTGAAGCTTGGACAATGAGCAGTCAGGCTGAAAAACATCTGATGGCTGTAGAAATGTGGTTTTTGAGGAAAATGCAAAGAATACCATTCTTCCAAAGAATTCCGCCACAGCCTGCCTGCTTCAATGGGAGCTTGGGGCTAGGACAAAATCTGAATCGCAGGCTGTAAAATCAATGCACCAGGTACTAATAAAAAGAATAATAGAAACCTCAAGCTACGACTTGCAACCTGGAACGTAAGAACCATGTGTCCAGGATTTTCCACTGACTTGACAAATATTGACGATGTGAGAAAAACGGCTGTGATTGATGCTGAACTCAATCGTCTTAACATTGATATTGCTGGCCTTCAGGAGACTCGCCTCGCTGAGGAAGGGTCACTCAGGGAAAACAATTACACCTTTTTTTTGAAGGGTAGAGGGCAGGCAGAAAAAAGGCAACATGGTGTGGGCTTTGCAGTGAAGAATTCGCTACTGGGAATGATTGATATCCCAGCTGGAGGTAATGAAAGATTATTATCCCTGCGCTTGTCAACCTCTTGTGAATTTGCCACAATTATCACTGCATATGCACCGACACTCGCTTCCTCTGATGATGTGAAGGATACGTTCTATGAGCAGCTAGACTCTGTGATCAAAGCATTTCCAAAATCCGACTACATTTATATGCTCGGTGATTTCAATGCTCGTGTGGGCAATGACTCGAGTTCATGGCCAGTGTGCCTTGGAAAATACAACGTCTGTCGCATGAATGATAATGGGCAAAGGCTGCTGGAGCATTGCACTAGAAATGACCTATGTATTACAAACTCCTTTTTTAAAACAAAAGATCTGCATAAGGTCACATGGAAACATCCAAGATCCGGCCATTGGTATCAGCTGGACTTCATTATCACACGGAGACAACATCTGAACCATACTTCATTAACTCGATGTTACCACAGTGTTGACTGTGATACAGACCATTCTTTGGTTGTTGCAAGGGTTTGACTGAGACCAAAGAGAATCTACACAGCTAAACACAAATCTAGCCTCAGGATTAGTATTATTAACACTCACGATCCTGGAAAGTGCTTAGAATTTCAACAGCAACTTGAAGACGCTTTCACTGATACATCAGAAAATTGTATAGTAAATGATAAATGGAGTGAACTTAAGGAAACCATTTATAAAACAGCGGTAGGGGTTTACGGCACTGTGGATCATAAGAGGCAGGACTGATTGGCGGCAAACAGCCAGATACTGCAGCCCTTGATTGATACAAAGAAGATAGCTCTCTTAAGAAACAAGGAAAGACCAACGCGTAACACTCTGAGTGAGCTGAAGCAAGCTAGGAAGGATGTGCAAAAGGCTGCCAGGCAGTGTGCGAATGACTATTGGATCAAGTTATGTGAGTCCATTCAAATCGCAAGTGATAAGGGAATCATCCGAAGCATGTATGAAGGGATAAAGAAAGCCTGTGGTCCAATGATCAAAAGAAGATGAAAACCTTGACTGGAGAAATCATCGCTGATAAGAAACAGCAGATGGATAGATGGGTCGAGCACTATTTAGAGCTTTACTCAAGTGAGACCAAGCTAGCGGATGATGCCCTCAACGCCATAGAGGCCCTGCCAACTCTTGACCACCTGGACACACTTCCCACCATAATAGAAGTTAAGTGTGCTATAAATGAACTTGCGTCTGGCAAGTCCCACAGGATTTCAAAGATTTAAACAACATAACGCTGTACAAGAACAAGGGCGATCGGAGCGACTGTAACAACTATAGGGGTATCTCACTTCTGTGTATTGTTGGGAAAGTATTTGCCAGAATTGTTCTGCGCAGACTTCAAGTCCTGGGAGATCAAGTCTACCCCGAATCACAGTGCGGCTTCCGTCAGAACCGGTCTACCATTGATATGATATTCTCATTGCGACAAATGCAAGAAAATGCCGGGAACAAAATCAGCCACTGTGTATTGCCTTCATCGACCTCACAAAGGCATTCGATTTGGTCAGTCGTGAGGGTCTGTTCAAAGCACTAAAGAAGATTGGCTACCCACCAACTCTTCTGTCCATTCTGGAATAATTCCACACAGGCATGAAGGGTATAATCAAGTTTGATGGCTCAACTTCAGAAGAGTTTGAAATCAAGAGTGGAATTAAGAAAGGTTGTGTACTATCCCCCACCCTCTTTGGGATATACTTTTCACTTCTACTGAAATATGCCTTTCGTGATCAGGATGACGGTATATACATTCACTCACGCCCAGATGGTGGCCTCTATAATGCTCAGAGATTGAAGGCCAAGACCAAAATTAGGAGGGTACTAATCAGAGATTTGCTTTTTGCGGATGATGCTGCGATTACGACCCACTCTGAGGAAGACTAACAACATCTACTATCTGCATTCTCCAATGCTTGTTTTGAATTTGGTTTAACAATTAACATAAAGAAGAAACAGATTATGCCACAAGGTGCACATGGTGTACCATCAATCTTTATGACGACGCCGAACTGGAGATAGTAGACCATTTTACATATCTAGGAACAGAGGTAAATAGCAAATTATCCCTCGATCAGGAAATCAACATCAGGATTGGCAAGGCAGCAACAACAATGAACATGTTAGTAAAAAGAGTCTGTGAGAACAGGAAGCTTACTGCCACAACAAAAGTCCTCGTCTACCAAGCCTGTGTCCTTAGTACTCTTCTTTATGGCAGTGAAACCTGGACAACTTACTCACGCCAAGAGAAACGTTTAAACAGCTTTCATATGCGGTGTCTGCGAAGAATACTTGGTACTAAGTGGCAAGACAAAATCACAAATACTGAAGTATTGGAAAGATCAGGTTGTGTGACGGTGTATTCCATGCTCAGTCTTCGTAGACTTAGATGGATAGGACATCTTAGGAGGATGGATGATGGTAGAATACCAAAGGACATCTTTTTTTGGTGAATTACAGACGGGTAGGAGATCTCAGGGTCGGCCTCTACTACGATACAAAGATGTGTGTAAGCGGGATATGACTGATACAGGCATTGATAATGCACATTGGGAGCAAGTCGCCGCTGAACGTGTTGCATGGAGGGCAACTATCAGAAATGGAATAAAGACAAAGGAGAAAATGATTGCAGATAAAGCACGCAGAGAGCGTGAGAGACGTAAGATGGTGCACAATGGTTAAAATGACCATGTTTTCACATGCATCTCCTGTAGGCAAACATTTGCAGCAAGAATTGGCCTTACCAGCCACACTCGCCACCGCCATGAGTCGTAGTTATTAAGCCTTTTTGAAATACAATGTACCAAACTATCGTCTGTCAAGACGGAAAGGTGCCAATGATATATATATATATATATATATATATATATATATATATATATATATATATATATATATATATATATATATATATATATATATATATATGCCGGCTCCGTGGCCGAGGAGTTAGCAGCTTTCTCCGCTAACCCCGAATACTCTCGTCACGTGACGCGACGAGAATTAGCAGTGGTTCGAATCGCAAAAGTGACATATGAGAGTATAGAGCCGGTCGCTCAGAAAGTCGTGGCGTGCTGATGAGCGTAATCTAGCCTAGGAATCAACATACAGCTGAAAAATGCTGGTGTTGACCGCAATATCCTGAAACAGGATGGAAACGCGGAAAAAAAATAAAAATATATATATATATATATATATATATATATATATATATATATATATATATATATGTATATATATATATATATATATATTATATATATATATGCACATATTTCATATTTGAAAGCTATCTGAAACACGTCACAGTTAGTTTACTAATGTCCAAATTTCATTTCCTCATCTTTTTCGCTGTCCATGTGAAAAAGTAAGTACTTTAGTAACTTTTTATCATGCAAAGAGTCCTCTTGTAAGCGAAGCTGAGAGGGAGCAGCGCTACTAATGTCATGAGCACAGTTCGTAGCCTAGGCTTGTCGCGTGCTAATGAGAGCGAAAGATTGTCCACCTAACCCTCATTAAATACGACCCTAAAAAATGAGATGTCCCAGTAACACCATGGACTCGAGCAGTACACTGCTTCGGGGCACATTGTGTAATTATTATTTTTATAATGCTCGGAGATAAAATTCCGAATTCTTCAGACAGCAGGGCATGCTGTGTTTGTTATCCATCCATCCATCATGTGCCATGCCGGTAAGCGTGGGCGGTCATGTTCTGCCATCTCACTCGATCAACAGAGTCGTGGATCAGTTCCGTGTTTCTGTCTCGACCATGCCACAAGGCCAAGCCATCCAGATACTTGTTTCTAGGTCTTCCCCTTGGTCTGTTCCCCTCGATCTTACCAGTTGTCACCAAGTTCTCCAAATCATTTCTTCTCATAACATGCCCAAAAAATTGTGACTGTCTACGTCTAATGTCTCTGATCAGTTTACGATCTTCATTTGTTTCTTGAAGGACTTGTTCATTGGTCTTTCTGGCTGTCCATGGTATTCTTTGCATTTTCCTCAGAAACCACATTTCTACAGCCATCAGATGTTTTTCAGCCTGGCTGCTCATTGTCCAAGCTTCACATCCATATAAAAGTACAGGTTCTATGTAGCATCTCAACACTCTTTTTCTCGTTTCAATTGACATCTTTTTATTGGTCAGTATGTTTTTCATCTTGCTAAAGGCTACTTTTGCCATGGCGATTCTTGTTCTAATCTCTTCAAGGCATCTCCCATCAGATGTTATTACTGTTCCGAGGTAATTGTACCTATTCACTTGTTGAAGAATATTCCCATTTACTTGTATATTACACTGTGGTATTTCGTTCTTCTTAGTGACGACCATAATCTGTGTCTTTTTACAATTTAATTCTAACCCTAGTTGTTCACTGTGTGTAACAACCGCATCTACTAAATTTTGCAGGTCCTGTTCATTGTCTGCAATCAAGACTGTATCATCTGCATATCTAATGTTATTGATGCATCGTCCCCCAATGTTGATTCCTTCCATATTTTCAATATTTCTGAAAATATTTTCACTGTACAGGGAAAACAGATCTGGAGACATTACACATCCCTTTCTCACACCTCTCTTAATAGGCTGATATTGGCTTACTTCATTATCAACTCTTATGGCAGCTTGTTGTTTCCAATATATGTTTTTTACAAGTCTAAGGTCTTTCCCATCAATTTGTAGATCTTCAAGCATCCTTATCATGTTGACATGTCTCACTTTATCAAAAGCCTTTGTGTAGTCAATGAAGCAAAGGTGTAGATCTTTGTTTACTTCTATAGAACGTTCGATTATGTTTCTCAGTATATACACAGCATTTACTGTACCCTTGCCTTCCACAAACCCACATTGTTCTTCTCCTATTTCAGGTTGTATTTTCCTCCTAACTCTTTGTATGATAATTCTTAGCAAAATCTTCGTGATGTGACTCATTATACTAATTGTTCGATGTTGATCACATTCCAAGGCTCCTGATTTCTTTGGGATTGCAATAAATACAGAATTACATAACTCATGAGGTATATTTCCAGTATCATATATTGTATTAAGCAGACTGGTAACTTTATCTATTCCATATTCTTCTAAAGCATTAATCATTTCTGTTGTGACGCTGTCTGGACCGGGGGTTTTGCCAGATTTCATATGATTAAGAGCATTCTGAACCTCCATCTTCAAAATTGCTGGCCCTTCATTGTTATTTTGAACAATATATTGTTCGTCTCTGCTATCGTCATAAAGGTTTTTCACGTAATCTGACCATACATGTAAAATCTGATCTTTTTCTATTATGACTCTTCCATCTTTTGTCTTTAGGCAGCCTGCTGATGTACGTGTTCTTTGATTAGTAATCTCCTGAATTCTTTTGTGCATTAGTTTCGCATTTTTACTGTTGTGTTGTTTTTCAATTTCTCTGCAATTTTTCTCAAGCCATGTTTCTTTAGCCTCCTTACATAAGGTTCTGACTTTTCTGTGAATTTCTTCATATTTGGCAGGATTATTTTTGTTCTGTCTTCTTGTTTCCATTAGTTGTAAAATTTCTTCAGTCATCCATGTCTTACGGCCAACTTTCTTTACTTTTGGAATAGTTTTTTCTGCTGCACAACTGATTGAATTCTTCAGCATTTCCCATTGATCATCTACATCTTGAAATAGGATCTCTAGATCAGACAATAAATCAAATTTGTTCTTTACTTCTATGTTAAAATTATCTTGTATTTCTTTGTCAGTTTTCAATTTGCACAAGTCATATTTAGGGTTTCCTGCCGTATACTTGACTTTCTTTAACTTTACCCTCAATGTGCCAGTAATTAATCTGTGATCACTGTAACAGTCTGCATTTGGAACTGTTTTTACAACTGTTAATGCATTTCGAAACCTTTTGCTTATCAGGATGTAATCTATCTGGTTTTTAATCCTGCTGTCTGGACTCCTCCATGTCCATAATCTTCTAGGATGTTGTTTAAACCAGGTGTTTCCTACAACCAATTCTTGTTCTTTTGCCCATTCTACAAGTCTGTAACCTCTTTCATTTCTCTCTCCCAAACCATGGTTGCCTACACTGTATCCGTCGCTTTGCTTTCCTATTTTTGCGTTGAAATCACCCATTATGATATTTATTTCTGATTTTTTACAGTTCTTCAAAGCAGACTCCATGTCATTATAAAATTCCTCTATACTTTCTTCACTGCTTTCACTTGTTGGGGCATATACTTGAATTACATTTATTTTAAAAGGTCTTCCGTTTAATTTTACTAATAGAACTCTGTCTCTGTGTTTGTTATAGACAGTTATTAGTCGAAGTGACATAGTTAATTCTGTTTTGTTGTTGTTGTTGTTGGTGGTGTTGGTGGTGTTTTCATATTCTAGCTAAACTAGCTAGAGATTTTATTTCATTGACTAAACTAAACATCACATCCAAATATTGCTTGCACAAAAACGCCGATAACAGCCCTTAACTCTAAAAGTAAATTATGGTTAAGGGCTGAATTTTTGTCACTGAGCTATAAAGTATGGAAGCAATGTTCACCCTGAAGCGATTCGGATATATTGTTTAAAAGGTAAAGGATCTTTTCATGTCTTAAGGGGCATTGGATATACTTGTATGATGATGGCACAATGATTTTGCATACCGATCCACACACAATGGGCTGCGCCATCGATTATATGTCGCTGACTGTATTTCCCATAATAGTTCCTGGTATCATTTAAGACTAGATCAGCTGCGGAACTTAGATCCATTAAATAGTTTCTACCCTGATTGTGATTCAAGCAGAGTAAATTCAGGCCAGTAGGAACTCTTGGTTGTTAAAGAGCTTGTGTTCGGTATTTGCTTGTTTCCGAGACTTGACAACATAAGTGATTAAAAAGGGGATATTTAATATATTAAAAATAACTGTGTTAATTACATATCCTTTACATGCCATCGAGGTAAACCCCATCATTTTTGGCTGTTATGATTTTACATTCAGTGGTTTGCGACTTCCCACCATAAAAATGGAGAGTATGGAGCCGGTCGCTCAAAAAGCAATGGCAAACTACTGAGCGTAATCTTGACAAGAAATCAACAATCAGCTGAAAGATGATGATGCTGACAGCGATGTCCTGTAAAGGATATGCAAAAAAAAAAAAGTTTGCGACTGCTTTATGAACGACCAATACCCATACCATAGTATGAACACCAACGCAAAATGATATGCTGCCAAATCTCCACTAGCTGTCTTTCGAACGCGATCTGTGGGATTACAAATTACATTCGTAACTCATTCGACACAGAGCCGGCAACAATTACAAACAAGCCGTAATGTTCAACTGAAGTTATCCGGTTACGAATGATTGGAAACACACACAATGACATTCTGGCACTCCTCTGTTTAGATTTGAATGATGCGACTATCACTTTCTTCTTTGACCACCAAAGATAGATGCTTAAAGACAAAGACAAGCCATAAAATTAGCAATAGGTACGAGAGTAAGTTCATGAGTAAGCCACAAATGGCTGCAGAAAAATAACTAAATATGATAACAATTTGAAACCAGTTTATTTTTATACATTGTCCCTTTATTTCCCAACATAATTTCCACAAACATTGATGCACTTATCCCATCGTTTTATCAGTCCTCCCAAACCCGCTGCATAGAAAAGCGTGCCCTATTCTCATTTACATGCCATCCCACAGAACTGTGTGACTTACTTATTGATTCTTCCTCGTAAATTTTTCTACCCAGCTATGCAACGCTTTACGGGACAAAAAATTTGTCAGCATAAACACTGAAAGAGCCTGTTCTTTCGTATATCTGCTGGCTGCAGAAATGTGGTTTCTGAGGAAAATGCAAAGAATATCATAGACAGACAGAAAAACCAATGACCAAGTACTACAGGAACCAAATGAAAATCGTAAATTGATTAGACAGTCAAAATTTTTTGGACATGTCATGAGAAGAAATGGATTGGAGAACTTAGTGACAACTGGCAATATTGAAGGGAACAGACCAATAGGATAAACGAGAAGTAAATACCTGGATGGCTAGGCCACATGGCATGGTCGAGACAGGCGCTGATCCACGACTCTGGTGATCGAGTGAAATGGTGAATCATGACCGCCCGCTCTCCGGCATGGCACATGGTTGATTGATTGAAACACTGAAAACTCACCTTAGCGGGAGACATTTCGCGAATGACGCCGAAGTTGAATGTGAAGTGAAAACGTGGTTTAGTCAACAGAGCACGCAGTTCTATCCTACCGGTTTGGGAGGACTGATAGAACGATGGGATAAGTACATCAATGTTGGTGGAAATTATGTTTAAGAAATAAAGGGACAATGTATGTATAAAAATAAACTGGTTTCAAGTTGTTATCATATTTACTTATTATTCTACAATCATTTGTGCTTATTGACTTCCCCTCGTAATTGTTAACTTGCAATGAGCTAATCATTACGAATAATGACATCAGCACGGTTAGCATGTCTGAGCTGGTAGCCGTGGCAGAACGTCCAGAGCGCGGAAGATCATGCAGCTGTTGTCAGCATCCCCAACAAGAACAACCATGGCTATATCATTGCAAGTGACTGAGTCCGGGTAAAGAGTGAGCCATAAGTACTTATAAATCTAACAAAGATGCTTTCTGAGGTAAATTCACAATGACAATATATTACCAAAACATTAACACCGCTGCATAAACTATACTGCAGAGTTGTTTATTGAAGCATATGAGAATGTGACCTTTTCCCTAAATTACATATGCATCGCTATTCCAGGTGGGGTGCGCATCGTGTGCTATCACAAATACTATCCTTTCGGCGAGTTTAGACCTGTTGCATCATATGACCCTCCATGCACACATGTGGTATATTCTTTTGTTTCTATAAAAGGAACGGGACTCTCCAAACTGTCTTCGAACGCGTAAGTTTTATAGTTAGCTTTCTTAACATAGTTAATTGAAGTGCTGTTGTTACATACGTAATTATAAGTTACTTATTGTTTCACACACACACAAACACAGACACACAACACACACACACACACACACACACACACACACACACACACACGAGAGGGCATGTCAATAAGTAAGTAACACAGTTCCGTTGGATGACAGGTAAATGTAGTTGGTGTTTTCTGTGTCATTAGGTGACAGGAACATCGAACTTTATATTCTCATTCGTCAGTGGCACTCGGTGTTTCATGCATAACCAAAATGGCGACTGTACTTACGGAGTGTACAACTAAAGAGCAACGTGCTGTTGTGAGTTGTTTGTGGGCAAAAGGACTGCCTGCAAAAGATATTCATAAGGACATGATTCCTGATTTTACTGACACATTTTCGCCCGTAAAGGGGTGCATAGCTGGGTAGAAACATTTTTTCTCAAGGACACTCTAAAGTTGTTATGAAATCCGATCTGGTCGTCCTGATGAGATTGCAACAGAGGCATCCGTGCAGCGGGTGGAGTAGATGATTAGAGGTGACAGGCGAGTAACGATAGATTCTGTGGCATCTGCAATAGGGTGCTCACATGGTTCAGCATACAGCATAATGCATGATCAATTGAAACTTAAGAAAGTGTGCTCAAGGTGGGTACCCAGACAATTGAATGAAGAACACAAAATGAACCGATTTGGCCTGACCTTGCATCATCTCTGTCGATACGAAGATGAAGGAGAAGACATGCTGAACAGGATTGCTACAGGGGACGAATTATAAGGGGCATCACTACCAACCCGAATCAAAGCTTGCTTCAATGCAATGGAAACATCCTTTTTCGCCTTGTGTCCAAACATTCAAGGTTACGCCATCAGCAGGGAAGGTTATGCTGACAGTGTTCTGGGATTGTCAAGGAGTGCTTTTAACAAATTTTAAGCAGAAAGGTGACAATGTGAATTCTGATTCATACTGTGAAGTTCTATCGATGGTTCACGATGCAATTCGAAGAAAACGCCCAGGACTGCTGACTAAAGGAGTGTTGCTTCTTCATGACAATGCCAGACCACATACGGCTCGATTAACTCAGGAGAAAATTAACCAGCCTTGAAGACTGATGAAAGTTGTTGGAGGAGTTAGGGATTTGTGTTGTGTGCGACATATTAGGCAAGCCACTCTGTGGAATGAGTTCGAACCATATGGGATAAACTAGGTACAATAAAGCCGATCCTCTTGTCTTTCAAACCCGTTGAACTCGTGTGCAGTGTGAAATCAAAATATGTAAAATTTGTCATATGAAGAGGACTGGAGAGCCTGGGTGTATATTTAAAATCATCCGGCTCTATGGGGTTTTACTGCACGACCACCAATCTGACCTGGAAGCTGACACCGTGAGATACCTTATTGCCCACATTTCTTACATTTTGATTTAACATCAGTTTTGAGCAAACGAAGTGAGAATTCACAAATATTTGTGAATAATACGAGACAATAATCACACAAATTTGTGAATAATACAAGACATTATTCACACCAAAAAAAAAAAAAAAACACACACACACACACACACACACACACACAAACAAACAAACGAACAAACAAAAACGATTGCCTACATTATGAATGTTTTTGGAGCTATCATATTGTTCTCGGTAGTGTAGTATCTCTGCCTGTCACGCGGGAGACTGGGTTTCGACTCCCTGCCAGCAATTGTTTTTTATTTTCTTTTTCTTTTTTTAATTTTTAATTAAAAAATATTAAACATTACGAACTAACATATAGAACTAAGAAACTCGAAGCTTGTGAATAAAGTGTGCTCTATGGATCTGCTGACGCTGCCGGGTGGTGCAAACCCCAGGCAGCGACGGAGTGATCGAGTGTCGGAATCGATGGATCCAATAGATATCTTTGTTTAACGTGAATTTTATTTGCCAAATCACTATACGTAGAGTAAGTCCTTGTCGATAAATATCGCCTTTGTGAGATTTGAAGAAAAAGAACTTGCAAACAAAAGACAGACAAGAAAAGAGAATAATAAAGTCTTGTGGAGAGAATCTACGGCGGTAGTAAAAGTCAAGTTACCAGCCGTTTGTGAATAATGTCTCGTATTATTCACACATTTATGTGGTTAATGTCTCGTAGTATTCACAATTGTTTGTGAATAGGGGCTCCCTTGAGTATATGGAAACATAGCCTACTTCTGTCCGCCATGTTGCATCACCCACTTCACCTTCTTTAACATTCATTATAATGTGGCCGGGTAATTTTAGTGCTGCGACGTCTGCTTCTAACCCGTGCAGACCTGTTTCGATTTACCAAATGGATGTGGATTTGTTAGGAAACAATAATAAAAAATAAAAAAAACGATAGTGTTTTGCTGCCCGTTGATGATCGGATGTATATTAATCTCGGATAAGAACGAATAACTTGGGGGACCCATATGCACGTTAATTCTCCCTGGCGCAGTTTGAAATCGGAATGACCAGGAGGATAAAACTCTGTATAAGCTCAATTTCAAAATCACACACCCCGCCCACAGAGAGCATATATATAGAATATGTGATTTTGGTATATTCATATAACACACGAAGTGATAATAACACTTAGGCACATAGATGCACCGTGAGGAGTTAAGCAAGAATAGAATATGGACGTTGGGAGTAGTAATATTATTGGATTTTTTTTTTTTTTTTTTTTTTTTTTTTTTTTTTTAGCATATCCTTTACAGGACTTAGCTGTCAACACCAGCATCTTTCAGCTGTATGTTGATCTCTTGGCAAGATTACGCTCAGTAGTTTGCCATTGCTTTCTGAGCGGCCGGCTCAGTATCCCGCAAGTCACGAGCGGGGGTCGAACCGCCTCAGCTCTCGCTCCGCTACGAGACTCTGCGTGATAAACGGGATTACAGTTAGAAAGTGTTGTAACCCCACAGCCAGAGAGACCGGCATTATTGGATTAGGGCAAAGAATTACACTAAAACGAGTTTAAACACAAGAAGTAGTTTTAAGTTGAGTTAAGTCACGAACGGGCAGCATGGCATTCAAAACATTCCCATACGCAGCCCGTCACCATTTCTTCAATAAACATCGAAGAGTGTCCATACTCATTGTGCAAATTGTAGTTGATTAAATGTCCGTCTGGCCTTTCCTCGAAGTACTGAGAGTCGGCCAGATCCCCTCGATATACCCCGACCGCGCCATTCACTCCTGGTAATGATGATTTTCCTGTTCCTCCACGCTGTACGCAAGAGCCAAAAGTGCAGCGTTTTTCTTCATAGAAAATTGATATAGCCACATGGGCATCACCCGTACAAAACAGAAAATCAAATTAATCGGAAAAATTGTAATATGACATTAAGATCATCTCTGAAGCCAGAAAGGTTATAATCGGCTAGCCTTTTCCATGATGGGTGAAAAGTGAAAATTAGTAGCCTACCGATGACTTGCAGACTACACAAGTCAACCACACCAACCCGTGGACATAATGACCGCAAGGTCATGGGCCAACGGCGCTCTGACTCGCCAGGGGAACGGACTCTCTTTGGTCAGATTTTTGGCGCCTAAACCTGCGACTGGCCTAGCAAGCCGGCAGGGAAATTTCATACTGTTCGTAGAAAAAAACAAACAAAGAAGTATAATTGGACTGACACCAGATGGTAGCGGAGGAAGTTTCGACCACATAAATGATGGACAGAGGGAATAAAAGAGTCTTTGGGAATCTCGATACATTAAGGCCATAAGCGGGCACTCTCCCGCTGTTTATACTTCACCTCGACACCGCAAGGTACAAGAGAAACTGAAATAGATAGGTCATCTCTTTTTTTTCAACATATCCTTTACATGACATTGCATTCAGCACCACCATTTTTCAACTGCTGTTGATATCTTCGCAAGTTTTACGTTCAGTAATTTGCCATTGCTTTCTGAACGACTGGCTCACATACCTCAGTACGTAACCAGCTGCCGAATCTCGCGCAGCTGTGTTTCGTACGTGGGTATACGGGATTACGAACAACATCCTTAACCCCTTAGATCATCTCTACATGATGTAAAAGCCATTAGAGGTGTAGATGTAAACAGCACCCACCATCTGTTGATAAGTAAAGTATAGTTACAACTCATGCGATATATAGCATCGTATTAACATTACATTCTATGTAATGTAGGATATCTAAAATACCAATAGACTATGGATTCTGTTCTGGTCACATGAAATAAATACCAGGGCTTGCAACACTTAGTAGAGGAGGAGAATACGTAGAAGGGTAGACAACACGTTATCATCATGTAGAGTGATGGAGAAATTGAGATCCTTCTAAGAAGGAAACGTAAACATAAATCATGGATAACTCCAGACATAGTCACATTTTTGTGCATGTTATGAGAAGAAATGAAGTGGAGAACGTGATGACAACTGTCAAGATCGAAGGGAAGATTTCAAGAGGAAGACCAAGAAATAAATACTTGGATGGTTTGGCCCCGTGGCAGATATTATTTGCATATGCAAACATATACAACAATATTACTCACTACATTAATTTGGCAACAAACATAGCACATACCCTTTGCCATCTTGAAATAGGCAGATGGTGGCATACCAATGATTATTGATTTTATGTCCTTTAACTATTTGCATGTTCGTCAGAAACCACATTAACCCTTTCATTAGATGTTATTTTAATTAGCTTGTCTGGTAATTATTCACGTTTCACATCCATACACAAGTATAGGTTCTATGTAGCACTTCAACTCTTTTTTCCTGTTGCATTGACATCTTTGTATAGGTCAGTATGTTTTATGAGAGAAATGGTAAAAGTATTTACATCTTACTTATTTACAGAATCGCTGAATTAACGTACTTCAAAAGAATAAATATAACTGTCCTTCTGGCAGTGGGAGATTTGATGGAAAAACCGGAATCGTTTTTCACAATAGCGAGCAGTGACAATACTAGGAACGCCTTTGCTAGAAATTTGACGTCTTACATTCATCAGCTAAATTTCGGTGGGGCAGTAATGGAATGGGCAAACCTTGCTGGAAAGCCAAATTCACGCTATGATAAGGCCAAGTTTCTGCTTCTGTTGAAGGTACTATACCATACTAATTAAGCGTAAACCGACTCACATTGTTTTGTTCATTGTCAAATGTTCAGTTACAAAATACATCTTAGGGAAAGTTGTAGGTGTTTATTTTTCGCTCGCATTTAACTCAATGCGTCAGGTCTTAGTCAGTTATGTCTGAGCTACCGTATGACAGTAGACGGTACAACATGTGTTTTGTTAGCGCCGAATAGTGGACGGCGCTTACCATACCCGACATCCCACATTTTGCCAACGGCTTCGGGTGGAAGAGCACAATTGGGAGGGTACATGCCTTATCCTGGTGCGAGGAAATACAACCTAAAGACAAAATGTCATGGCAGGGCAGACCAGGCCATAAGCCTTGGTTGGCGGCTGGTCTAGGATCGAAGCTCCGACAGGCGAGCAGTTAGAGCATTGCTTTGCTGATCCGGCAGCTTCTGCAGCTTGTCTTGTTCCAAATGTATATGTGTTACCTTTCCTCTGGAGTGAACTAGGCAGGCCGAAAGAGGGATCATGCTGCATGGGTAACACATGGTCTCTATATTTTAGCCCAGGCCTTGTGCTATGGAGAGGCAATAACTCCATCCCTGGTTTTAACCGTTATTGGAATCAAAGCGAGAGGTAACATTTTTATAAGTCAACTGGCGTAGCCGTGTGGAGCCAGGGGTTGCCTATGACGGTGGGAGACACCTACAGGTGTCACTGATCAGGTACTGCCCGCCTTAAGCTTGGCAGCCCCCAGCCAATTGAGTGCTGATTAGCCACAGCCTGCCTGCTTCAATGGGTGCTTGGGGCTAGAACAAATTCTGAATTGCAGGCTGTAAAACCAATGCACCAGGCACTAATAAAAAGAAAACTAGAAATCTCAAGCTACGGCTTGCAACCTGGAACGTAAGAATCACGTGTCCAGGATTTTTTAAATGACTTGACGAATGTTGACGGTGTGAGAAAAACGGCTGTGATTGATGCCGAACTCAATCGTCTTAACATTGATATTGCTGGCCTGCAGGAGACTCGCCTCGCTGAGGAAGGGTCACTCGGGGGAAAAAATTACACCCTTTTTGAAAGGGTAGAGGGCAGGCAGAAAGAAAGCAACATGGTGAGGACTTTGCAGTGAAGAATTCGCTACTGGCATTGATTGAAATTCCAGCTGGAGGTAATGAAAGACTATTATCCCTTCACTTGGCAACCTCTTGTGGTTTTCCACCATTATCACTACATATGCACCGACACTCTTTTCCTCTGATGGTGTGAAGGATTCGTTCTACGAGGAGATAGACTCTGTGATCAAGGCAGTTCCAAAAATCGACTACATTTATAAGCTCGGTGATTTCAATGCTCATTTGGGCAAGGACTCGAGTTCATGGCCAGTGTGCATTGGAAAATACAGTATCGGTCGAATGAATTAACATGGGCAAAGACTGTGGAGCATTGCACCAGAAATGACCTATGCATTACAAACTCCTTTTTTAGAACAAAAGAGCTGCATAAGGTCACATGGAAGCACCCAAGATCCGTTGGATCAGCTGACTTCATCATCACGCGGAGACAACATCTGATCCATACATCATTAACTCGAAGTTACCACAGTGCTGACTGACTGTGACGGATCATTCTTTGGTTGTTGCAAGAGTTAGACTGAGACAAAAGAGAATCTACACAGCTAAACATAAATCTAACCCCAGGATTAATATTATTAACGCTCACGATCCTGAAAAGTGCTTTGAGTTTCAACAGCAACTTAAAGACGCATTCATTGATACAATACAAAATTGTACAGTAAGTGAAAAGTGATGTAAACTTAAGGAAACTCTTTATAAAACTGCGGCATTGTGGATCACAAGAGGCAGGACTGGTTTGCGGCAAACAGCGAGACACTGCAGCCCTTGATTGATAAAATAAAAATAGCTCTCTTAATAACAAGGAAAGAACAACACGACACACTCTCAGTGAGCTGAAGCAAGCAAGGAATGATATGCAAAAGGCTGCCAGGAAGTGTGCAAATGACTATTGGATCAAGTTATTGAGTCCTTTCAAATAGCAAGTGATCAGGTAAAAATCAGAAGCATGTATGAAGGGATAAAGAAAGCCTGTGGTCCAATTATTAAAAGAAGTGCACCATTGAATACCTTGACTGGAGAAATCATCACTGATAAGAAACAGCAGATGGATAGATGTGTAGAGCACTATTTAGAGCTTTACTCAAGTGAGACTAAACTAGCGGATGGTGTCCTCAACGCCATAGAGGCCCTGCCAACTCTTGACCACCTGGACACACTTCCTACCATAACAGAAGTTAAGTGTACTATAAATGAAATTGCATCTGGCAAGGCTCCAGGTAAGGATATGATTCCAATAGAGGTTATCAGGAGTATGCAAGACACACTTTCTCTACAGATCCACCAGCTAATAGAGTTACGTTGTCGAGAAGGTCAAGTCTCACAGGATTTCTAAGATTCAAGCATCATAACGCTGTACAAGAACAAGGGCGATCGAACCGACTGTAACAACTATAGGGGTATTTCACTTCTGTGTTCTGTTGGGAAAGTATTTGTCAGAATTGATCTGCGCAGATTTCAAGTCCTAGGAGATCAAGTCTACCCCGAATCACAGTGCCGCTTCCGACAGAACCGGTCTACCATTGATATGATATTCTCATTGCGACAAATGCAAGAAAAATGCCGGGAACAAAATCAACCACTGTTTATTGCCTTCATCGACCTCACAAAGGCATTTGATTTGGTCAGTCGTGAGGGTCTGTTCAAGCATTAAAGAAAATTGGCTGCTTACCAACTATTCTGTCCATTGTGAAATCGTTCCACATAGACATGAAGTGTGTAATCAAGTTTGAGGCGCAACTTCAGAAGAGTTTTAAATCAAGAGTAGAGTTAAGCAAGGTTGTGTAATAGCTCCCACCCTCTTTGGAATATACTTTTCACTTCTACTGAAATATGTCTTTCGTTATTAGGATGCCGGTATATACATTCACTCACGCTCAGATGGCGGCCTTTATAATGCTCAGAGATTGAAGGCCAAGACCAAAATTAGAAGGATACTAATCAGAGAGTAGCTTTTTCGGATGATGCTGCAATTACAATCCACTCTGAGGAAGAATTACAGCATCTACTATCTGCATTCTCCAATGCTTATTCTGAATTTGGTTTAGCAATTAACGAAAATAAGACACATATTATGTGTCAAGGTGCACATGGGGTACCATCAATCTTTATTGACGACGCCGAACTGGAGATAGTAAACCATTTTACATATCTAGGATCAGAGGTAAATAGCACATTATCCCTAGATCAGGAAATCAACATCAGGATTGGTATGGCAGCAACAACAATGAACATGTTAGCAAATAGAGTCTGGAAGAACAGGAAGCTTACTGCCAAAACAAAAGTCTTCGTCTACCAAGCCTGTCCTTAGTACTCTTCTTTATGGCAGTGAAACCTGGTCAACTCACTCACACCAAGAGAAACGTTTAAACGGCTATAACAAGCGGTGTCTGCGAAGATTACTTGTTATTAAATGGCAAGACAAAATCACAAATACTGAAGTATTGGAATGATCAGGTTGTGTGATGGTGTGGTCCATGCTCAGTCTTCGTAGGCCTAGATGGATAGGACATCTTAGGAGGATGGATGATGGTAGAATACCAAAGAACATCTTTTTTGGTAAGTTACAGATGGGTAGGAGATCTCAGGGTCAGCCTCTACTACTATACAAATATATGTGTGTAAAGCAGGACATGATTGATACAGCCATTGATAATGCACATTGGGAGCAAGTCGCCGCTGAACGTGTTGCATGGAGGGCAACTATCAGAAATGGAATAAATACAAAGGAGAAAATGATTGCAAATAAAACACACACAGAGCGTGAGAAATGTAAGATGGTGCATGATGGTGGAAATGACTATGTTTTCACATGCATCCACTGCTGACAAACATTTACAGCGCAAATTGGCCTTATCAGCCACACTCGCCACCGCCATGGGTCGTAGTTATGAAGCCTTTTTCAAGCACGAGGCACCAAACTATCGTCTGTCAAGACGGAAAGGTGCCAATGTATGCATTGAACTCAAGATGTACTTCATTTGCATAAAAGCGGGGTATTACATACTTATATAGATGAACATCATGGACACGGTCGGATGGAAATGAGCACTGGCTCTTAAACTTCCAGTTCGCTAATGCCCATATAGGGCGTTTTATCCCTACACCGGCATTAAGCTGGGCTTCAACCTGTACTTCTCGTTCAGAAAGAAATGGCAAACTACCGAACGCACAGTTGCCATGACTATCAACCTGGGCATGCAGCATTAGAGATGAACAAGTGACAACTGAATAATGCACTATGTTGTGTTAGTCCCTTTTTCTTCATTGTTCCACCACGCTGTTCTTAATCTTTTGTCCTACCCTACTTTCTTTGTTCCACATTTATTTTCTAGTGTGTCGAGCATGGCAGCCTTGAAAATTGTCCATTCCTTGTCTACGCTTGAGTGGTCATCAGGCATGTTCTTATGTAGGTTTTTCATTTCTTGATTGAATTCGTCTTTAACTCTATTTTCCTGAAGCCTCCTATAATTGGTAACATGTGATGTAACCTTTTTTGTTTCATATTTTCCTGTATGTTGAAATATGTTTTATTATGACTGGTTTGTGATCAGTATCAACATCTGTATTTGGGAGTGCTATTGAATCTAATAGTAGTCTTCTGTCTGATTTCCTAATTAGAATAAAGTCAAATTGAGATGCTTGGTCTATGTCATTCCATTTATACCAGGTGTTGGTGTGGCTACGAAGATGCTGAAAACAAACTTTTTGCTCTTATTAGACCGCGTTCGGAGCATATGTTGAGTAGACGTTGACCATTGCTGTTACATTCAGTCTCTGTGTCACTGAATGGCCAAATGCAATCATCCCACGGTGGTCTTCGTGTGCCTATTCGTCCGTTAAAACCCCATCACAATAAATTCATCTGTCTCTCTGACATTATTTAATCTGTCTGCAAGTTTATCAAAATACTCGTCTTTGTCTTCGTCACTGTACGTGTCGTTACATGAGGCGTATGTTTGTATAAAAATTGTTGTTGTTTTTTTCCTTATGTGATCTGTATATCTTTTATCCAATTATTATCCTTTACAAGATAAATTTAGTGTTGATAAAGGCTTTCGCTTTGTCTGGATGTAACAAAAAACCCACTCCATGTTCAGCTGCAACTGGACGACGCAACTTCATATGAGAACGTAACCTCCATGTGTTCATTTCTGTTCTGCCCCATGTTTCCTAGTATCTGCAAGTACTAATGTATTTTCATCACGGTACACTCAGCAAAAGACTGATGTATTATATATTGCACAGTTGCAAAGTAATGCTGAACAATAACATATATTTTAGGAGTTAGAACACTATCGAATATCCAGGATAAACAAGATGCAGTGGCGGTAGATGTTGACCTGGAGGATGCGTATAACAGGGTTGGGTAGGATATACACTATGTTGGACATAGAGGTCTGTCCTTTCCTTGTCATATGCGTTGCAGTAGTCCTTTATGAGCGTAAGGGTGCACTACGCATGGGTTCCTGGACTTCTGATCCCTGTACGATTACATCTGCTTTGCAACAGAGATCTGCCATATCCCTAGTGCGCTGTAATGTCTACACCAGCAAAGTCGCAACTATTGAGACACCAGGTATTGGTAGAATCTTGACATTTGCAGATGATGTGCTGCAGGGCAGAGATAATGACAATTCGGCTGCGGATTTACAGGTGGCAGTAAACAGGGTGACAATGGTGCAGGGCCGCAGCGACCGTTATAAACCCAGACAAGGCATTGGTTGTGTGGTACTCCCAGGATAACCGGATTGTGAAGGCAGATGTCCCATGTATTATATTGAATGGATGTCCTCTTAGAAGAGATAATAAATTGAAGTACTTGGGTATCACCTTCTACAGGTGTATGTCTTTTAAAGATCATATTGAGGCTTTGGTGGTGAAGGCTGGTAGGGCACTTCATGCTTTGAAGCCGATGCAGCAACCGGAGTAGAGCGGAGGATGCTTTACAAGCTATTTCAGCAGTTAATAAAAAAACACATACAAAATGCGGCCACTCGGGTGATTCTGGGGTGCACAAATGACGCACCATTTATATGCATGAGGCATATTCTGACGCTACCAACAATGGCGGATAGGCATAGGTTCCTTCAGGCCAAATGATACATGAGAGTTGCTGCAAACAGGGATCATCCCCTGTATGAAACAATGGATATGGTTAAGACTGAGACGAGGCACGTCCTAGATGACACAAGCGGAAATATATATATACGTCAAGTATGTGATCAAAAGACCATCAATCGTGAAAAAGAGTGAGTTAAAGTACTGGCAGACAGGACGGACTGGCTGGCACAATGTAATAGTAACACTGGGTCGTGAGTGCAGAGAATGGGCAGTGGGCCACCCAGTGTTTGAGGTGCAACAACTGATCCAGAGTAATACACGTCAAGATGACAAAGTGATATATACTGATGGGTCAGTGATGAGAAACAGTGCTGGGGTTTCATTTCGAAGGCTAATTGACGATGCTTGAAAAAAGAAAGTATGGTATATGAGACTACGCCCTCCAGCATGAGAATGGAGGTCACAACAGCATTCCGTTCGTTAGTGGAGACCACTGCAACACACATTGTTTTCATCATGGACTTAAGGAGTATGCTTAGTAATGTGGAGAAAGGAATGTTTCGTGAAGAATGGCTCACTTCGCTTAAGAGGTCACAAATTGTAAGAATTATATGGATTTTTGCCCTGGCCATGCAGGAGTGCGGGGGAATAAACAGGATGATAGGCTGGCAGGGAATGCACCTCTTGGTGGTAGAATACCTATGGACAAGGGAGAGATGGTCGTGAGCATGTGTGACTATGTGGAGACGGTTGTGGGACAGATTGAGAACCTATGTGGAAAGGACGAGATTGCGGGGGATTGGCAGGGGCTCTGGTAGAATCTAAAATCTTAGAGGGAAGAACAGGAGAAGTTTCAGTCAGATAGCGGTGGGAACGATTAGTGGTGTGACTCTTCGCTGTCTGATGAAAGAAGAGACAGAGCACATATCTGAATGTCCTGGGTACAAATGTTGGTTCTTCAACTCAACTCAAGTCAACTCAGCTCAACTATCGAATATCTCTAGCACCTGGACACATTTCGGCGTTCCCTGTATATTTCCTGCGTCGCTTGGATGTCTATTGTTGTACCAGGATCATCTCACGTGAGAACCCTGGTACAATATCGTGGGATGACATATCACGGATTTGCACTCACACTGACACTGTCACTCGCACGCACACTCATCAAGCAAATAACTACCCGATCTTCCTTGATGAAACCCGACTTTAAGAGGAGCAGTATACAACAATTTGGGAAGCAATATGGACCTATATGGGGAAAGAACATATATAGATATTTAAACAATAATCGGAAATATCAAGAGGCGCTTTCATAGCACTAATAATTTATGGAGCTCAAGGAAGAAATTCTAACTGAACAATAAACACACACACACACACACACGCGCGCGCGCGCGCACGCACGCACGCACGCACGGACACACGCATGCACGCACACACACACACTCTCTCTCTCTCACACACACACACTCACACACACACTCACTCACGTATACTTTGGTTAAATAAATCTGGAATACGTAAATATAGTGCCTTTATGTTTTTAGGCAATCAGGAAGGAATTCAACGAAGACGCAAAACAGAGAAAGAAACCAGCGCTTATTTTGTCAGTTACTCTGCCCGCTGTAAAAAAGCAAATAGACCAAGGATACAATCTCCTTCAACTCGTTCAGTAAGTTTTTGATCTGTGTAGTATCTGTTTTTATTCCTTTAGAGTAATCACGATGGATGTTTGTTCCAACCATTGCAAAATCAATAATTACATCTTGTGCTTCTGATCATTGCTATATTTTGTTGATCACTGGATATATATATATATATATATATATATATATATATATATATATATATATATATATATATATATATATATATATATATATATATATATATATATGTATATATATATATATATATATATACCAGCTGCCGGCTTGCGGGTTAAGTACAGGATAATCTGGCTTAACCATGGGGAGGTGGAGCTGACGTGTGGCTTCTGCGGGTAATCGGCAGGCTATCAATTGTCGCTGTTCACACATCTTGAGAGACTAGAGAAACCATTCCACAGTTTCTGTGAAGAATCCTCGTTAGCCACACAAGCACTGTCTGCAGCAAAAGGTCGCCCATCGATGCCCCATTTTTCAACTGCATCATTTGCACAACAAAGACTTTCAGATCTCCAGAGTATTTATGTAATTCGTGATTTTTAAAGCTTTGTCAAAGTTGATGAAGCGAGGCTAAATCAAAATAACATACAGTTTGGTGCTTTGCAATGAAGACTTGGTGTAGAAGCAGAATCATCTCTGTCTCCTGGTAACCAAAGTTTCAACGTAAAATCTCAGAATTCTTGAATGCTGACGGATTCTAACAGCACATTGTTTTCTAGTACTTCTAAAAACACCTTGAAGAACCAGATGTTTCATAAAGCTCTCAGCGTTTTCATACTTCTGTCAGAAAAGATTTAAGCAGGTTGTATCCAACAACAGAACAATGCTGGCCAAGATTCATCTGGCAGACAGACTGTTCAGTTTGATTCTCAAGACTTGCAGACACGATCACAGAATACTGGACAATCATTGTAAGAAAACTGAAGCAGAAGTGAACAAGTTTGATGATCTGGTGGAACAAATTCGAAAGATTTGCGTAAGAAGTCAGGCGCAGTCGACACATCCAGTCACCCTGCAAGTGGTTCGATTGATTGCTGGGGTACAGTAGATTAACAACCATTCATGATGCTGACACAATTGAGTCAGTCAATCACAATTTAAATGTGTCAGTGTTCCGCATGTTTGCTGCCAGATTACTGTTTTCTTATGCTAGACATGTTTAATAGTCTTTTTTTTCCCAATGGTTACAGAAGTCATGTTAATATTCAAAAGGAAAACGTTCACAAATTACAAACAGGCTACTGTCATTTATATAAACTGTCATTTACTGCCTATATAAAAAATCTAGTAAGGATTTTTTTTTTTTTGCATATCCTTTACAGGACATCGCTGTCAACAGCAGCATCTTTCAGCTGTCTGTTGATTTCTTGGCAAGATTACGCTCAGTAGTTTGCCATTGCTTTCTGAGCGGCCGGCTCAGTATCCCGCAAGTCACCAGCGGGGGTCGAACCGCTCCCAGTTCTCTCCCGCTACGAGACTCTGCGTGAGTCATTACTGGTTACAAACGCTTGGAATTGTTGTACGCAAACACTGGTCTCACATCCTGTAAAAATTTAGTTTTTGATAATTTACATTTGTATGTGATATTTTTATGTTAGCAATATTGATGTAAGGCATACAATATATACTTGTGGGCAGCAGCTGATGTGTTTATTACATTCTGGTGACCAGTTCTTGTACCATAATACTTTGGTTTGAAACACAAGTAACTACTTGAATAAAGGATAATTATAATGTGATTTTAATTGCTGTGTTGTATATCTTATGTCTAGGGTGACGATGTTTTGCGGAGAGGTGTGTGTCAGGTTTAATCTCTTGGTTCGTGTAGCGGGGTATGGGTAACTCCTATCAATGGAGAAGTAGAGCAAGACGCCATTGATTGCTTCCGATGATGAGAAAGATCATTGTATCTCATTAGACAGAGCTACAGCCCACCTAAGCGGGGCATCAACCAGTCAATAAGGTACGTCTCGCTACGGTTCATCTGCTCCTGAGGGTGTGTTAAGCTTATGGACAACATCCTGACGCACGGACTGCAAACTATACACATAGCAACAAGAAAAATAAAAACAACCGACCCTAAGACTGAGAACATAGAACATAAGAACCATGACCCCATGGCATATCAGATGATCTAAATGAGATTGTCGCTGCCCGTTAAACTGCAGTGATAAACAACGAACTACACAGACTGGGGATAGACATTGTCGCCCTGCAAGAGGCAGGAATCTCAGAATCTGGAAACAAGGAGAGAGACTTCACTTTCTACTGGCACAGAAAGCCGTGCGGATAGACCAGATAGCATGAAGTTGGCTTCTCTATCAGACAACAAGCTGCTAAAGTTCATCATACAACCAATTGATGGCACTGACAGAATACTGAAGCTCCAGCTCCAGTCAGAGGCAGGCCCAGTTAGTATTATAAGCGTTTACGCCCCAACACTATTCACTAACCGCAGCTAGGAATCTAACGATACGCTTTATGACGATCTTTGCAAAGTTGTCAGTGAAACACCAGAGAAGCACCATATTTTAATTCGGGGGTGGGGGTGGTGGGAGGGGGGATTCAACACCAGCGTGGGCTTCGACTACAAATCCTGACCTTTATGTCTAGGACAGTTTAGCGTTAGGAAGGTCAAAAACAATGGGTCTCATCTAAACTCATCTCATCATGTTCCTCTTGAACCTTGCGGTGTCGAGGTGAAGTATAAACTTCATGAGAGTGCCCGATTATGGGCTTCATATATCGACATTCCCATGGACTCTGCTATTCCTTCCGTCCAACGCTTACGTGGTCGGCCTCTTCCTCTCTTTCCATCTGGTCTGTACATCATTGCTTGTTGTGGCATGCTGTTGACTGGTAACCTACTTGCATGGCCAAACCATTTGACTTGCTGCTTTCTAATAAAATCTAGTGCTGCTTTAACCCCCACTTTAGTCCTGATTTCTTCATTTCTGATCTTATCTCTTCTTGATACGGTGAGTATTCTTCTCAGGAACCTCATTTCTGTTGTTGTGATTTTTCTTTTCTCTTTTTCTGTCATTGTCCAGGTTTGGCATTGGTAGCATAGAGCTGGTAGGAAGATTGTGTTGTAAAGTGCTTTCTTGGTAGTTATTGATACATGTTTGTTCTTTAGTATTGGTGCCATTTGTCCAATGAGTTGATTTGCCTTATTGCACCTATTTTAGATCTCGTCTTCTGATCTGCTATTTGATGATATTATACTTCCTAGGTACTTGAAACTCTTTACTTGTTTCAAGGGATGTTCGTTTAGGTGAATTGTTGTTGTTTGTTCTTCTTTAGTTATAGTCATTACCTCTGTTTTGCTTGTGCTAATTTTCATGTTATGTTCCCTACACATTTCGTTTAGACTATTCATGTGGTCTTGTAATTCAGCTTCTGATTTTGCTATTAGTGCTTGGTCGTCCGCAAACAGGAGTTCTCTAATGGTTAGATTTGCAGATGGTTCTTCTTCTGTGTTCTCGTCATGCGGTATTCTTGCTGTCTCTGCTTGGCTGGTTTCTTTACATATATGTTATGAACAAGAGAGGGGACAGGACACAACCTTGTCGTACTCCAGATCTTATGGTGAAGGGTTCTGAGTGTCCTCCAGTTGCTCTCACTATGCATTCACTGTTGTTGTATAAACTTCTACATAGGTTTGTTAGATGTGTACTCACTCCATATTGTTTAAGGATTTCCCAGAGCTTGTTTCTATCTACTCTATCGAATTCCTTTTCTTGGTCGACAAAGGCTAAGTAGAGTGTTTCATTGAATTCGATTGATTTTTCTATAAGTTGTCTAAGAGCAAATATGGCATCTGTGCATCCTTTGTTTTTTTCTAAATCCAAGTTGTGTTTCGCTTAGCTGGGGTTATAAAGTAGTTCGTAATCTCTTTTTCAAGAATTTTGCAAAATATTTTCCCAGTATGACTCAACAGTGAAATGCCTCTGTATTGTGTGCAGTCTCTTTTGCTGCCTTTGTTTTTCCAAATTGGGATAATTATGGCGTTTCCCCAGTCTCGTGGTGTCTGTTGTTCTACCAAAACATGGTTGAATAGTCTATATAGCGAAGCTGTTCCTACTTCTCTTGCTGTTTTAATTAGTTCATTTAGTATTTCATCCTGTCCCGGTGATTAGCTCAATGGGGCTAATCTGGTGGCTTCTATAATTTCTTCTTTTAGTATGTCTTTTTCTAGTTCTTCAGTGACATATGTGTAGGTCTCTTGAATTCCTGTGGCATTTGATGGGATGTTGAGAAGTTGTTTGAAATATTGCTTCCATCTTATTAGGGTCTGTTTTTGTTCACTTATTGGTTCTCCATTTTCACTGTTAATTATTTCAGTTGGGTCAAAGGGTTCTCCTCTGGTTCGAATTGCACCTATCTTTTTTTGTAGAAGTTTCTAGTTGCCTCCTTGTAGTTCCTATTTAGGGTTTCTCCATACTCTTCCCAGTCTTTTGGTTTTTCCCTTTTTACTATTCTACTCACATGCCTTCTCGTTATTCTATATTCTCTGTAATCACATTCCTGTTTGCTCTTCAACCACTTTTTATATTTTTGTTTTTTTTTCTTTTACCGCTTTCTTTACGTCTGCGTTCCACCAACTTGTTATTTTCTTTATCCATGTATTGCGTTTTTTCGTGGTTCCACATGTTATTTTTGCAGTATTTAAAATGCCTGATTTGAACATCTCCCATTCTTCTTCCACTGTTTTTCTTTCTGTAGGTAATTTTACAAAGAGTTCAGTTAGTTCTTTCTCATAATTTTCCCTTACTTCCTCGTCTTTAAGGTTTTTTTTAAGTTTACTGATTCGCATGGCATGTATTTGACTGCTCTTTGTTTTCTTCTTCTGATGGTTCTTATTGTGGCAACGACTGCTTTATGATCTGTGTTCATACTGAAATTGGGCACTGCCCTTGCATCTAGTATATTTCTCTTTCTGTTATTTCTTGTTAATATAAAATCAATTTGGCTTTTAGTATCTAGATCGTTCCATTTATACCAGGTGTATACTTGTGAATCTTTATGTTTATAGAATGTGTTTGTTATATAGAGGTCGTGTTGGCTGCAAAGCTCTATCAGTCTTCTTCCGTTAAAATTCCTTTCATTTTGCTGATCTCCAAATGCTCCCAGATGTTTTTCTATGCCCACTGTTATTTCCTAGTCTTGCATTGAAGTCTCCCATAACTATGATGTTGTCCTGCTTATCTATTTTATTTAGCACGTCATGTATGTCTTCGTAGAAGTCCTCGCAATCTTGCTCGTTATTGTTTGCATTTCATGGTGCGTATATTTGTACAAATCCTATTTTTTGAATCGCTGATCTATCTCGTAGTTCATTAACATTGCCGGGTCGATAGCCGTTAGGGTCAGTCCGTTTATACTTCTTAGTTTTTCTACGAGCTGTATGAAGATCCCCTGCCGGCTTGCTAGGTCAGTCGCAGGTTTAGGACACTAATCTTACCACAGGGAGTCCATCCAGCTAGGAATCTAACGATACGCTTTATCAAGATCTTTGCAAAGTGGGCAGTGAAACACCAGAGAAGCACCATATTTTAATTCGGGGGTGGGGGTGGGGGTGAGGGGGGTGGGTGTTCAACACCAGCATTGGCTCCGACCACAAATTCTGACCTTTATGTCTAGGACAGTTTAGCGTTGGGAAGGTCAATAACAATGGGTATCGTCTCTTAAAACTCTGCAGCCATCATAATTTGTGAGTGAAAAACTCCTTCTTCGACACAAGACCACAACACAAGATGTCATGGAGACAACCCAGATCAAATAACTGGCACTAACTCGAATTGTGCTCACTGAACGTAGCAATCTCGGCATTGTAAGGCTGACTCGCAGCTATCATAGTGCTGACTGCGACACCGAGCATTCACTCGTTTCCAGCAAGGTGAAGATAAAGCCTCAGAGAATCTACAGAAAGAGAACAGAAGGAAGACCGCGCATCGACAAAAGCGACACCCAAAACAACGAGAATGTCAATAAATTCACCCTGGCTCTGGCGGAGGCTTTGTCTGGCCCCACAAATGGAACTGCCACAGAGCGATGGAGTCATTTGCAAACACCATCGATAACACAGCACTATCAACATTTGGCAAGAAGCAAACAAAGTGAGCCGACTGGTTTGAAGCCCACTCTGAAGAGATGCTCCTAGTTCTGGAGATATAGAAACATGCATTCTCAGTGTATAAAACATCACCTTCAGAGAAAACATTGCAGGCAATGCGAAAGGCCAGAAATAGAGTACAACAGAACCGCAAGAAAATGTGCGAACAGGTACTGGCTACAGCACTCTGCACACATTCAAACTTGTGCAGACACTGATAATATAAGAGGAATGTACGAGTGTATCAAGCACGCCGTCGCTCCATCAAAATTGAAGACTGTCCCTTTACAATCAATAGAGGGGGTAATGATAAAGATTGAGAGAAACAAATAGATTGCTGGGTAGGACACTGCTAAGAGCTATACTCGGTGGAGAACACTGTCGGAGAAGAAGCTCAGGAAGCCATTGCACAACAGTCCACAATGCATGCCTTGGATAAAGAACCGTGCCTCACAGACATCAGCGAGGCACTAGACACTCTCAAATCCGAAAAGGCACCAGGAAAAGATAGTATTCCACCTGCAATTTTAAAATGTGGCAAAGAAACAATCATCCTAGAACTGTATGCAATACTTCAGCTCTGCTGGAAAGAAAAATCATTACTACAAGATATGAGGGACACAAACATTTTGTTGTTGTTGTTTAATTAGCATTTCCTTTACAGGACATAGCTGTCAACATCAGCATCTTTCAGCTGATTGTTGATTTCTTGGAAAGAGCTCAGTAGTTTGCTATTGCTTTCTGAGCGGCCGGCTCAGTTATACCGCAAGTCACCAACGCGGGGAGAACCGCTTCCAATTCTCGCGCGCTGCGTTATCCTGTGTGGATAAACGGGATTACGGAGAAAGTCGTGTAACCCCTCGGCCAGAGAGGCCGGCCAAACATTGTTTCCATTTGTAAAAACAAAAGTCGCAGAAGCGACTGCAACAACTATCGCGTCATTTCCCTCCCCAACATTAGAGTAAAGATGTTCGCTAGAGTAATCCTAAAAAGATAACACATTCTTGCTGAAAGAATCTACTCCGAATCACATTGCGGATGTAGACCCAACAGATCCACCAGCGATGATTTTCTCACTCAGGCAGCTCCAAGAGAAGTGCAGAAAACATTAGGAAGCCATTATATATTACCTTCATCGACCTCACAAAGGCATTTGACATCGTAAGCAGAGACGACCGTTTTAAGATCCTTGAGAAGATAGGATGGTCACCCTCCCTGCTAAGTCTCGTGAAATCATTTCACGAAAACATGCAGGGGACCATTTTTTTTTATTACGATGGCTCAACATCCCAGTCATTCAGCATCAGCAGTGGAGTAAGGCAGGGCTGCGTGCTTGCTCCTGCACTTGTTGTTCTCTTCTTCGCCTTTATCTTAAGGCAGGTAAACTGTTTAACCCATCAAGTCTCAAGGCAAAGACCAAAATAAAATCTAGATACATAAGAGAGCTACTTTTTGCAGACGATGAAGCACTGACTACTCATACAGCAGAAGATCTCCAACGGCTCATAGATCGTTTTGCAGCCGCCTGCAGAGACTCTGGGCTCATCATCAGCCCAAATAAAACACAGGTGTTGGAAAAAGATGCTAGTGCGCCTCCATCAATCAAAATTTCTAATTACGAATTGAAGGTTGTCCATGAGTTTGCGTAATTGTGGCCGATTATCTTTCTTCAGATACAGAAATCGACAGACGCATTGGAAAGGTAGTCAGAACACATGCTAACTAAGAGAGTTTGGGAGAACAACAGACTAACGTAGCATGCACAAGTTCAAGTATATAAAGCTTGTTTTGTTAGCAAAGCTTGTTTTGTTAGCATACTACTCTATGGGTCTAAATCCTGGACCTTGTACTCACGGAGTTCCTTCCATATGCAATGTTTGAGACTTATCCTGGGCATATCGTGGAAACACCACATAACAAACAAACACATGCTTAAAAGAGTGGATTTTACCAGGGTGCACTCTCTCCTCAAGTAAAGAAGCCTCAGGAGGCTAGGTCCCGTATTTCGAATGGAGGGTGAACATATTCCTAAAGATCTCCATTACGGAGAACAAGCCATGGGGAAGTTGCCAACCGGAAGACCCTAAATGTGATATAAAAAAATAAGTTTCATGTCCTTCACAGGAGGTAGCAGTCAACCCTAGCATTTACGCTGCTCATGATTCCGGGCACATTTTACGTTCAGTAGTTAGCCATTGCTTTCTGAACGACCGGCTCCTATACCTTTTTTTCGAAAAAACCAGCACCGCCGTGTTTCGAACCCGTGTATACGGGCTCACAAATCGCGTTCGCAAGCCCTTAGCCATGCGATGTAAGGGTCTATATAAATAAGATAGGAAAACGATTGACATTTATCTAAACACATGGGAAAGGGCTGCAACAGATAGATGTTCCTGGAGAAGAGATGTACGAAACGGACTGGTGTTGTTTTTAGCGCAATATGATCCAACAAACTGAGGATAGGCGGCGCAAGCATAAGATGCAGCCACTTGCTACGGAACCTGCCTCGTCTTATAAATGCCAAAGCTGTTACAGAAACTGTCACTCTCGCACTGGACTATAGTCACCAGCAGCATTGTCATACCCCAGCGGTGCAACTCTATAGTCCTACATGACTGAAAGAAACCTACTACTTCTGAGGGACTAGCCGATTGAAAAAGCAATTGGCTGCATGGCAATGGCATTCCACAACTTGTAAATCAATTATATGCATCACTATCATCAGTGGTTTCAGACTAATCAGTTCGTTAAATGTAACTGTTGAATATGCATCTTAGATTGCACGAGAACTAATTATTATACTAATACGTTTAAATTTTCACACTACGCACTGTTTCCCCCCTATATATGTTTCACGGAGTTTTTAACCCTTTTATGTGTCCTGTTTTCCATTTCATTCGCAGACAGGCAGATTTCATAACTATCAGAACACTTGATTTGCGCACCGCTGATGATAAAAAAGTTGGCTTAAGCGCCCCTTTGCGATCTGACCCTAATTCAGTCGGCGATGATAGATTTCTGAGTGTAGTAAGTATCTCATATGAGACTACATCCATTACCACATTCAAAACATCGGTACAATTTATCACTTCCTTTTGAGTGAAAATCTGATGATGTAAGGAGCACAGCTGATAATGATATACACACACACACACGCACGCACGCACACACACACGCACGCAAGCACACACACACACACACACACAGACACATTCTTTGTCGAGTGATGTACTGAACGTGTATATATTTTTGTTTTTATAAAACAACAAACTTAATGATATGAAAGCAATTCCACACCAGCCGAATTTACTTCCGAGGACATTTCCTTGTATCATTTAAAGTGGGTCAACCAGCGAGACCCGGTCAATGTGAAAAGACCGCCTTGTGGATTCGAAGTCTTGACCACTGGACTGACAGGCAAGCGTACTAGCCACTGCGCTACTGGATACATATTCTTGGCCACGGCATAATTAGGTGGTGTTATACGATTCTTTCCTCACCACTTCTCCTTTACAGAAAATTCCCAAAATATAATGAAAATTACTGGGTACCCAGTTGTATTTAAAAACTGGGGTTAGCAGTAATTGGCAGTAATCCTATACTGGAAGACTGTTTTCACACTAGCCAAACACAGTTTCCTGATAAAACAATTTCAAGGCAATGTAATTGTAATCATGAAGTTTAAATCACGAAATGATACGGTTTTGTGTCCCTAGTCATGAATATTGCAACGTTTATGTGAAAGCCAATCATTCACATTTGTACACCTCGGAGGAGCAGATGGAGCACCATGGTCTGGTAAGAATGAGACAACGAGGTGTGACGAGGGGATCTGGCCGACGCTCGGCGCTCGGAGGAAAGGCGAGACGGACATATAATCAGATTGCTACTGGAACTATTAGTGTTGGAACTCTTCGCTGGCTGCTGAGGATGGGGACGGAGCGCTTATGGGAATGTCCTGAATGCTGTGATGTCGGTTCCTAAATCAATCAATCAATCAATCAATCAATCACATTTGTTTTCCTCCATACAAAAATCCATAGTCTCAGTAACCAACTGAGAGAAAATGATGCGATTTAGCATAAAACCTTATCGTTATTTTCACCAAACATGTTTTTTTTCTTCTGGAGATTGTACAGCGGATTTAAATGTTTGTTTATAAGCGGTATATAAAATACGGGTCCGAGATGAAGTGCATATTATAAAATGTGTTACTGCTTCACCCATAAACAGCGCTCAATGATTAATTTACTCATGGTACAAGAGAATGACCTTATGGCAAGGACCTCGCGCATTTAAATAGGAGTGTTCATAGGTGTCGTCATTAATGTGGCTGCTTTTTCATGAAACGTGATTATTTTATAAATATTACCAACAGTTTCATACGTTTACAAATCCCGAGAAAAGAACACTGCATGCATTTGGTTTGACTAAACGGTCATTTCGTCGATGGGTGCAAGAATCCGGAATTAAACTACCACGCAATAAGCAAACCGTAGGTAGAAAGGCAATTGTAGACAGCTTTGACAAGGATGTCGTAAGTCGAGCTATTATAAAAACAGCTTGATCCCAGAGAAACTATGACTGTAAGAAAACTAAGGGTTTTGGTTGAGAAAGAACACTGACATAGAGCTATCCACAACAACTTTGTGGAAATTATAAGGACATTAGGATTCACATTTAGAAAGTACAAGGGCGGTATAATTATCTTTTGCGAGCAACCGCATTTAGGAGCAATGTGAAGCAAACACCTACGTTAAATAAGAGAAATGAGGAACAAAAAATATGGCATAGAGTATTGGATGAATTCTGGATCTATGCGCACCACACAAATGAAACGGATTGGCAATCAATGGATGAAAAGACAAAGCGATGCGTGCCCAGTAGTAAAGGACAGCGTTTGGTCATAGCCCGTGCTGGTAGTACGCATAATGGCTTACTGGAGAATGCAGGACTCGTGTTCGTATCAAAGCTTACAGACAATAGGGATTATCATAATGAGATGAATGGCAATGTATATAGAGATTTGCTCGAGAATACAGTGCTTCCATATTTAGACCGTCTTGACTAATTATTGACAATGCATCATATCACGCCGGTCTCTCTGGCTGTGGGGTTACAACACTTTCTCTCTGTAATCCCGTTTATCACGCAGAGTCTCGCAGCGGAGCGAGAACTGAGGTGGTTCCACCCCCGCTCGTGACTTGCGGATACTGAGCCGGCCGCTCAGAAAGCAATGGCAAACTACTGAGCGTAATCTTGCCAAGAGATCAACAGACAGCTGAAAGATGCTGCTGTTGACAGCTAAGTCCTGTAAAAGGATACGCAAAAAAAAAAAAAAAAAAAAAAAAACATCATATCACAGTGTTGTCGCCCAAGAAGACAAAATACCTTCGGCAGGGAGCACAATAGAAGCAATAAAATTATGGCACCGAAAGGAAAACATACCAATTCCAGAAACGTATTTCAAGCTAGAATTGTTGTCCCTTGTAAGACAGACGCCAAGAGGCAAGACATATCAAATCGACGAGTTGAGAAGAGCTGGCCATAGGAGCTTGAGACTTCCGCCGTTCCATTCTCATTTTAACCCTATAGAACTTGTGTGGGCTAACATTAAAGGACAAGCGGCAGCTGACAATACTACATTCAAATTGTCTGATGTCAAGATACTAATCCAGTCTGCACTATTAAATATTGATAAAGGTTAGTGGAAAAAATAATGAGGTCTATGTGTTAAAAGAGGAAGATGACTATTGGAGAAAGGATGCATTGAATTGTTGCAACCTAGAGCAGTCATCAACCTACCGGGATCGTCCGACATAGATTGCAGTCTGGGCAGATCGCATACATTAATCCACATGTACACTTACTGGGATACTTTTGCTCCAACTATTCAGAAGAATTGCAAGCCCTTAACATTACAGCATCGGCACAAACAATACAACTTGTCAATGGCAACAGTTTGTATTCCACGGTGATGAATGTTCAGTTCAGTAAGCTCTCAACGGTGACAAACAACTGGCACTGAGAAAAAAACCGCATTGAATACCAACAGAAGAGTAATGTTGTGGTGGAAACTAACATACTGTGGCATAACAAGAAACGTGAGAACAAACACGTTGTCAAATGAGGGGACAACACACGAACATACGTATCAATCGATACACTACAATGATAAGAGGACGAACATCTTAGTCGTAGAGAAGGAAGCCCTCTACAGAGACATTCACAGCTATATTCGTCGTACAAAACAAGTAATCGTGTTCCCTTTTAGCAGAATGTCCATTGCACCCAGCCCCATTCGAATCTGGATACGCCTTGTGTCGTCACCCGAATTTACGGCCATTACTGTAAAACAAGTTAGTTAGAGTGAATTCACTAGTTGTTCGCTACAACATCAAAGAAATGTCGCCGTTTTCCATGATTTAAGTTGCCTTTGACCTATCAAAGGCATACTTCTTCCATCCATCCATCATGTGCAATGCCGGAAATCGTTGGCGGTCATGTTCTGCTATCTCACTCGATCACCAGAGTCGTGGATCAGCTCCGGATTGGTAAGGCAGCAACAACAATGAACAGGTTAAGAAAAAGACTCTGGGAGAACAAGTAGCTTACTGCCAAAACAAAAGTCCTTGTCTATCAAGCCTTTGTCCTTAGTACTCTTCTTTATGGCAGTGAAACCTGGACAACTTACTCACACCAAGAGAAACGTTTAAACAGCTTTCATATGCGGTGTCTGCGAAGAATTCTTGGTATTAAGTGGCAAGACAAAATCACAAATACTGAAGAATTGGAAAGATCAGGTTGTGTGACCGTTTATTCCATGCTCAGTCTTCGTAGACTTAGATGGATAGGACATCTTAGGAGGATGGATGATGGTAGAATACCAAGGGAAATTGTTTTTGGAGAATTACAGATGGGTAAGAGATCTCAGGGTCGGCCTCTACTACGATACAGAGATGTGTGTAAGCGGGTCCTGATTGATACAGGCATTGATAATGCACATTGGGAGCAAGTCGCCACTGAACGTGTTGCATGGAGGGCAAACATCAGAAATGGAATAAAGACAAACGAGAAAATTATTGCAGATAAGTCTCACACCGAGAGCATGATGGTTGAAATGACCACGTGTTCACATGCACCCACTGTGAACGAACATTTACATCACGAATTATCAGTCACATACGCTACCGCCATTGGTAAAAGTCATTATGCCTTTTTGAAGCACAAACTATCGTCTGTCAAAAGGGCAAGGTGTCAATGATGTCCATGATATTCTTTGCATGCTCCTCACAAACCACATTCCCACAGCCATCGGATGTTTTTTAGCTTATGTGTTAATCATTGTTCATGAACAATTGTACAGGCGACAGATTCATAACGCGTCGAATTTGGCCATCAAGGAACATTGCTGAGCAGCAATGACGGTCAATAATAAATCCACATTTCATATACTGAATTCTACTAACAATATCGATGCCTCAAATATATCGAAGCATTATGCAACAGTCTATTCTGTCCGTTACTTTTAAACAAAAGGTGCTCCTGCTAAATGTTAGGACTTCCGTGGGTATAACTTTATAGATATTGAGTAATGTCAGCGACCATGTATATCCTGTTTCAGCTAAAGTATCATTCATGTTACACATATCAAGATATATCTCTCTGCAATATGCACGTAAAAAGAGGCATACTGCAATATTATATTAATGGCATATGTGTTTACATTCATTCTGGGCATAGGTTGTTTTGAAATGCAATTGAATTTGCCGTATAATGGAACTCCTTTTTTTTTTTTTTTTTCACTGCTGTTGTGGAAACAAAACAAAACAAACAAACAAACTTTATTTTCAAAGGGTTAAGAATTGGGCACGCAGGCCCGTCTAACATTCTGCCCTTCTATCACTCTCTTCCATACATTAAGTGGAGATAGGTGTAGTTATAAATCCTGAATACAGACTTACAATACTGTACTTAAATGATTTATTTATCTTCTTTAGATAATCTTGACATGTCATTTGTTTGTCAGGACTGGATTACTAAATACTACTTAGCCAAGAAAGTTCCCAAAGATAAAATCAACATCGGTATCCCCACTTACGGCCGGTCATTCAAACTGAAAGACTATAGGAAAAACACAATAGGAGCTGCTGCTATCGCACATGGTGATGCTAATGCATATATCAAGATGGTTGGCATCGCGAGTTATTACGAGGTGAGTAGAATATGGTCAGTAGAGCAAGAATATTAAGGACCTGAAAATAGTTCAAATATGCATGCAACTCGTATATGTTTTCCAGAGCTGATATACAGCGTTTACATGTGAGACGAAATTGCCTTGCAGTTTCTCTCCCCTTGGATTTACCCGACAGTGTTTATTAGAATATCGGCTGTCATGACATACCAGAGATTCGGTATGCTGATGATACAGTATTGCCATCCACAACACAGACTGGTATAGAAAACCTAATAGCCTCAACCCAATTGAATAGTGAAAATCACAACTTATGTCTTAACATAGCAAACATATAAAACTACTATGGAGAAAGAAATGTATGTTAATGAGGAAAAATTGGAGGTGGTGGAAAATTTTGAATATCTTGGGTCATTGATTACCAACAACGGTGAAACAATGAAAGAAATTAAACGACGACTATCAGTTGCTCTTCAAAGACTAAAACAACTGAATAAATTATGGAGTGGGACGGACAGAACTACAAAAATTAGATTTTTAAGTCCATGCATCTTTCCTATTGCAACATGCGCCTGTGAGACCTGGACACTTACTAAACAAGCTGAACAGCGCATAAATGCCTTTGAATATAAATGTTATAGACAAGTTCTAAGACAATCTTGGGTGAAGAAAAGAACAAATGCATCCATACTTCAAAAACTAAATATTGAAGAAGGTTGGCTATTAAAGACGATAAAACAAAGAAAATTGAAATACTTTGGTCACTTGAAACGTCACGAAAGTTTGGAGAGAACAAAAATGGAGGGGTATATGCCTGGGAAGAGAGGAAAAGGAAGGCCAAAGAGAAGATGGTTGCAGGATGTGGCGGATGATCTCCAGATGGGTGTATCGGACGCGGGACTTCCTGCTTATGATCGATAGGTTTTCCGGAAGGTTGTTATGGGATCGAGGTTCTGTAAAGGACATGCTAATGAATGAATGAATGAATGAATGAATGAATGAATGAATGTATGAATGTTTAGTAGAATATGCAATTGACTCGTGGAAAGGGTCCTTCTGTCCTAACTCGCAGTACACTTGGCGAAACAGAATATCATGACTCAGGGATGAGCGCCACTAGATCACGAAAATTACGTTCATTCCGTCCATCCATCAATCCATCATGTGCCATACCGGTAAGAGTGTGCGGTCATGTTCTGCCATCTCACTCGATCACCAGTGTCGTTTATCAGCTCCGTGTTTCTGTCTCGACCATGCCACAAGGCCAAGCCATCCAGTTACTTGCTTCTAGGTCTTATCCTTGGTCTGTTCCTCTCGATCTTGCCAGTTCTCACTAAGTTCTCCAAATCATTTCTTCTCATAACATGCCCAAATAATTGTGACTGTCTACGTCTGTCTCCAATCAGTTTACGATCTGCATTTGTTTCATGAGGACTTGTTCATTGGTCTTTCTGGCTATCCATGGTATTCTTTGCATTTTCCTCAGAGACCACATTTCTACAGCCATCAGATGTTTTTCAGCCTGACTGCTCATTGTCCAAGCTTTAAATCCATGTAAAAGTACAGGTTCTATGTAGCATCTCAACACTCTTTTTCTCGTTTCATTTGACATAATTTTATTGGTCAGTATGTTTTTCATCTTGCTAAAGGCTACGTTTGCCGTGACGATTCTTGTTCTAATCTCTTCAAGGCATCTCCCATCGGAATGTTATTACTGTTCCGAGATAATTGTACCTATTCACTTGTTTAAGAATATTCCCATTTACTTGTATATTACATTGTGGTATTTCGTTCTTCATAGTGACGATCATAATCTGTGTCGTTTTACAATTTAATTCTAACCCTAGTTGTTCACTGTGTGCAACAACCGCATCTACAAAATTTTGCAGGTCCTGTTCATTGTCTGCAATCAAGGCTGTATCATCTGCATATCTAATGTTATTGATGCATCGTCCCCCAATGTTGATTCCTTCAATATCTTCAATATTTCTGAAAATACTTTCACTGTACAGGGAAAACAGATCTGGAGACATTACACATCCCTGTCTCACACCTCTCTTAATAAGCTGATATTGGCTTACTTCATTATCAACTCTTATGGCAGCTTTTTGTTTCCAATGTATGTTTTTTACAAGTCTAAGGTCTTTTCCATCAATTTGTAGATTTTCAAGCATCCTTATCATGTTGACATGTCTCACTTTATCGAAAGCCTTTGTGTAGTCAATAAAGCAAAGATGTATATCCTTGTTTACTTCTATGGAACGTTCGATTACGGTTCTCAGCATATACACAGCATTTACTGTACCCTTTCCTTCTACAAACCCGCATTGTTCTGCTCTTATTTCGGGCTGTATCTTCTTCCTCATTCTTTGCATGATAATTCTTAGCAAAATCTGTGTGATGTGACTCATTATACTAATTGTTCTATGTTGATCACATTCCATGGTTCCTGATTTCTTTGGGATTGCAATAAATATAGAGTTACATAATTCAGGAGGTATATCTCCAGTATCATATAATGTGTTCAGCAGTCTGGTGACTTGATCTAGTCCAAATTCTTCTAAAGCTTTAATCATTTCTGTTGTGATGTTATCTGCACCGGGGGCCTTGCCAGCTTTCATATGCTTAAGAACATTTCGAACCTCCATCTCCAAAATTGGCGGTCCTTCATTATTAAATCTAATATCATACTGTTCGTCTCTGTTATCAGCATAAAGGTGTTTCACATAATCTGTCCATAACTGTAGAATCTGGTCTTTTTCTATTATGATTTTGCCATCTTCAGTTTTTAGACACCCTGTTGATGAACTTGTTCTTTTATTAGTAAGTTCCTGAATTCTTTTGTGCACTAATTTGGTATTTTGACTGTTGTGTTGGCTTTCAATTTCTAAGCACTTTTTCTCAAGCCATGCTTCTTTTGCTTCCTTACATAATGTTCTGACTTGTCTGTGAATTTCTTCATATTTGACAGAATTATTTTTGTTGAGTCTTCTTGTTTCCATGAGGTGTAAAATTTCTTCAGTCATCCATTTCTTACGACCCACCTTCTTTAATATTGGAATAGTTGTTTCTGCAGCCACATTGAATGAATTCTTCAACGTTTCCTATTGATCATCCACATCTTGGAATAGGATCTCTAGATCAGACAAAATTTCAAATCTGTTCTGTACTTCTATGTTGAATCTGTTTTGTATTTCCTTGTCATTACTCAATGTACACAGATCATATTTAGTGTTTCCTGTTATATACTTGACTTTCTTCAACTTTATCCTCAATGTTCCTGTGAGTAATATGTGGTCACTATAACAATCAGCACTGGGAACTGTTTTTGCTATTGTTAATGCGTTTCTAAATCTTCTGCTAATCAGAATGTAGTCAATCTGGTTTCTAATCCTGCTATCAGGACTCCCCCATGTCCATAATCTTCTAGGGTGTTGTTTGAACCAGGTGTTTCCTACAATCATTTCCTGTTCTTTTGTCCACTCTACGAGTCTGTATCCTCTTTCATTTCTCTATCCTAAACCATAGTTTCCTACTGTGTATCTATCTCCTTGATTTCCTACTTTTGCATTGAAGTCCCCTATTATGATGTTTATTTCTGAATTATTACATTTCTTTAAGGCAGACTCCATGTCATTATAAAATTCTTCTACACTATCTTCACTGGATTCTCCTGTTGGGGCATATACTTGAATAATATTTATGCTAAAAGGTCTGCCACTTAATTTAACTAGTAGAACTCTGTCCGACACGGCCCAATATCCTTGAATAGATTTTGATGTTTTCCGCTCTAGAATAATTGCTACTCCCGTATGACGATCTTCACCTCCAGAATAAATAATCTTGAAATCTTCTTCTATCTTGATGCCTGCTCCTGTCCATCTCGTTTCGCACATACCTAAAATATTAATTTTTTCCCTTTCAATTTCTTGTTTTATGTTCTCTAATTTTCTGTCGTCGTTTAACGTCCTAACGATCCAAGTTGCTAATTTTAACGTCTCTGTCCTTGTCTTATAATGCGATGATCGGTCTTTAAGCGAATCATGATTTACTAGGCAATTTTAAAGAGGTAGTTTGCCGTTGCTTTCCTCTATGGCAGTGACCTTACTGGTCGGAGACCGCAGCCATTGACTCAAGACGAGTTCCTCTGCCTGCCGTCGTGTAACTCGAGGCCATGACCCACAAATATATGTCGGCTGCCCTCAAAATTACATCCACCACCTGCCTTCCGTGGCTTCTTTTGAAAACTTCCAATAAAAGGAAAACAATATAACATCACATAATCCACAGGGAAACACTATTCACAGGGAATCCAAAGGAAATCACACGATATCCAATGAAAAACACTAAATAGCGTCCCTCCGAAAAGTAACGCTTCATCTTGTCGCCATTTTACCGGAAGCAGTAGGATACAGAGCCCATTAGCACAAGAGTGTCAATGATTCTTTCCCTGTATAATTGGGATTATGATGTCCTCTGGAGCAAATTTACAGTGGATATTAGATGTGTGGGACACAACTGAGCGCATTTAATTCGATCCATGGATAATGGGGACATTATCTGCTAGGCACCGGAGATAAATAACTATCATCAGAAGAGAACAAGTGAAAGAAGAAATAGCACTGATTAATTAGTCTAGTTATTGTGTTTAAATCTGGAGTGTTGTTTTGGGTTTGAGTGTATTGATGTGTGAGGACATGGGGTTATCACATTTGTATGTGTTCATGATATTTCATTTCATCCCATGCATATCCTTATCAACTCAATACTGCTAATACAATTATATGTTTACTCTGGATCTTGATTCAATTCCTGGTGAACACGTTTGTCCCAATGTTGATGTTTACGTGAATTGCTTGTTGATGTTTGTTCAACAGTGGTTGTTCAACATGTTGTAAACAATCACAGTTTTCTGACACTATTTCAAATTCAAAACGTGATCGAGTGGGAGGAGATACATACACATAGATACCATTGTCAAAAGGAGTGAATTGTTTTTCTCCTTGTATCTGTTGTAAATTCCCCTGATCACCTTGCCTTATAGATGTGAGTGGGAAAGTCAACTCATCCCATCCGGGATCCCCGAGACAAACTAAGAAAGTATTCTCATATGTTAAATCCTACGTCACACACAAGTATCATTGAGAATAATATCAAATATGTGTATTGATATTATAATCTGAGATGGGAGGTAAGGTCATATCAGGTTTGATATGGCTGATATAGAATACTACTCTGGAGTTATGTTTATATCAGGTATCCCTGCTTACGTACATGCATGTGAAAGATAGCTTGAATGTTTACATGCTTCAATATCAAGTGAAATATATATTGATTGTTTACCTGCTTCAATATCAAGTTGAAAAATATCTTGATTATTTACCTGCTTCAATATCAAGTTGAAATATATCTTGTTCACCTGCTTCAATATCAAGTTGAAAGATATCTTGGTTGTTTATCTGTTTCCTTGAATATTTACTTGCGTCAATAACAATTGGAAGAAGTTCTAATTTAATTATGAAATGTCTAACCAAAACCAAGTATTTCGACGATGATCTACATCTTGACAGATGGGATCTAGAAGGAGCCCTGCATATCATAACGTGAAGTATTCTTGTCACCAGATCAGACAAACAAACATGAACTCACAATAATGTGATGATATCTAACCCAAGAATATCACAGTTCTCCCATCTTGGCTGTCGTCTAATCATTTGATTATAATCCATATCTTTGTATGATAATTATGTGTGGTTCTGTGTGTAATATCGAGAGATTATTAAATTAATAAAAATTGAATTCACCTGAGCCGTTGCTTAGAAAGTCAGGGCAGGAATACCATGGGCAGACAGAAATACCAATGAAGAAGTCCTTCAAGAAACAAATGGAGATAGTGAACTAATTAGAGTCATTAGACGTAGACAGTCAAAATTTATTGGGCATGTTATGAGAAGAAATGACTTGGAGAACTTGGTGACAACTGGCAAGATAGAAGGGAATAGACCAAGGGGAAGACCGAGAAGTACATACCTGAATGGCGTGTCCCACGTTGCATGGTTGAGACAGGAATACGGAGCTGATCCACGACTCTGGTGATCGAGTGAGATGGTAAAACATGACCGCCCATCCTTATCGGCATGGTACATGATGGATGGTGTATGAATGATGGCTGCATGATGAATGGCTGTTAAACTTATAACATTGTGTGTCGTCTTGATAAACAACACTGTTACATGTATTATACTGTTGGAACTAATAATACTGTGACGTCGTATGTGATAATGTATTACCTCATATGCCGTCAAGGGTAAACTAAATATGGCCAGTTTCCTGTTCTCCCAATGTATCGCGTAGATTTGCAAGCTTATCTGGGTTGGCGGATCAGTTCAGAATGTTGCATCACAAGGAGGTCGTTACTACACTAACGGCTATACATGGATCAGCTATGAGGATGCCTTGAGCGTCAGTCAGAAGGTGGGATATCGTCTTTGATCATCTTGCAGTATTCCAAACACAGAGCATGTGGGCATTTACCAAAATAATTATTTTGGTTGGCGGGGCAGGGATATTCCCTATCAAAGGAGAGGTAAGTTGCCCCTTTCCTTCCGCTAGCTTACGGGACACCCTTGGGCAAGGTGGGGTACCCGTTTAGTCCCCAGACCAGGGTTACGTGAAGTCATGTTCGCAGGTGGTGGATGAAGTTGAAGAGCAGCCAACAGATAGTTGTAGGTTATGGTCTCCAGCTTCATGACGGTAGGCAGAGGATCTTTTTTTTTTTTGGGGGGGGGGGAGTGTGGGGGGACAATGGCTACGGTCATCGACCAGTATGGTGACTGCTAGGAAGGAAAGCAATGGCAAACTACCTTCTTTACAGATGCCAAGAATATTATTTACTGCACTCTCATCGATAATCAGAGAAACGATGTAAATAGGTGTTCCATTGGAGTAGACTCGCTCGTCAGGGGTAGTCATGCGACTGAGTGCAAAAGAGTATCAACATTGAAAGTAGAAACTTGGAATGCAAGAACTATCTCATCTCATCTCATTATGTTCCTCTTGTAACTTGCGGTGTCGAGGTGAAGTATAAACATCGTGAGAGTGCCCGATTATGGGCTTAATTTATGGATATTCCCATGGAGTCTGCTATTCCCTCCGTCCAACGTTTACGTGGTCAGCCACTTCCTCTGTTTCCATCTGGTCTGTACATCATTGCTTGTTCTGGTTGCTGTTGAATAGTAACCTACTTGCATGGCCAAACCATTTGACTTGCTGCTTTCTAATAAAATCTAGTGCTGCTATAACCTCCACTTTGGTCTTGATTTCTTCAATTCTGATCTTATCTCTTCTTCTGACGATAAGTATTCTTCTCAGAAATCACATTTCTGTTGTTGTGATTTTTCTTTTCTCTTTTTCTATGAATGAAGGTGGAAAATTTGATAACATTAAGAATGAAATGAGAAGACTAAATATTAACATGTTAGGTATATGTTAGACCAGGTGGACAGGAATGGGCATTATAACATCTGAGGAATACAGAATAATCTATTCTGGTATAGAGACGCAACAGCGAGGAGTAGCAATTATCCTGGATACAGAAATAGCAAAATCAATAAAATGATATCGGGTTGTATCAGACAGAGTGTTACTGCTGAAGTTGAGTCAAAGACCTTTTGATGTCAACATCATACAAGTTGATGCACCAACAGCAGACAGCAGTAATGACAGCATTGATGAATTTTATAATGATTTAGATAATTCCTTCAAGAAATGCAAGAATCCTGAAGTAAATATCATAATGTGTGACTTGAATGCCAAATTTGGAAATCAACAGGACGGATGCATAGTAGGCAAGTATGGATTAGGGGAATAGAATGAAAGAGGTTGCAGACTTGTACAGTTGGAAAACGAGCATAGTGTGATTATTGGAAACACCTGGTATCAACATCACCCAAGGAGATTATGGACATGCAGAAGTGTCAGAGTCTTGCGTAGAGCAAGAAATGTGGCTCGTATCTTGACAAGTTTGATACTAAATATGATTATCAAATAACGCGACGCGAATACCCGAGGATATACTTCGCACTCTTTATTCGCGCAATGCACACATCAGAAACAATACAGGCTTCGCGCAATCACAATTCACAATTTCAAATAGATCATAAATACAAGCAATCAATACATCAATATAATAATACATCAATGCACTCCACTTACAAGTCAACTACACAGACGTTCCATCTCCAACGGTCATACAGGCTAGCTATCAATACATGCACAAACTCTCAGGCCGCATTCACACGTCTGTGCAGTACGGCGCCCAAGCCCAGTCTAACTGGCCTTTTAGCACACGCGTCAGTTGTGCTCGAGTCAGCTTGCGTGACCCCCAATGTTCACGCTGTGTTCCAGCTGACCCCCGACTGCTTAGCATCGCTCAGTGTTGATTGCCTGGCGTTGTCGACGACGCCGCGTTATAACTGTAGTGTTTATCAAGTTCAGCCTTGCATTGACTGGCGTTGGTACAGCCAACGCGTTGTATCTCCGGGTGAGACTCTGACATTCTCCCCCCCCCCCTTTTCTCATGAAAGGTTTTCCTTTCATGTACACTATATAGCTGTTCTTTATCTTGTCAGATTCGAACTTTACACTTCATCTGACGTAAATCTTTGGTTTTTCTTAATATGTACAGGTGATTAGTAAACTATATGCATACAATCTCCATGCCTACCCATCAAGCATACTTGTCAAGTACAATCAATTCCATGGATTTTACCTCGCTGAGACACAGCCAGTCCGGTAGGTTACGGCTAACTTGCCCCTACCTCTCAACCAAAAACAAAAATTACAAATAATCAGGTCAGCCTGTGAGTATCTACCTATAAGATAACTCCGACATTGGACATCTACCCTTATCTCATAGAATATCCAATGAAGGTCTTCAGTTTTGGCAAGTTTCCCCATATACACATGACGTCACATTGACGTGTTACTCATTAGGCAAACATGGTAGTTTCAATACATCTTTACACATCACCAACAATTTTTAGTTATGTCCCTTGGTTATGGAACAAAAGTTAGGGACAATAATTTTATCATGCTTTCAACAAAATAAATTACAAGTAACATTTCCTTTCTCAGTGTCATAATTTGATACCTATTGACAAATGTGCACAAAACGTCACTATTGTGAAAAAGTAAATCAAGCTACGATGCTGAGATTACATCTAGCAAAACTCGACATATACAATTTCATATATGGAAATGTTTCATACCCAACTTTTCATACAATTGTCATACATTTAAAAACATTTTAGTATCGTCTGCTAACTTTGAAATTAATATGCAAATATAACGGAAGTGTAGAGCTGTGTTGTTGTACACGTGTGTTATGTTGACATCCACATCAAGGTATTCCGTTCTAGATGGACTTTAAATATGCGGAGCAACCAGTTATTGTCATCAGCTGTTGGATAGTTTCTTCCGTCTTATTCTCGGATTAGGTTGTCATGGTCACCATTCGTACTTGTTAAAACTGATTACATTCTCATCAATAAAAGATTTTGAAATGCTTTAAAAGTCGCAAAAACTATACCAAGCGCAGAATTCTACAGCGACCATAGATTAATCTTAAGGAAAAGACATATACAAGAGACATAAAAAGAGTGTTAAACTACTGCATAGAAACTGTACTTTTGTATGGATGTGAAGCGTAGACAATGAGCAGACAAGCTAAGAATCATCTGATGGCTGTGGAAAAGTTGTTTCTGAGTAAAATGCAAAGAATACCATGGACAGACAGAAAAATCAATTAACAAGTCCTTCAAGAAACACATGAAGATCGTAAACTGATTAGAGACATTAGATGTCGACAGTCAAAATTTTTTGAGCATGTTATGAGAAGAAATTATGTGGAGAACTTGGTGACAACTGGAAAGATCGAAGGGAAGAGACCAAGGGGAAGACTGAGAAGTAAATACCTGGATGTCTTAGCCACGTTGCATGGTCGAGACAGGAACATAAAGTTGATCCACAAAACTGGTGGTCGAGTGAGATGGCAAAACATGACCGCCCACGATTATCGTCTTGGCACATCATGGATGGAATATAATTATTATAACAACACTGATAAAAGAAATAATAATACCAAATGGATACTACTTCTACTATTGTTACTTTAACAATTACAACAACAATGACAACAACAACAACGACTACTACTACTACTACTACAACTGCAACTGTTATTACTATTACTACTTCTAATACTATTACTACTACTGCTACTCCTACTACTACTACAACAACAACAACTACTACTACTACTACTACTACTACTACTACTACTACTACTACTACTACTACTACTATGACTACAACGACTATTTCCAGTTGTTTTTTTTAGTCAAACTGCTGCTGCTGCTTCTGCTGCTGCTGCTACTACTACTACTACTACTACTACTACTACTACTACTATTACTACTACTACTACTACTACTACTACTACTACTACTACAACTGCTACGACTACCACTACTACTACAACTACTACTACTACTACTATTACTACTACTACTATTATTACTACTACTACTACTACTACTACTCCTACTACTACTACTACTACTACTACTACTACTACTACTACTACTACTACTATTACTACTACTACTACTACTACTACTACTACTACTACTACTACTTGTCGTGACAAGTACTCTCTCTACTATAGTGTCTTGAGAGATATTACTTCTATAGTGTCGTCCCTGCAGTGAGGGGAATCAACACCCACATTTATTTCAGTTTTCATATCACTATTCTGGAGATATCCACCAGACTTCGTCCACAACACTCCCTCAGTCCAAGGACACCTTCTTCTCACTCTTGCTCACCCCTGGATCATGCCCCCTCTCATTCTTCCCCAACATAACATGCTTGACAACTCTAACCTCAACAAATAAATACAAGAAATTTATTAAGGCTAAGAGTATATGTGGGAGAAGTGTGTGTGTGTGTGTGTGTGTGTAATAAGTAGAATGTGTGTCGCATCTTCTAAGGTGTATATGTAGACATCAGACCCCAAAGCTCCGGATCACAGTCTGATCATCATTGTACGAGTTACACCACATCATCACGGGTCGGTAAACAAAAACCTCACCACACGCCGTGTCCCTCTTGTTCGATGTTGACTCTCTCCGGTAGCCCCTTTGATAACCCAGATACCTGGTCACCAATCACGAATATAGTCTGATATTGATCTGGCAGCGATCATACACCTTGTTAATAAATGTCTATATGGTTCCGAAACATAAGCGTTCCTTGCCTAGTGAAAACAAGTAACACGGTTCCTTGGAATAAATGACTCATTCTTACAAGTCCTACCGTTTTCACTATTACACTGTTCTCGTTCTTTGAATTAATTCCTATTAATATTTCACAGGTGGTGTGAAAATGTTACATCACTCTAATGTTATGTCACGTGTAGTGTGAAAAGCAACACTCTAATGTTATTTCACTTGCAGTGTGATAATCAAAAACGATATTGTTCTTACACCCGTGGTGTGACATAATAACACTCCATTATTTCTTTCACGAGTGGTGTGACATAATAAACCCTTTTCTCATGGGCCAAATTCACAGGCCACTGAACAGATCTCCTCGTACCAAGTTCTCCATGATACGAACAATTCAGCATCTGTTCTTTGAAAACCCGAGGGGAACCTGTGAAAGAGACACAACAGGCTCGGTGACAGCAATCTGATACTGACTCCTATTAGATGAGTGTGGGCTTACAGTCTTACTCAGATCCATGACAGTGAACCAATCTCTGTCAAGTCAGAGGCGCTCCTCCCCCTGGCCTGAGTTAGGGCAAGACAAGGAAAGACCAATACACAAAGTGTAGAACCCCAGTATACCCCCACTGGAATATCCCCATCACACTAAATATCATCCCCTTTCACTATCCTCAACCAGCTGAGCTAATTTACATCTCACACTAGTTATTTTAACACTGCGACTGTCTATTGTCGCCGACACTGTTTTTATACTTGACTACAAAGCAACCACTACGTTAAAGTTCGAAACTTCACTAACATTTTACTATTCTACATTATTAACATTTAAATGCTAAGTGTAGATACCCTATGAATTCCTAGCTCACAATCTGAATTGAATCTCCAAATTGCCATGAAAGACACATGTAGTTTTTTTCCTCAAATACACTGATAGTAAACATGCGGGATTCTTTTCACTACGAGCACTGAGCTATTCAACACGTCAGCCTAGGTCAACTTTATTGTGTACTCCCGACAACAAGTTTGTTTTTATATAATCTGGGATTTACCTCGTGACGTCATTCTCCTGTCAACAACATGTGGCAACCGAATCACGGCGGCGCTTTACCTTTCATCTTGAGTCTGATCCAAGACAACTGGGAAACTCTTTTCCCGTTTCTCCGGAGAATCATCATAGACTAGCGGCGCCTTTGATCCGACGGGAAAGTCTCCACTAGTTGCAATCAATTTGTAAGTTCGAATATAGCCTGCCTCTGTTGTTTCATCATCTATCGTGAATTATAGTGGTTTCGTGACACTACTACTACTACTACTACTACTACTACTACTACTACTACTACAACGACTGCTACTCCTACTACTACTCCTACTACTACTACTACTACTACTACTACTACTACTACTACTACTACTACTACTACTACTACAACTGCTACTACTACTACTACTACTACTACTACTACTACTACTACTACTATTACTACTAAAACTACTACAACACCTACTATGTCCAGTTCTTTATTACTACTGCTGCTGCTGCTACTACTACTACTACTACTACTACTACTACTACTACTACTACTACTACTATTACTACTACTACTACTACTACTACTACTACTACTACTACTACTACTTCTACTACTACTACTACTACTACTACTACTACTACCACTACTACAACTATTACTATTACTACTAATTCCACCACAACCACACTGCTACTACTACATCTTCCCTCCTTCATTGTTCTTTATCACTCAAGGGGACATAATCTCTCAACGAACACGCTTCATGCCGTCCTATCTGTTACTATCCCAGCAGAGTCCAAATGATATCCTCATCTATCTGATACGTGTCCATGATTTGCGTCCATACATCAGAAAATTCTCGATAAACACATTCAATTAATGTAGCTCTTTAGAATGAATAGAATAACCTGTACTTACTTTGATCAGAGAGTTAGGTGTCATTCACTTCTTTTCCAGCAATATTTACAATTAACTCCGGCTGCATATATGCGCATGCGGTATTTTCTGTGTACCTAAATGGGTGACGTTTATCTTATTCTAATGATCAAAGACAATTATTTATATAGTGTACTACTTGCTTGTGCTTTCCATTGAGTGTTTCATGAGTCTGTCTGCGCTTATTCTCACAGACCTGTTTTGTAAGGAACATGGGACTAGGCGGAATTACCTTCTGGACTCTTGCCCTAGATGATCACAGTGGTAGATATTGCTGGCAGGGAACTTTCCCAATGATTAGAACGGCGGCAAATCTGATGACATATAAGACCGACCCGTATGTGTGTAAAACGTAGGTCACAGTTTCTGTTCCTTGTTAGTAATTCAATATTGAAGCTAATGACGCTATACATTATTTATTTATTTATTTATTTATTTATTTATTAATAGTGTTGATATTATGGTATCTCCTCATAATTATATGTTCATCAATCATGTGCCATACCGAAAAGCGTAGGCCGTCATGTTTCGCCATTTTACACATCAGAGTGTGGTTCAGCTCCGTGTTCTTGTCTCGACCATACAATACTTGGTCAAGCGATCTAGGTACATACTTCTTTGTCCCCTTCACATCTATACAAAAGTACTGGATCTATGTCGCACGTCAGTACACTTTTTGTGGTTGCAAATGAGATCTCTTTATTGGTCAGTATGTTCTCTATCTTGCAAAAGGCTACCTTCTTCACGGTGATTCTTGTTCTAATCTCTTCAAGGCATCTCCCATCAGATGTTATGACTGTTCCGAGGTAATTGTACCGATTTTCTGTTTAAGAATATTCCCATTTACTTTTATATTGCATTGTGATATTTTCTTATTCATAGTGATGACCACATTTTGTGTGTTCTTATAATTTAATTCTAACCCTTTATTGACAGTGTTCAACAACCGCATCTTCTAAATCTTGCAGACCCTGCTCATTGTCTGCAATCAATACTGTATCATTGGCATTTCTAATGCTAATGATGTTACGTCCCCCAATAGTGATTTCTCTCATATCTTCTAAATTTCTAAACATATGTTCACTGAATAGGGAAACAAATATCTGTAGACATTAAACATTCCTGTCGAACTCTATCTTAATAGGCTCATATTGACTTATTTTATTATCAATCTTTATGGCAGATTGTTGTTTCCAATATATAGTATTTACATTATTAAGGTCTTTCCCATCAATTTGTAGATCTGCAAGCATCGTTATCATATTAACATGTCTTACTTTATCGAAACCCGTGTGTAATCTAGTTCACTGGGGGTAAAATGTGGCTGACAACTAAAACACCAAATAGCCTCTGCTCTTTGTCCAGCTCTGATTTTCCGGGAGTCCAGATGTTTCATTAAACCAGACCAAACAAAGGCGCGTCGATTTGGCGCTGTTACACACACGCATACACACACACACACACACACATATATATATATATATATATATATATATATATATATATATATATATATATATATATATATATATATATATGTGTGTATGAGAGAGAGAGAGAGAGAGTGTGTGTATGTGTATGTGTATGTGTTGGTGATATATATATATATATATATATATATATATATATATATATATATATATATATATATATATATATATATATGTTGTAATGTTGTTTGTCCATCAAGAATGATGATGACCATTCATTTCATCCAGTGGGGTTGAAAGTAAGGAGCCGTGGGTTCTAAGATGGCTGGTAAGGCCTATTTTGGCTCGAAATGTTCTTTGACAATGTGGACGAAGAATGCTTGACGTTTCTGGAGGAGGATTTCCTGCAGTGGTTTTTCTGTCCTGCCTTTTCCTTACAGCTCTTGCAGTCCTGGTTGCCTCACATGACTGCACACTTGTGTAATGATGCACGCCATGAATTTCGGTCTCTGGCTGCAGTCTCCCAGGTGTCATGATGAATTCCAAAAGCATTCAGAGAGATTTTCAGAGTGTCTTTAAAGCGTTTCCTCTGGCCACCTTGGGAGCATTTACCACAACGCAGTTTGCTATAAAAAATTCGTTTAGGGAGCCTATGATCTGGCATGCGAGTAAAGTGACCAGCCCAACGAATCTGATTCTTCATCAGTAGAGTATGGATACTGGGCATGGACGCTCTTTCTAAGACTTCAGTATCTGGGATCTTGTCTTTCCATTTAATCTTCAGTAGCTTCCTTAGGCAGACTGTGTGTAAGTGGTTTAATTTCCTAGCGTGTCGCTGATAAACAGTCCAGGTTTCACAAGCATATAGCAGTGTGGATAATACAACTGCTTTGTAGACTTTTAGCTTTGTTTGCAGGCTTATTCCAGTTCTGTCCCATACATTCTTGTACAGTCTGCTAAAGGTCACACTGGCCTTGGAGATTCTTGCATTCACTTCGTCATCAATTGTGGCAGCTTGTGACACAGTGCTGCCAAGATAGGTGAATTTGTCCACAACACTTAGTCTATGACCATTCACTTTGATATTCGGCACAGTGTGATTATTCCCTTGAGCTGGCTGATACATAACAAGAGTCTTTTCCAAGTTGATATAGAGCCCAAAGTTGGCACAGGCATGTGAGAAAGCTGTAGCATTATGTTGCATGTCCGCCTCAGAGTTGGCGTATAGAGAGCAATCATCAGCAAACAGGAGCTCTCTGACGGTGTCGCTGCTAATTTTGATTTTAGCTTTCAGCCTTCTGAGATTGAATAACTTTCCATCCATACGGTAGTTGATGTCTATTCCAATGTCGTCGTTCTCGAAGGCATTCATCAACATGGCTGAAAACATGAAGCTGAACAGTGTTGGTGCCAGGACACATCCTTGCTTCACTCCATTGGTGACAGGAAAGGGTTCAGACAGTTCACCATTTTCCTGTACTCTTGCCTGCATACCATCATGAAATAGCCGCACTATTTGGACAAACTTTTGTTATGATCTTCCACAGTCCTTCTCTGCTGACTGTATCAAAAGCCTTGATAAAGTCAATGAAAGTGGAGAACATTTCGCAGTTGTGTTCCTGACATTTCTCTTGCAGCTGCCTTGCAGCGAAAATCATGTCAACAATTCCACGTTCTTTTCTGAAGCAACAATGACTCTCAGGAAGAAGACCTTGGGCCGTGATGGCGATTGAGACGAATTCTGGCAAATATCTTCCCTGCAATTGAAAGCAAGGAGATGCCTGGGTGGTTGTCACAGGATTGGCGGTTTCCTTTACGTTTGTAAAGGTGGACTATTGACGCGTCCTTGAAATCTTGTGGCATGGTCTCGTTCACCCATATGTTTGTAAAGAATTGGTGAAGCTGCTCTGTTAGGACCGGCCCACCTGTATTGTATATCTCTGCTGGGATGGAGTCAGGCCCAGGTGCCTTGCCGCTGGAGAGTTGCTGGATGGCTTTGTTTACTTCCACTATGTTTGACAGGTCATCAAGTGTCTCATTGGTGGGAACTTGAGGAAGGCAGTTGATGGTTTCATCATCGAAGAAGGAAGTTGCATTTAAGATGTTGCTGAAATGCTCTGCCCAGCGTTGAAGGAGTTCTTTCTTATCGGTGACCAATGTTCCCCCATCTGCACTGAGGAGGGGGGAGCTATGCCTGGTGATGTAGACCATAGACCACTTTCAGTGAGTCGTAGAAGTTTTTCATATCATGTCTGTCAGGAAAGCCTTGAATTTCATCAGCTTTGCTGCTCAGCCAGGAGTCCCGCATGTGCCGAAGTTTCTGCTGCACTACTCTCTGAATGTTCTTGAAGGCATCTTTTTTATATTGACTTCGGGTCATTCAAATGTGCCTTGAGGAGAAGATGTTTCTCTGCCAGCAATTGGTTGATGTCTTCGGAATTTTCCTTAAACCAATCTTTATGCTTTCGGGGGGCTGGACACAGGATTTCCATAGCTGTGTTGTAAATTATGTCCTTTAGGGCTCTCCACTCTGTTTCTGTATCCTGTTTAGCAGCAGCATTGGGCTTGAGGCAGTCTTCCAGCATATTTTCAAAAGACTGCTGCATTTTCTTGCTGTGGTGGGTGACATTTAGTTGTTTTTTTTTTTTTTTTGCATTTTAACCCCTTGAGGACGCCGTGGTGGCCTGATGTGAATGTTTATTTTCGAGACAATGAGACGATGGTCTGTCCAACATTCGGAACCACACATGGATTTTGTTACCCGAACGTCTTGTCTGTCACTTCTCCTGACGATGACATAGTCAATGAGGTGCCAGTGTTTCTAGCGAGGGTGCATCCACGATGTCCTATTTCTCATGGGGAGACGGAAAATTGAGTTGATAATCAGGAAATCGTGTTCGGCACATGTCTGAAGGACTCCATTGCTGTTACAGTTTCCGACTCCGTGCTTTCCAATAATGCCACTCCAAGAGGTGGTGTCCGTGCCTACTCTGGCATTGAAATCCCCAAGGAGTATAAGTTTGTCTCCTTTGGGAACAGATGTTCATACATTGTGCAGGTCCTCATAGAACTTGTTCTTTACATCATCTTCGCTGGTCATAGTTGGTGCGTAGACACTCACAATGGTTGCATGCTTCCTTCCATTCAGCAGATGCAACTTAATGGCCATGAGCCTGTCGTTTATAGCCTTTGGAAAACCAGCTAATTTGCCGACCAGGGCCGACTTAATGGCAAATCCCACACCGGATTGGCGTCTTTCCTCGCTTTTCCTTCCACTCCAGAAAAATGTGCAGCCGGCACCTATTTCACAGATTTGGCCTTCTTCTGCAAGTCGTGTCTCGCACAAGGCTGCAATGTCGATGTTGTACCTACCCAGCTCTCTCCCAATCAGTGCTTTTCGTCTATCTGGACCCGACGCGCCGTCTCTGTCAAGTAGGGTGCGTACATTTCAAGTTGCAATTGTTAAGGGAATATGGTTTCCTCTTTTAGCTTTACTTGTTGTATCTTTGTTTGTATGTCGACCGCAGTTATGGTACCCACAAACCGCGGCTAGCTGATTAGGTAGTGATGTAGCAGACAATGTTTAGGACACCTTTTCTAGCCCCTTCCTCATGCTATGGAGGTGAGCAGTGTGTTCCTATAGAGGGCTGCTCAGTCGCTCAGGGGGCTGCCGAATCCCACTGCTGCTCAGGTCAGTAGAAGACGACCACCAGGCGTAGTTGCACGCTTCGCCGCACGCCCATCGCCACAGGGCTTGAAGGTGATATGATTTTGGATGAAGAATGACTTGCGCATTGACTAGGATTAAAGTGAGGAATAGTTGCGCAATTCGTCGACCTCACTCTCTCGCCTGAGTCCATCTGAGTCCAGTGGCAAGACAAGCCGAGACGACTGGAGACGAATACAGATGCAGTGGATGACCAGGCGCTCTACGTGCCTTGCCGTGCTCATTACGTTCCACAACGCTTTGCAGGTAAACGCCGTCTTGTCCGTTGAATCAGGAATGATTTCTTCCTCGCAGTCTGCCGAATATATATATATATATATATATATATATATATATATATATATATATATATATATATATATATATATATATATATATATGTGTGTGTGTGTGTGTGTGTGTGTGTGTGGTGGACTATAAAGATTACGTGTGGACTATATATATATATATATATATATATATATATATATATATATATATATATATATATATATATATATATATATACTCCCTGCACAGTATGTTCAGAAGCTTAAAATAATGTGATTATTATTATCCTGTATAAACCAACATTTCTTCAATAGAGTAAACCTGACGGGCTATGTTGACGTTCCACCTACGGAGAGTGAATTCAACCCTTATTATGGCCCAAAAGTCACGCCATGTAGGTTCTTACATGTCAATGACGTTGTAAATTGTTTGTTTCATGTTTAGGCACAATACACACTTCTATATTTCGCATTATGAATTATCTGTGTGTTATTATTATGCGTCTCTAAAGTCCTATGCTGTACTCAGCTCTATTATAGGTTAAATCTATTCTAACATCAAACCCCTATTGGCTGGTTAAAAATTTAAACAAATTGACAATAGCATCTAAATACATATAACAGTTACATACTTCACTGCACTACTTGTCTACCTAACTGCAGGTACGTGTCGTACAGTGGTACGATTTTTTTTACACCTCTTCAAGGAACAGCGTCGCCAGGGTAATTAGCCAGTTTTGGACGCCATACATGAGCTTATGCCGGTCTCTCTGGCCGAGGGATTACACGACTTTCTCCCTAATCCCGTTTGTCCACGCAGGATAACGCAGCGCGATAGAACTGGAATCGGTTCTACCCGCGTCGGTGACTTGCGGGATAATTGAGCCAGCCGCTCAGAAAGCAATGGCAAACTACTGAGTGTAATCTTGCCAAGAAATCAACAATCAGCTGAAAGATGCTAATGTTGACATGCGAATTAAAAGAAAAAAAAACATGAGCTTCTCGGCTGTGTCGAAGAGGTGGGTAGCTAGCCAGACCTTAATCTTGCCGAAGAGATGATAATCACTTGGTGCCAAGTCCGGGCTGTTAGGAAAAAGGGGGGTGGGGGGGGGGGGGGTGGCTGAAAATTTCCCACAAAAACTGCTCAAGTAAAAACCTTTGTGCGAGCAGCAGTTTGGGGGCGTTTGTTGTCGTGCAGGATAATGACGCCACTGGTGAGCATTCCTCGTTTTTAGAGTTGAATCGACCGACAAAGCTTCTTTAGTGTTTTACAATAAATGTCTGGCGTTATTGTGGTCCCTAGTGTCATGAAATCCATCAACTTAATGCCCCTTCTGTCTCAGAACACTGTATCCATAATTTATGATGCAAAAATTTTCGTTCGAATTTGTTTGGCAAATACGTATGCAGCTCCCGTTTTGACTGTTCCTTCATCTTTGCATTCACGAAGTGAACACATTTCCCGTACCCAGTCACGATTATGATGAAAAAATGCAACCCCTCTTTCCAGTAGCGCATAAGGAACGTCAAAGCTGAAAACATTCTTTGATTTTTGTGAACGTCAGTCAGTTGCCTTGGTACCCACCATGGAGCCCTCTTTATTTCCCATTTTAATTGCTTTCGCTTGGTTCCTGTAAATATATGTTGTTATTAATCTGAGATCTTTCCCATCAATGTTGATATATTCCAACATGTTAATTAGTTCAATATGTTTTACTTTATCAAATGCCTTTGTATAATATATGAAGCACAAAAATATGTCTTGCTGTGTCTCAAATGATCTTTCCATTAGTGTTCGTAATGTATATATTGCATTGTTTGTGCCAGTTCCTTCCCCGAATTCAAACTGGTCTTCGCCAGTTTCAATTTTATATTTTCTTTCTTGATCTTCTAATTATAATTCTAACTAAAAACTTTGGGACATGGTTTATAAGGTTAATTGTACTAAAATCTACGCACTCAATTGCTTCCGATCTTTTTTTTTTAAATTTAATTTAATTTTTTTTATTTTTTTTTTTGGTTTTGTTTCTACAGCTTCTAACTACATATTTCTGTACATCACTAGGTTTATATCAATATCATGTAATATTAAAGTTAATATATCTACTCAAAATTTTCCCACTCCTAATTCTTGGGTGATTTCACCTGGCCCAGCTGATTTTCCTCTTTATATGTGTCACAGCCTCACATAGGGGCGGTACCAACATAAAAGTAAGAGAGACTAGCGAAGGTATAGAACTCCAGCTAAAGGGAAAGAACCGAGTCACTCGAAGGCTCGAATAATCCAGAGCCTTCTCGAAGGACCGGTCAGTGTGTCCACAGCCCCGTGGACACCGATGGGGCCCGCCGATTGCGGGGTCCACGAGAAACTCAGAGAGAGTTACTACCCGTGTCGGATTGCGACACGTGTGGAAAGGCGGACACGGACTGGACATCGAGGAAGCAACAGGGCTTACCTTAAGGGGGACTTGATAGTTTAGACCCAAGTGTATTTAGGGGTCTTATGCATATGTTAGATAGCTGATAGAGTTGTTGTGATAATCATGCTTATTGTAAACTCCTGTGATACGCAACTTACAAATTGCTGGCTTGCGAAAACTCTCTTCGCCAGCTTACTGTAACATAATAATAATAAATGATGTTAGATTGCATATGAACGGAGTTTGTTGCCTGTATGAGCCCGAGTTTCAATCCCCTAGAGATCTAGGACGGTGACAGGCTATTTGGGGGCAAGCCGGTTTTGGCAACCAAAAGCTTTACTTCCAGACAGCTCTTGGTGTTGCCAAGTAAAAAAAAAAAAATATATATATATCATACATGACAAAGTCAAAAACTTTGCAGCTATCATCATATTATCTGTGAATAAGCTATTATAGTCCCTCTACAAAAATATTTGATGTTTGAAATTATGCTGATGCTCATAAAATTTGACATTGACATGACTGTGACAATTACATTGACCGTTACTAATTGTTTTTGATTCCAACATCAGATTGTTCCACGAAATATCGTGTGTATGTAACCTGTACTCCAGCAGTGGCGAGATAACAGGAAAGCACAACAAGACTACAGTCGAGAGATCAGGAAAAATAAGATGAGTTTCATTTCATGCTCATTATGTCCCTAAGCGATACTCACCCATGATTCATTGATGTAAAATTTTTTCTTCGTATTGATTTTTATGTATATGCTAATCTCATAACCAATTAAACCTGCTTGTGTAAATTTGAATGTAAACATTAAGGGGGGTAACCAACTTTTGTACACCCAAACTAATTTCAAAGGGATTTAATTTCAAGAAAGTGAACAATAACTAAAATACAAGATGTCAACATTAGAACAGTGCATCGAATTAGGTATTAGGTTAGGATATATTGAGGAAAAACTTTCAGAATGGGCACAAAAGACACATTCAGAAAATATTGCACGAGAAGACAGAGCAATAGAGAGGGAAGAGAAAAAGATGCAAGCATAAAGAGAAGAGAAAAAGATGCAAATGGAAGCTGAAGAAAAGAAAATGCAACTGCAGGCTCAAGAAAAGAAGATGCAAATTGAGGCTGAGGAAAGAAAGATGCAAATGGAATCGGGAGAAAAGAAAATGCAACTGCGGGCTCAAGAGAAGAAGATGCAAATGGAGCTCGAGGCTGCGACCAAGCAAGCGCAATTAAGTGCAGAAACACAGATAAAACTGAAACAAATGGAAATTGATTCCAACTTAGAAATGTCAGTAAACAAAATTAGAAGTAAAGAAGATGAACAAAAATACAACAAATATAAAGGCCTGGTCAAGCCGTTTTGTTCAGGAGATTCAATCAGCGCATACTTAGAGAACTTCGAGTGCTTGATGACTTATCATAACGTCGCAAAAGTCGACTGGTCATTTATACTGATGAGAAATTTAGCTTTAGAGCCCTTAAAAGTGATAGAAACAGTTCCACAAGACATGAGGAAAGATTACGACTATTTGAAAGAAAGAATACTACAACATTTTTCACTAGATACAGCAGGCTATCAACTACAGTTCTCCAAATTAACCCCATTGCCTAACCAAACTTTCATAGACTACGTGTCTACAGTCAAAGATATTTGTACAAAATGGATAACCTCAGCAAACACAAATAACAACCATGATAAACTGAAGGAGCTAATTAATATTGACAAAATTATTAGCACAATACCAACACCTTTTTCTAAATTTTTGAGACAAATGGATTGTAAAACTATTCAAGAAATAGAAAATAAGGGGAGCGCATATTTTACAGCGAACCGCGATAATTTTCAGTTGAATATGAGCCAAAATGAAACAGCAGCGGTTACAAACACCAAATATTCAAAACCAAATGAAAATAGGTTCAAACAACGCTCTAAGTTCACAAAGCCAGTAATGTGCCAGTATTGTCATCTGAGACACGAAGAGTACGCGATGTGTGACAAATCACCAAATTATCCACATCATCTGCAAATGATGGTGGAAAAACAAAAGAACAAAAGGAACGCATATCAGAGAGCGGTCAAATGTTATTTTTGTTCGAGCTTTTGGCACTATTCAGCACGCTGTGACGGACGAAAGATGATGAAGCAGGCTAATGCCGCATTAATAGACACATCCTCAGATGAAGAAATTGAACAACAGAACGAATGCGACATCCAGAATGAAAGTACGAGTGAGTTAGGTAATGCAGTAGAAATCATTAACACCATCACTGATAACACATGTAACACCTGTAGGCAATTTCAGCTTGATACAACTTTGCTATGCGGCCACACAATCCCAGTTTCTAACGAAATGGCCAACGCAGCCTTAACATCAACAGGCAAGTTAAAGTTTGCAACAGGTTTTGTTAATAACAAACAATGTACATTAATACGCGATTCCGGCGCGACTCTTTGTGGGATTAAGAAAACATTAGTTAATGACAAAGACTACACACACAAATACGTAACTTGTCACACATTCGCAGGCACTATCGAAAGATACCCCCTAGCACTTGCCGGAATTCGGACACCTTTTATATCAGGACAAGTGATATGCGCAGTACTCGAAAATCCTGCCGCTGAAATCATCCTTGGGAATCTTCCCAACAAAAGATCTTGCTCTGAACAAGAAATCAGATATGGGAACAGAAAAACTGTATCCAAAAAACTGAACAGTGGTTCCAAAATGAAAAACCACGCGTGCTTGTCTCAAACTGCCAAAAGCACAAGGGAGACAACCGATGACGGAATTCGAAACGAATTCACAGAGGTGCAGAATACTGGGGCGGTTGAATCTTTCAATGATACCATCAAATTAACACCTCGAACTGAGGACACCATCGATTCACAAAATATTGAGCCTGTAAATGTGCAACAACACACACAATACGCTAATATAATAACAAGACAAATGACACACAAAACCCACAACGACCAACTTCAGGAGTCGCTACAAATCATTTCACCCAATATTACCACCACCGAGTTTATAGAAGAACAAAAATCAGATCCAACTCTTTCGCCATACTTTCGGCTGATAGGATTAAAGCCAAAATTGACGAAAAACGCTTCTTGGACATTTAGACTAAATAATAATATTCTGACTAGATTATATACCAGAGATCAAACCACGATACAGCAAGTGGTTTTACCTCAGTCACATCGTGAGAAAGTGCTACATATAGCCCATGACTCACCTTTCGGAGGTCATATGGGTTACGAAAAAACCAGGCCCAGAGTCCTGAGCCAATTTTATTGGCCTAAATTTTGCCAAGACATAAAAACCCATTGTAAATCATGTGATACCTGTCAGAAATTAATCAAAATAGGAAAAAACCCTACGGCAGAAATTCAATCAACCACAACTGCCTCGAGATCATTTCAAATCGTGGCGGTTGATTTAGTAGGTCCTTTGAACCACATCTCAAACAAAGGAAATAGATACATTTTTACACTCGTTGATTTGTGTTCGAGGTGGGCAGAAATGATTCCATTAAAATCTATCCCCTCTAAGGATGTGACGGACGTATTATTACAGATATTCTCCCGTTTTGGCTTTCCGGAGAAGATATTATCGGATAGAGGAACGCAATTCATATCAAATGCCACCCAATCGGTAACTAAGTTACTAGGCATAAAACAATGTTTTACAAGTCCCTATCGACCGGCCGCAAATTGAATTTGCGAAAAATTAAATGGGGACCTAAACCATATGTTATCCAAAGTGACAGCTGATAATCCAGCCGATTGGGATATACTTCTCCCAACGGTGCTGTTCGCATACAGAGAAGTCCCACAATCAAGTACGGGGTTCTCTCCATTTGAATTGATATACGGAGCGAACCCAAGAGGACCTATCACTATTTACAAAGATATAATATCACAACCCGTAAACACCCAATTACCTGTTTCCACCTATGATTTGGTCACTGACACCAGAGACAAAATCATTAGATCCTGTATACTGGCCAGAACATTATTACAGGAGAAAGGTTTTAGGTACAGGCAGTACGCCAACAAAGGGGCAAAAACGATTGTATTACAACCAAATCAAGACATTTTACTATTACTACCTGACAAGAGAGATTTACTATCAACCTCTTGGCAGGGACCATTTAAAGTTGTAAGAAGGATTTCGGAAGTTGACTACGAAATTTCTTTGAATGGAAAGTTGAAAATATTCCATGTATATATGTTAAAACCGTACTATTCTAGAAAGGACAGTGACACGAACAAGCAGACGAAGATAACAGATGACAATAACCAGACTGACAAGAAGGACAACGAAAACGAAACGACAATTACCCGACTGAACGACACCTCGACAAACGAAGCATCATTAACGACTCATTCTTGTGACAACGAAGACGACAAAAACATATTCACATTACCGACAATATGGGATAATGACATGGACGACCAATTTAACGACACATTGACAACTATTAGTCTCGACGACGACGACAATGACATTGAAGACAATTTACAAACAGTAGCGTCAGTAATAAATCAGACGGACGTAGACAATACAGAAATTCCAGTACCAATTATGAACGACGACAGTACGATGAAGGACATACAAATCTCTGAGACTTTGACACAACAGCAGCGACAAGACATTTTGTCTCTTCTTAATGACTATAAAACTATCTTCTCAAACAAACCTGGACAGACCGACAAAATAACACATTCAATTCTGTTGACAGATCTAACGCCTATCAAATGTAGACCATATTCAATTCCTTTACATTATAGAGCAAATTTAGACAAAGAAATTTTGGACTTAGAAAAAAATAAAATAATACAGAAATCTGTGTCCCAGTACTCTTCGCCAATTGTCCTGGTGAAAAAGAAGGACCAAACTATTCGGTTATGCATAGATTACAGAAAATTAAATACTATAACCACGACAGATGCTGAGCCAATGAACAGCTGTGAAGACCTCATTTTGAATATGTCTCAATCATCCTTATTTTCTAAGCTTGATTTAGCTAAAGGTTACTGGCAAGTACCACTATCTCCCTCTTCAAGGCATATAACAGCATTCGCTACACCACTTGAGCTGTACGAATGGAGATATCTTCAATTTGGTCTCAAGAACGCTCCCGCCACATTTGTCAGGTTAACTAGACTGCTATTGCACGGCATCAAGGACGTGCAATCATATATTGATGATATATGTATCCATTCTTCAGACATGACTTCTCACTTACGTACACTCCAACAAGTCTTTAATCAAATCCTTCTCTTTGGACTTACTATCAAACCTTCCAAGGTTGAAATAGGCTATAAAGAAATAGACTTCTTAGGTCATAGGATTTCCGAAGGCAAGCTATTGACAGATGATAGAATCGTATCAAAAATTCTCAACCTAGAAGTTCCAACTACAAAGAAACAGGTTAGAAGCCTATTAGGTCTCATAAACTATTATGCCAAGTTTATACCAAACTGGGCGGAACTCACATCAGTTTTTTCTAATCTGTTGACAAAAGATCATCCAGAAAAATTTTGTAAGAGTATCCGCTTAGAGGATGTAATGTGCAAATTGAAATCAATTTTTTCTAACCCACCCGTATTAAGATTACCAAACATAGATATACCTTTTATTCTGACCACAGATTCGAGTGCTATCGCAATTGGAGGATGCCTGATGCAGGAATATCAAGGCGTAAGACATCCGATAATCTATGTCAGCCGGAAGCTTAAAAAGGCTGAGATCCATTATTCCACAGTTGAGTTGGAGGCATTAAGTCTACTTTTTTGTATGCGTCGTTTATCTAAGTTCCTCTTAGGTTCGCATTTTGTTGTTTTAACCGATAATTCGCCACTGCTGGTACTGAAGCAAGGTGTGCCAAAGAATCATCGATTATCAAGATGGTGTCTTCTTCTTCAAGATTTCGACTTTGAAATCCGCCACATCAAAGGTACTGATAATATTATTGCGGACATATTGTCACGGCAAACTAATGCACCAGCAGACTAGCACTAGGCACATTAATCATTCGCCATATAATAAGCTGTGATATTTTAGTCTGTTGCATAGAACAGTGTACCGCTACACCTACCATATAACAGTGTACCTCTACACCTACTATAGAACTTTCATCCAGAAGTATCAACGCCCAAATGAATAGTCTACTGATAACACTCACGAACATGAAACTTTGAGAACCCTATAGTGTAATAAGCCATATTACCAATGGCCAAGGCTTGAAAAACAATCCGAGCGATATATAATATCTGTGAAGTGATTTCAACCAGTGAACTGACAGTCATCTTGTAAAGATTAAGAACACTGCATACTCGCTATTGCTAAGAAACGTCGCAAAGAGCCGGAATAGAACTACGTCGATTACAACATGCAAAGAACAACTATATTAACTGTTAACATTGATGGCACGACACACAGACAACAGGAGGACAACACACACATCGTCGTTGGAGTTAGTTAGTTAGTTAATTAATTTACTATTAGTTAAGATGTATTACACTTGTATTTAATTATATATATAAAATATGTCAACCTGTAACTTGTATATTTTCTCCCATAATATTACAGGTATTGTCACTAATAGGTGAAATATTCTTCCTATACAATTTTTTTATATTTAAGTTATAAACCATTTTTTGATTACACGTACAAAAAGTACTTGTTACCTTAAAGGGAACATATCGCCTAATCCATTTTTCTAAGGGCAGTAAGACTTACCTTAACTTTATTTGTATATTTTAACAAAATACTATTTGGTATGAAAGATGTATGAATGACAGAGTGAATGAATTAAATGAGAGAGCGATATACTGAGCGGACAAATTGTACGCAAAACGTATTTATTTTAATTTGTCTGCGTCTTTCATGTAAAATGTATTACCTGTCTCATTTGTTGATACATGTTTAGTATTGAATACACTACATCTAAGCGCCACTGTTTGGAATGGCCCGATCATGCATTACACAGATTGGGTAATTCATGACAAAGGATATCCCAACTCGTGACGCTTGGAGTTAAACCACACAGTGAGCACACACTTTATACAAACTCAAAACTGAACACTAACAATTAAAATACAGTCACTTTATTAGAAACAGCAACATATCAGTCAATACACTAACAAGCCAACAGGAACACACGTAGTCAGATGTGATAAAACAACAGCATAACTACATATTCAGCAACATACAACATACGGAAGTAAAAATGTATCGAAATACACACGCAAGACAAGATTTGCAAGTGTACTTAAATAGCCAAGACATTTGTCTTGTTAAAACTCTCTTTCACAGAGTTTTATATCTTGGTATCATATGAATACGTGAGAAGGGCGCGGTTGTAAGAACAACTGGAAACGTCACGGAACTTCGGTCAGATAAGCATGTTTAAGAACATAGAAGAGAGAGACCTCTTCAGCAATCATCTTGAAGTGGTGTATGGGAGAATACATGAGTTGTTGATGCAGATGTGTAGGTTGCCAAGTTACTATCCACCAAACTACAAACACCGACTTTATGTGATCCTGTGACAGAATTAGTACAGAACTAATTACCATATAATAACCCATCAAAGCAGGGGGGAGGGGGACTCCTGTCACAGCCTCACATAGGGGCGGTACCAACATAAAAGTAAGAGAGACTAGCGAAGGGATAGAACTCCAGCTAAAGGGAAAGAACCGAGTCACTCGAAGGCTCGAATAATCCAGAGCCTTCTCGAAGGACCGGTCAGTGTGTCCACAGCCCCGTGGACACCGATGGGGCCCGCCGATTGCGGGGTCCACGAGAAACTCAGAGACAGTTACCACCCGTGTCGGATTGCGACACGTGTGGAAAGGCAGACACGGACTGGACATCGAGGAAGCAACAGGGCTTACCTTAAGGGGGACTTGATAGTTTAGACCCAAGTGTATTTAGGGGTCTTATGCATATGTTAGATAGCTGATAGAGTTGTTGTGATAATCATGTTTATTGTAAACTCCTGTGATACGCAACTTACAGATTGCTGGCTTGCGAAAACTCTCTTCGCCAGCTTACTGTAACATAATAATAATAAATGATGTTAGATTGCATATGAACGGAGTTTGTTGCCTGTATGAGCCCGAGTTTCAATCCCCTAGAGATCTAGGACGGTGACAATATGTTCGATAGCAACTTCTTTCATAATTGCTGGGCTTTCAAAGTTGATTTTGTCTGCTGATTTTGCTCTTTATCCATCATACAACATTCCTCTATATTCTGTACATCTCATTATTATAGAATCTTATAGATACATTTCTTGTTTTTTATTTCACATATTCTGTTGCTATTGCTCATATTGTTGTTATGTGAGCTGACTGATTTGACTGTACGTATTTTTAGTATTTTTAGTATTTAGGTGTGTTCACTTGAGGACTTAGAACCTGGCTAGGAGTGGGTGCAAGTGCCAACATACCTCTGCACATCCATTTCAGTTTGCATCCAACTAGATAGGAAATGCAGACAAGAAAATCCGGCTGCTGTAGAGGCTGAAGTACAAGCGTTGATTTTCGAGAATTCGCTAGACGGTGACGCGGTCATCTGCACAGATGGGTCGGTCGTCCGACATGTGAGAAGCTCATGGGCCTTTACAGCTAGGGCCGGAGGGAGAATTGTGAAGGAGGACTCTGGTGCTTTCACTGAAACCACAAGTAGCCTGACCATGGAAGTCATGGCAGTAAGTAAAGCAATAACATGGCTCGAGACACAGACATTCACTAGGGCTTGTTTCCTTAGCGACTCAATGAACATGATCAAGAGGATAGAGGAGGGGTCGATCCGAAGAGAATGGTTGCTGCCTCTGGAGCGGTCTCGGCTGGCAAAGATTAGTTTCATCTTCGTGCCAGGGCATGCGGGAGTACAAGGAAATAAGCGGGCTGACAAGCTCGCTGATGAGGCTACTGTGGAGGGCGGACGCGCCATGGACCAGGCTGACATTCTGAATGCTCTACGAGAAGTAAGACTTTTGCGAGAACCAAGTGATGACTGTGAATCTGCAACAATGGCCAGACTGCGAGAGCAGCAAATTAAAAGAGGTGTGGCCAAACAAGAACACTACGCAGGAAGCCAAAGAAGATTGATAAACCAACACAGAACTGGCGTCGTTAGCCGCTACACGCTGCGGGATTTGCTGAGGAGGGGATCCGAGCACTTATGGACTGAATGGTTCGATGTGCAATGAGGATGATCTGTCGACTAACTAACTAACTAACTATTTTTAGTATTTTACTAGCAGTTATTTTAATTTTGTTGCACTGCTCGTTTAATAAATGTTCTGTTATTTCTTTGTCTATCTTATCATATTGTTGTTTATCATCATTTACATTGTATTATTTTGTTCATCAATTTTAAGATTATGTCGGCATTTTGTCTCAGCTTCGTGTCTTTTTTCCGGCAACATCTATTGACCTATTTGATGAATAGAGTACTTTGGCATTTCCCCATTGTTAATTTATTTTCTGTATTTTAGCTATTGCATTGTACCTATGCTTCACAACCTCTCTGTATTGTTCTTAATTTTCTTTATTTGCCTTTAAAATATATTCATTAAGTCTCACGCTCTTAATCTATTGATCTCCCCTCTTAAGTCCGTTTGTTTGTGTGTTGTATGTCTACACAGTCGTACGTGATCACGTTTACGATACTCACCAGCCGAAGCATTGACACGTATTAACGCATTTCTGAATATATAAATATATATTTTTTTTAATAAGGGTGTAGTCAATTTACTTAACAGTTTTCTTATTGGGTCATTCCGCGTGTACACTCGTCTCTTAAGTGGGTAGACCTGGTGTTTGTAATCATCATATTATTTATAGTTGTCCATCAATGTTTTTATTCTTCTATTTCTTGCTCGTAAACCATAGTAACCCACTTTTACGCATATCCTTTACAGGACGTCGCTGTCAACATCCACATCTTTCAGCTGATTATTGATTTCTTGGCAATATAACGCTCAGTAGTTTGCCATTGCCTTCTGAGCGACCGGCCCACATACCCCGTAAGTTACCAATGCGGCGAGTGTCGCTACCGATTCTCGTGCATGTAACGTTCCTCACGTGGAAATACAAATCAAATCAAATCAACTTTATTTTAAAAGGGTCACAAATTGGGCACGCAGGCCCGTCATAAATTCGACCCTTTCAATCACTTATCTTTCGTGCATCAAGAACATTATACATTTACATAGGAAGAAAAATAGGATTACTGAGAAAGACGTTAACCCTAGGGTAGGGAGACCAGCTTAGTAACCCATTACATCTTCCATATTTTTGTTTCCTACTTTTGCATTTAAATCTCCAAGTATTATTTTATTTGCTCTGACTTGGTATGTTATATCATTATTTTACTTCATCATACATTTATTTATTACTTTATTGCCCTTACTTGCTGTTGATGCATAAACTATATATACGCAAATGTTTTGCATATCCTTTACAGGACATCGCTGTCAACATCAGCATCTTTCAGCTGTATGTTGATTTCTTGGCAAGATTACGCTCAGTAGTTTGCCATTGCCTGCCTAGTTCACTCCAGAGGAAAGATAACACACATACATCTGGAACAAGATAAGCTGCAGAAGCTGCCGGATCAGCAAAGCAATGCTCTAACTGTCCGCCTGTCGGAGCTTCGATCCTAGACCAGCCGCCAACCAAGGCTTAGGGCCTGGCCTGTCCTGCCATGACATTTTGTCTTTAGGTTGCATTTCCTCAAACCAGGGTAAGGCTTGTATCCTCCCAATTGCGCTCTTCCGCCCGAAGCCGTTGGCACAATGTGGGGTGTTGGGTTTGGTAAGCGCCGCCCAACATTCGGCGCTAACAGAAAGCAGGTAGTACCGTCTACTGTCATACGGTAGCTCAGTCATATCCGACTAAGACCTGACACCATATGGGTACATTTCCATATGTGGGTATGGAAAGAAAGACAGGGTTAATCAACGAGAGCAAATTAATGACAGTATTGTTAAGAGGCGCCGAATATGCATGATTGCCCTCAAGACGGAGCATGCGTGTGGGTAGGTGTGTGAGTGTGTGTGTGCGTGTGTGTGTGTGTGTGTGTGTGTGAGGGTGTGTGTGTGTCGCTGTGTATATGTCTGTATATTTAAACAATATATATATATATATATATATATATATATATATATATATATATATATATATATATATATATATATATATATATATATATATATATATTATACCATTGTGTCCACAGTCAGGCCATATGTTGTATGCTATTACACAAACTGGTCTCAATACAGGCATGGGATGGCACGCTTTCTTCCCGAAAATATTGATCATACAGATTGCTCCCATATTGTCTACGGCTACGCTGTCATTGACAAAACAGAAATTGTTCCATACCTCCCTAATGACGAGTCTAAGCCATGGTTAGAGGGAATGTACGTATACATATCATCTGCTCATTCCTCTTAGATCTTCTTCTTATCCATCTTCTTGTTCTTCTTCTTATTGTTCCTCCAATTTTGAATGTTTTTCTTCTTGTTCTTCTTGTTCTTTTTCTTCATCTTGTTCTTCTTATTCTTCCTCTTGTTCTTCCATTTGTTCTTCTTGGTCTTCTTCTTCTTCCTTTACTTCATTATCTTGTACATATAATGTGCATGACTTATCTTGTTACACTAGTGACTTCGTACATTTGAGCGTTTGTTAGCTTTATTTTTGTAGTCTGTGATATTCTCAGCGTTCTTCTCAAAATCCTCAGCTGCAATGACTCCAGTTTGTTCACAAGGTTACTACTCATTGTCCATCATTTGAATCAATGCAGAAGAACAGGCTACAGGCAATGTTTCAGGAAGCGGATATTTGTGTCTCTCATATTCATGTGTGTCACGTCTCTGCACATTCTAGTGAGGTGAATCCCTGGATACAGACATTAGTTTCTTCATTGCTGTGCCATAACGTTTTCTTCAGATATCACCTGGCAGCATAGATATTTAAAATAATATCTGTTTGTCTTTACGTTTACATCTTTATTATTATTATTATTATTATTAGTAGTAGTAGTAGTAGTAGTAGTAGTAGTAGTAGTAGTAGTAGTAGTAGTAGTAGTAGTAGTAGTAGTAGTAGTAGTAGTAGTAGTAGTAGTAGTAGTATAAGTAGTACTAATATTATTATTATTATTATTATTAGTATTATCATTATTGTTGTTGTTGTTGTAATAATAATAATAATAATAATTATTATTATTATTATTATTATTATTATTATTATTATTATTATTAGGGCTGCGACCGATTAATTTACATTTAATAGTTAAATTTTGAAAAATTAACGATTAGTTAATCGTTAATTTCGATTAAAGCAAAACAATTATAGTCATATAACTCACATTATATTCGCATTTGTCAAAAATCGAATTAACACTGGATTGTCTTGTTCATATGTCATCTAATAACCAACTACGCAAACAGACCAGTATGTTGACAGTATTTGCTTCAAGTGACGAGCGCGTCATATTAACAATGTATCCAGCAGAGCTGAACAATCGTTCACATGGAACTGAGGTAGCAGGTATGCACAGAATGGTCTTGGCAAGGAATGCCAATTTTGGATATCAATGTTCATTAAGTTTCCACCATTGTAAAGGGTAAACCGATTCAACAACTTTCTTATCCATTTCAGACTCAATTAGCTTAATACTCTCTTCATTTGGTTCACATATAGTTTAATTGTCAATGTCAGTATCATTCGTTGCATCAGTCTCCATCTGCTCATCATGAAAATTAACTGCTATTTGTTGTTCAATACGTGACCAAGTTCGTTCTTTTGCATCTTTTGACAAATACTTCAGGTATTTGTAGCGTGGATCAAGTGCTGTTGCAATCTGTAATATTTAAATACTTGTCATATTAGCTATACGTTCACTGAAATCATTAATATATGCTGCCTTAAATTTAACTATATAGCCCGGATCATCATCGTGTACAGTCATATGCTTTGTCAACGATGATAGCAGTGGCAATACACAGCTACATGAAACAAAATCTTGATCGCCAAGCAGGACCGTGGTCTGACAGAATAAGTCCAAAACTTTAACATATTTAGAAATCTTCTCCCAATCTGAACCTGACAGTTTTGGACCTTTGTACCTTTGTATTGCTTCATTTGATCTGACATGTAGACAGTTAATGCTTCTCTTACTTGTAGAAGACTCTGCAGCATAATAAGCTCTCTTCGCTTCATCTTTATATATATATATATATATATATATATATACATTACATTACATTACATTGGCACCTTGCCGTCTTGACAGACGATAGTTTGTGCTTTAAAAAGGCATAATAACTTTTAACTATGGCGGTAGCGAGTGTGACTGATAAGGCCAATTTGCGCTGTAAATGTCCGTTCACAGTGGGTGCATGTGAACACGTGGTCATTTCCACCATCATGCACCATCTTACGTCTCAAACGCTTGGTGTGTGACTTTTCTGCAATAATTTTCTCCTTTGACTTTATTCCATTTCTGATATTTGCCCTCCATGCAACACGTTCAGCGGCGACTTGCTCCCAATGTGCATTATCAATGCCTGTATCAATCATGTCCCGCTTACACACATCTTTGTATCGTAGTAGAGGCCGACCCTGAGATCTCTTACCCATCTGTAATTCACCAAAAAAGATATCCTTTGGTATTCTACCATCATCCATCCGCCTAAGATGTCCTATCCATCTAAGTCTACGAAGACTGAGCATGGAATAAACTGTCACACAACCTGATCTTTCCAATACTTCAGTATTTGTGATTTTGTCTTGCCACTTAATACCAAGAATTCTTCGCAGACACCGCATATGAAAGCTGTTTAAATTGTTCTCTTGGTGTGAGTAAGTTGTCCAGGTTTCACTGCCATAGAGAAGAGTACTAAGGACACAGGCTTGATAGACAAGGACTTTTGTTTTGGCAGTAAGCTTCCTGTTCTCCCAGACTCTTTTTCTTAATCTGTTCATTGTTGTTGCTGCCTTACCAATCCGGATGTTGATTTCCTGATCTAGGGATAATTTGCTATTAACCACTGATCCTAGATATGTAAAATGGTCTACTATCTCTAGTTCAGCGTCGTCAATAAAGATTGATGGTACCCCATGTGCACCTTGTGACATAATCTGTGTCTTCTTTTTGCTAATTGTTAAACCAAATTCAGAACAAGCATTGGAGAATGCAGATAGTAGACATTGCAATTCTTCCTCAGAGTGGGTCGTAACTGCAGCATCATCTGCAAAAAGCAACTCTCTGATCAGTACCCTCCTAATTTTGGTCTTAGCCTTCAATCTCTGAGCATTGTAGAGGCCGCCATCTGAGCGTGAGTGAATGTATATACCACCATCCTGATCACGAAATGCATATTTCAGTAGAAGTGAAAAGTATATTCCAAAGAGGGTGGGAGCTAGTACACAACCTTGCTTAACTCCACTCTTGATTTCAAATTCTTCAGAAGTTGCACCATCAAACTTGATTATACCCTTCATGCCTGTGTGGAACGATTCAACAATGGACAGAAGAGTTGGTGGGCAGCCAATCTTCTTTAGTGCCTTGAACAGACCCTCACGACTGACCAAATCAAATGCCTTTGTGAGGTCGATGAAGGCAATAAACAGTGGTTGATTCTGTTCACGGCATTTTTCTTGCATTTGTCGCAATGAGAATATCATATCAGTGGTAGACCGGTTCTGTCGAAAGCCACACTGTGATTCGGGGTAGACTTGATCTCCTAGGACTTGAAGTCTGCGCAGAACAATTCTGGCAAATACTTTTCCAACAATACACAGAAGTGAGATACCCCTATAGTTGTTGCAGTCGCTCCGATCGCCCTTGTTCTTGTACAGTGTTATGATGCTTGAATCTTTGAAATCCTGTGGGACTTGTCCTTCACGCCAGCATAGCTCTATTAGCTGGTGGATCTGTATAGTGAGTGTGTCTTGCCCACTCCTGATAACCTCTATTGGAATCCCATCCTTACCTGGAGCCTTGCCAGATGCAAGTTCATTTATAGCACACTTAACTTCTGTTATGGTGGGAAGTGTGTCCAGGTGGTCAAGAGTTGGTAGAGCCTCTATGGCGTTGAGGGCATTATCCGCTAGTTTGGTCTCACTTGAGTAAAGCTCCAAATAGTGCTCTACCCATCTGTCCATCTGCTGTTTCTTATCAGTGATGACTTCTCCAGTCAAGGTTTTCAATGGTGCACTTCTTTTGATCACTGGACCACAGGCTTTCTTTATTCCTTCATACATGCTTCTTATGTCTCCCTTATCACTTGCGATTTGAATGGACTCACATAACTTGATCCAATAATCATTTGCACACTGCCTGGCAGCCTTTTGAACATCCTTCCTAGCTTGCCTTAGCTCACTCAGAGTGTTACGCGTTGGTCTTTCCTTGTTTCTTAAGAGAGCTTTCTTCTTCTTATCAATCAAGGGCTGCAGAGTCTCGCTGTTGGCCGCAAACCAGTCCTGCCTCTTATGATCCACAGTGCCGTAAACCTTTACGGCAGTTTTACAAAGAGTTTCCTTAAGTTTATTCCATTTATCATTTACTGTACAATTTTCTGGTGTATCAGTGAAAGCGTCTTCAAGTTGCTGTTGAAACTGAAAGTACTTTTCAGGATCATGAGTGTTAATAATATTAATCCTGGGGCTAGATTTGTGTTTAGCTGTGTAGATTCTCTTTGGTCTCAGTCTAACCCTTGCAACAACCAAAGAATGATCCGTATCACAGTCAGCACTGTGGTAACTACGAGTCAATGATATATGGTTCAGATGTTGTCTCCGTGTGATGATGAAGTCCAGCTGGTGCCAATGGCCGGATCTTGGATGTTTCCATGTGACCTTATGCATCTCTTTTGTTTTAAAAAAAGAGTTTGTAATACATAGGTCATTACTGGTGCAATGCTCCAGCAGCCTTTGCCCATTTTCATTCATGCGACCGATGTTGTATTTTCCAAGGCACACTGGCCATGAACTCGAGTCCTTGCCCACACGAGCATTGAAATCACCGAGCATATAAATGTAGTCGGATTTTGGAACTGCCTTGATCACAGAGTCTAACTCCTCATAGAACAAATCCTTCACATCATCAGAGGAATCGAGTATATATGTGTGTGTGTGTGTGTGCGTGTGTGTGTATGTATATATATATATATATATATATATATATATATATATATATATCATCTTGAATGCTACTGTTGAAGGCAACCCTGCATGGAGGGAACGAAGTGAGAGCAATCGGCACCACCACAGACATACATGACACTCATAATAATCACATGCAATCAGCCTGTGAGTTACCACTTATCACGGGTTACTGGATCCTATCCATTATTGAAAAGGTTCAAGCATCAGTGTAGTTCCGTTGTCAGACAGCACTTAGAAAGGCGCGTCTGGGACCATGGTTTCAGTGAGTACCTGTCTGGTCGTAGCATTACCCCTGTCATCTCATCCTGGGACCTCCTACTCTCCCTCTTTATTTTCACTTAACAGCTAACACAGTAAAATATCCATACCTTACTTGAGTGTAGGAGTTGTTTTTCATGTGGAATTGTCCGTCTTGACAGTTCTGCTTCCTCATCACTATCATCATCCTTAATCAATCAATCGATCACTAAATCAATCAATTAATTATCAATCCAACCAATACTAGCTCCTGTTATGGGATCTCCATTCCAGACCCCAGAGAAACCCTCCTTGAAACACCCTCTTTCATAGAAGGCAAGAAGTATTCACCATACATGCTTTTTCCATCCCATGTAGATGGTGTAAGTCCAATCCCGTTCCCTTACCCCTTGAATTAATGGTGGTCAAAGTGTGAACGGTTGAACTGGCCAGTCAGGGCCAGTTATCTCAAATTCAGAATGCAGCAAGCATCCCATCCTATAATTCCTTTTGTCTGTCAATGTATAGAAGAGTGCCTCTCCTTATTACCCTATTCCTAGTATTTGTGTCCCCAGACCATATCGATAGAAAATAGGTCAGTGTAGAGTATGTGACCAAACGTTCCTCTCGAAATCACGACGGAAATACCAACGCTATTCTGCTCGGACATGCGTCGTACCACCCCACGCCGTTCCTTTCCGAATCACGAGGAATATATATATATTCGAATTTCGTGGCGTGCTTCATTACGCAAGGGTGCAGTCAATTGTGAGGCAACCAGGACTGCAAGAGCTGTGAAGAAAAGGCAGGACAGAAAATCCGCTGCAGGAAATCCTCCTCCAGAAACGTCAAGCATTCTTTGTCCACATATGCAAAGAACATTTCGAGCCAAAATAGGCCATATCAGCCATCTTAGAAGTCACGGCTCCATACTTTCAATCCCACTGGATGAAATGAATAGTCTTCATCATTCTTGTTAGACAAACAACATATATATATATATATATATATATATATATATATATATATATATATATATATATATATATATATATATATATATATATATAGTAGCCCTCTTTCAGTCCTGAAGGACTATAGAGTTGTGCCTCTTGGGAGGTGTCTGGCAGCACCGCTGGTGACTGTATAGTCCAATGCGAGAGTGACAATCCCTGTCACAGTTTCCACATCTGTAAGACGAGGCAAGTCCCGCAGTAAGTGACTGCGCTTTGAGCCTGTGTCGCCTATCCTCAGTTTGTTGGATCAGATTGCGCTCAAAGAGCACCAGTCCGTTTCGTACATCTCTTCTCCAGGAGTATCTCTCTCCCACGTGTCTGGATCTATTCCAATGGTTTTCATATCTTGTTTACACACATCCCTATATCGCATATGGGGCCTTCCGGTTGGCCTCTTTCCTGTGGCTAGTTCCCCGTAAAGGAGATCTTTGGGAATACGTTCATCCTCTATTCGAGATACGAGGCCCAGCCACCGGAGGCGTCTCTGCTTGAGGAGGGTGTGCACTGTGGTAATATCTGCTCGTTCAAGCACCTGTTTATTTGTTATGTGGTCTTTCCATGTTATGCCCAGGATACGTCTCAGACATCTCATGTGGAAGAAATTCAACTTCCTTTCCTGTCTTGAGTACAAGGTCCAGGATTCAGACCCATAGAGTAGTATGCTAACAACACAAGCTTTATATACTTAAGCTTTTGTACGCTATGTTAGTCTATTATTCTCCCAAACTCTTTTAGCTAGCCTGGAAAATGTTGTGGCTGCCATTCCAATGCGTCTGTCGATTTATGTCTCTAATGAAAGATTATCTGATATTGTCGACCCCAAATACACAAAATCGTGGACGACCTTCAATTCGTAATTAGCAATTTTGATTGACGGGGGCGCACCAGCGTCTTGTTCCATCACCTGTGTTTTATTTAGACTAATGGTGAGCCCAAAGTCTTTGCAGGCGGCTGCAAAACGATCTATGAGCCTTTGGAGATCTTCTGCTGTATGAGTAGTCAGTGCTGCATCATCTGCAAAAAGTAGTTCTCTTACACATCTTGATCTTATTTTGGTCTTTGCCTTGAGTCTTGATGGGTTAAAAGGGTTGCCATCAGATCTTGTGTGGAGGTATATTCCTTCAGTGGCAGTCCCAAATGTCTGCCAAATAAAATGGTCCCCTGCATGTTTTCGTGGAATGATTTCACGTGGCTAAGAAGGGTGGGTGGACATCCAACCTTTTCAAGGACCTTAAAAAGGCCGCTTCTGCTCACGAGGTCAAATGCCTTTGTGAGGTCGATGAAGGCAATATATAATGGCTTCCTCTGTTCTCTGCACTTCTCTTGGAGCTGCCAGGGTGAGAAAATCATATCGATGGTGGACCTGTTGGGTCTAAATCCGCACTGCGATTCGGGGTAGATTCTTTCAGCAAGAATGTGTAATCTTTTAAGGATTACTCTGGCAAAAATCTTGCCTGTAATGCTGAGTAGGGAAATGCCGCGATAGTTGTTGCAGTCGCTTCTGTCGCCTTTGTTTTTATAAAGGGTAACGATGTTTGCGTCTTTCATATCTTGTGGTATTGATTTTTCTCTCCAGCAGAGCTGAAATATTGCATACAGTTCTGGGATGATTGTTTCTTTGCTACATTTTAAAATTTCAGGTGGAATACTATCTTTTAAAGGTGCCTTGCCGGATTTGAGAGAGTCTAGTGCTTCGCTGATTTCTGTGAGGCAAGGTTCGTTATCCAGGGCATGCATGGCAGACTGTTGATCGATGGCTTCCAGAGCTTCTTCGCTGACAGTGTTAACCACTGAGTATAGCTCTGAGTAGTGTTCTACCCAGCGATCCATTTGTTTCGCTCGATCTTTTATGATTACCCCTCAGTTGATCGTAAAGGGGCCATCTTATTTTTTGATGGACCGACAGCTTGCTTGATGCCCTCGTACATTCCTCTTATATTTCCAGTGTCTGCACAAGTTTGAATTTGAGCAGAGAGCTGTAGCCAGTACCTGTTCGCACATCTTCTTGCCATCTGTTGTACTCTATTTCTGGCCGTTCGCAATGCCTGCAGTGTTTTCTCTGAAGGTGATGTTTTATACACTGAGAATGCATGTCTCTTTATCTCCAGGACTGGGAGCTTCTCTTCAGAGTGTGCTTCAAACCAGTCGGTTGACTTAGTTTGCTTCTTGCCAAATGTTGATAGTGCTGTATTTTAGATGGTGTCACGAAAATGACTCCATCTCTCGGTGGAATTTCCGTTTGTGGGGCCATGCAGAGTATCCGCTAGAGCCTGCATGAATTTGTTGACCTTCTCTTTATTTTGGGTGCCGCTGGTGTCAATGCGTGGTCTTCCTTCTGTTCGGCTTCTGTAGATTCTCTTGGGCTTTATCTTCACCTTGCTGGAGACGAGTGAATGGTCGGTGTCGCAGTCAGCACTATGATAGCTGCGAGTCAGCTGTACAATTCGGAGGTTGCTGCGTTTAGTGAGCACCAGGTCGAGTTGGTGCCAGTTCTTTGATCTGGGGTGCCTCCATGACACCTTGTGTTGAGGTTTCATGTCAAATAAGGTGTTGGTCACGCACAGATTATGGTGGCTGCAGAATTCCAAGAGACGTTGTCCATTGTCATTGATCTTCCCAACGCCAAACTGTCCTAGAAATGAAGGCCAAGATTTGTGGTCGGAGCCAACCCTGGCATTGAAATCCCCCAGGATAAAAAGATGTTGTTTCTCTGGTGTTTCACTGACTTCTTTGCTAAGGTCATCTTAGAACTTGTCTTTAGATTCTGATGCTGCAGTTAGTGTTAGGGCGTAAACGCTTATAATACTAACTGGGCCTGCCTCTGTCTGGAGTTGGAGCTTCAGTATTCTTTCAGTGCCATCACTTGGTGGTATGATAGAATTAAGCTGCTTGTTTCTGATAGCGAAGCCAACTCCATGCTCCCTGGTCTCTCCTCACGGCTTGCCATGCCAGTAGAAAGTGAAGTCCCTCTCCTTGATGCTTCCAGATTCTTGGAGTCTGGTCTCTTCCAGGGCGATATTGTCTATCCCCAGTCTTAGTAGTTCGTTGTTTATCACTGCAGTTTTGCGGGCATCCACAATCTCAATTAGATCGTCTGAGATGCCAGCGGTCATGGTTCTTACGTTCCATGATTCCAGCCTTAGGGCCGGTTGTTTTTTTTTTCTTGCTGTTAGGTGTATAGATTGCGGTCCATGTGTCAGGATTTTTCCCTAAGCTCCAAACACCCTCAGGAGCAGATGAACCGTGGCGAGACAACACCTTATTGACTGGGGGCTGCCCAGCTTAGGCGGGCGGTAGCTGTCTTGTGAGATACGATGATCTCTCCCACCGTCGGAAGTAGCCCCTGGCGCCTTGCTCTACGCCAATCGAGCATTAAGAGTTATGACCGGCAAATGCTGCTTCCCGTGTTGTGTCACCGCTTTACACGGTGCTGAAGTGACCTCTTCAGGGCACAAGCCTGGGCAATAGAAATCGGAGAACCAGCTGTCGCCCAGTAGCAGGTTCCCCCTCTCCACGTCGCCGATGTTGACCAAGGGAAAGGCAGTAGCCAATGCAACTTGGCATCGGTGCCGTCGCAGAAGTTGCCAGAACTATGTTGTTTACAACATGGAACTGCCTTAGGGACTCCATCTCCGGATTTGTCCTCAGGGTTGACTCTCGAAGGCTTTCCCATGTGGGTATACCCGCAAGGCAGCGGAGGTTTGAGATTTAGAGTTCCTTCTCTTAGAAGAGATACCAACCAAGGCTGACGAGCCTCCTCTGCCCGGGAATCAATAAGGAGGGAAGTCTACCATTCTTCCTTCCTGACAGTGACCATACTGATCGCATGACCGTAGCCATTGTCTTTACTGAGAGATCCTCTGCCCACCGTCACCGACTTGAAACCATAAATAACAACTATCTGTCAGCTGCTCCCAAGTCCAATCCACCACCTGCTCGCATGGCTTCACGTTAAACTGTTTGGGGGGGGGGGGGGGCGGGGGCTAAACGGGTACTCCACCTTGCCCAAGGGTGTCCCGTAGGCTAGCGGACGGAAGGAGGCACCTTACTTCTCCTTTGATAGTTAATCTCTACCACAATGTCATTGTACCATTCATTAGCACGGAATAACAGCACGCAATTTCACTGTAAATAAAGTAGCACCACATTCACAAAGAATTGATAGCACCCCTTTCCCGTGGAACAATACAGCACCACATTCACCAGCAACAAAACAGCACCACAGTGACTCAGCTGATTAGTCCATAATCTGTAGCACACGATACACGCCCTACTTATTCTTGCCATGTCTGCTAACATACCACTGAACTAGCCTTAGCTAATATTCCCGCAATTATTAGGCTCTCACAAAAAAATGCAAGTTTGAAACCAATAAACATTATATTGGTCTAATGACAAATGCTTGTAGTAAAGGACTCCTCAATTCCTAGTTCAACGAATCCCTGTTAAAATTAAGAAGTAAACACACACGTCTCGTCCTATATTAGGTCTATTATAGATCCACACGTCGTCCGTTCATTTTAATGTGTCGTCGCACTGACACTACAAATACCGACACGAATAATCGCGTAATATAATTAATCAAGATAAGTAAAGAAAGATTCATGTTGTTATCAAAGAGCATGGACCACTACCCCATTCAGCCATAAGCTTGTCGGGAGTTGAACAGCTCCATTTAGACAACCTTTGGACTGGTGAACTGCGTTTAGTCTGCTAGAGAGAGGGGTCAATGCCTGACCGCCATAATGTCTAGCTGGCCGAATTGCGTAGAAATCTCTAAGCCTGCAATTCTTGCTTGTTCTGGGGGAAATCATTTCCTCCGAGAAACATGGGTTCTACCCAAGAGAAACCCACTGGAGTTCAACCCATAGGTTGCTGAGTGCAGATTGTCAACTCGTACAGCAACACTGAGAATAATCCAGAAAGATCTACGCGCTACAACCTAGACAGCTTTCCCGAGGTTAAAAATAGCCCGGGCCCTACCAAACTCCGCTAGGCCCACCGGGAAATTCCCTACCGAGAAGACAGGCCGAATTAGATCATTTGGCGATAACCACTGAAAACCGCAACTGAAGAAATCATAACTGATAAGAAATAGCAGATGTATAGATGGATAGAGCATTAAGTCGAGCTTTAGTCAAGTGAACCAAACTGGAGGATGATGCCCTCAACGACACATAGCAGCGGTTCTCAACCGGTGGAGAATTCCCCCCCCCCCCCAGGGGGGGGGGGAATTTTGGGGTTTCCAGGGGGGGGGGATGAAAATTATTTCAAGATCGCGTTAATAAAGAACCGATTACTTGATCTTGTTTTTTCCCTTCATACTTTACGGTTCTGTACGTCTCACTCTTCTAGAATTCATTTTATAAAGTAAGTAGACCCACAAATCACGTTTTATGTGGATGTCTAGATTTGTTTTAGTAATTGCTTTCATTATTACGTATACTGTGTAGGGCGAGAGGGGGAATTTTTAGGTAGGAAATACGAAAGAGGGGGGGGGGGGTGACGTTCTGAAAATATGGTGAACGGGGGAACGGGCCAAATCTATAGGTAGGAAATATGATAAGGGGGTGGGGGGATGACGTTCTGAAAATATGGCGAATGGGGCACGGGCCAAAAAAGGTTGAGAACCACTGACATAGAGGGTCTGCCAACTCTTGACCACCCGGACACACTTTCCACCATAACAGAAGTTAAAAGTATTATTAATGAACTTGCTTCTGGCAAGACTCCATTTAACGACGGAATTAAACTAGAGGTTATCAGGATTGCTTTAGTAATTTTATTATTTCGTCATTCTTTTGTGTAGTCTTTGAAGTATAGGTACAGATCTGTTTTTACTTCTCTTTCTCTTTCTAATAATGTTCTAAGAGTACATATCTCGTTGTGTGGGCCCTTTCCCTTCTGAAAACCACACTATACATCAATAATTTCTAGTTTAATCTTGTGTCTGATTCTTTTCATAATTATACTAACAGCTTTGTAATATGCTTCATAAGACTTACTGTGCGATGCTCGTCGCATTCTGAAGAGCATGGTTTCTTTGGCAGAGCTATAAAGATTTACATCTTTGCTTTATTGACTATACAAAGGCTTTTGATAGAGTTAGACATGTCAACATGGTGGATATGGTTGCAGATCTACAAATTGATGGGAAAGACATTAGACTTATAAAAACGATATATTGGAAACAACAAGCTGCAATAAGGATTGATAATGAAGTGGGACAGTGTCAGCCAATTAAGAGAAGTGTTAGGCAGGGATGTGTGATGTCTCCAGATCTTTTTTCCATATACAGTGAAAATATTTTCAGAAATGTAGAGGATATAAATGGAATCAGCATTGGAGGACGAAACATCAATAACATTAGATTTGCAGATGATATAGTATTAATTGCAGACAATGCGCAGGACCTGCAACAATTAGTAGATGCGGTTGTTGTACACAGTGAGCAACTGGGGTTAGAATTAAATTGTAAAAAGACTCAGGTTATGGTCGTCACAATGAAGAAAGAAGTGTCACAATGTAATATACAAGTAAATGGAAAGCTTCTTCAACAAGTGAATCGGTACAATTATCTTGGAACAGTCATAACATCTGATGGGAGATGCCTTGAAGAGATTAGAACAAGAATCGCCATGGCGAAAGTAGCCTTTAGCAAGATGAAAAACATTCTGACCAATAAAAAGATGTCAACTGAAACGAGAAAAAGAGTGTTGAGGGGATACATAGAGCCTGTTCTTTTGTATGGATGTGAAACTTGGACAATGAGCAGTCAAACTGAAAAACATCAGATGGCTGCAGAAATGTGGTTTCTGAGGAAAATGCAAAGAATACCATGGACAGACAGAAAAACCAATTACCAAGTACTACAGGAGACAAATGAACATCGTAAACTGATTAGAGAAATTAGACGTAGACAGTCAAACTTTTTTGGACATGTTATGAGAAGAAATGGACTGGAGAACTTAGTCACAACTATCAAGATGGAAGAGAACAGACCAAGAATAAGACCGAGATGGAAATATCTGGATGGCTTGGCCACATGGCATGGACGAGACAGGAACACTGAGCTGATCCACGACTCTGGTGAACGAGTGAAATGACGAGTCATGACCTCTCAAGCTTTCTGGCATGGCACATGATTGATTGATTGTTTGATAAAGATTTATTGTAATTGGTCATAGGAATGTACCCACTAATGTAGATCTCATTTAGAAATTTTGTCAGTATTTCTATTTCAAATTCACCTGGAGCCCCAATTTCCTCTAATGTAATGTTGTCTGGACCGGATGCCTTTCCTTTCTCCGTGCGATGTAGTGCATCTTCAGCTTCCGCTGCAAATATTGGTGTCCCTCACCTGTGTTTTGAAAACTTACATTCAGACATATATTGCCATACAGCTCTTCCAGATATTATGTCTATGTATTGACTATACCATTTTGTTCTATCAATATTGCACTGTTCTTCCATTTTAAACATCCAGTGGTATTTCGTGCTTTCCTACATGGTATTGTATTTACTCGTTGATAAATGGAATGAGAGTCTTTTAAATAGCGTGTCCCAATGTCCGTGCACTGTTAATTCAGCCATACTTCTTTAGCTACCTTGCAATTACTTACTATTTCTTTATGATTTGATCTTTATCTTGCTGTTTCTTTCTTCTTTCGCCAACCATCTGAAAATTGCATTTGCCATCCGTTTGTTTGTTTGTTTGTTTGTTTGTTTTTTTGTTGCAATTTTATGCTTATATGGAATGATTTCTATTGATGACTGTTGAAAGGATTTCCACAAAATGTCCAATTGTTCATCAATAGTCCTTATTATGTCCATGGCATATTATCTGTTCTTTGCAGCAACAGTGTAGCTTTCTCTGACTTTATGTGTCTGTTTTAAGTAATAATACGCTATCTAAGGTTTCCCAAACTCTTTTGACTGACTAAGAACACACGTGATCAAAAATTATTCCAACTCGCAGTCAATACCGCCACATTTTGTGGTAGTGATCTCATGGCAAGTTTACGTTCATCAGATTGCCGTTGCTTTCTGAACGACCGGCATTCATAACATTTCGTAAAACCACCAATGCAAGACGGTTTGCTGCTACACTCATAGCCACGGAGCTCACACACACACATTCGCACACACACGCGCGCGTATATATAATGGGTGTTATTATAAAGGGTGATTTCAACGCAATAAGGAAATCAAGGCGATGGATGCAGTGTAGGCAGTCATGGTTTTGGAGAGCGAAACGAAAGAGGATACAGACTAGTAAATTGGGTAAATTAACAAGAAATGGTTGTTGGAAATAACTGGTTTAAACAGCATCCTAGAAGATTATGGACATGGAGGAGTCCAGACAGCAAGATTAAAAACCAGATAGATCACATCCTGATTAGGAAAAAGTTTCGAAATGCGTTAACAGTCGTAAGAATAGTCCCAATTCAGACTGTTACAGTGATCATAGATTAATTACAGCCACAATGAGGGTAACATTAAAGAAACTCTAGTATACAACAGGAAACCACTAATATGATTTGTGCAAATTGAAAACTGACAAAGAAACACAAAATAATTTTAACATAGAAGTGAAGAACAAATGTGATATATTTTCTGATCTAAAGATCCTATTTCAAGATGTAGATGATCAATGATAAATTTTGAAGAATGCAATCAGTTGTGCTGCAGAAAAAAACCATTCCACAACTAAAGAAAGTGGGTGTAAGACATTGATGACTGAATAAATTTTACAACTAATGGGAACAAGAAGACAGACCAAATAGAATTCTGCCAAATAGGAAGAAATTCACAGATTAGTCAGAATATTATGACAGGAGGCATAAGAAACATGGCTCGAGAAAAACTGCGTAAAAATTGAAATACAACTCAACAGTAAAAATACCAAACTAGTGCAAAAAATAATTCAGGAGCTTACTAATCAAAGATCACGTACATCAGCAGGCTGCCTAAAGACAAAAGATAAAACAATATAAATTGAAGAAAAGATCAGATTTTACATGCATGATCAGATTATGTGAAAAACCATTATGATGATAGTAGAGAAGAACAATATAATATTCAAAATAATAACGAAGGACGTATATATATATATATATATATATATATATATATATATATATATATATATATATATATATATATATATATATATATTTGAGTTGAGCTTGACTCTAGTCCGACTTTGTGAAGACACATGAAGAGTGTAGCATAGGTGGGAGCGCAAGCGCAATTGAAATACCACTACTTTTATCGTTTCTTTACTTATTCAGTCTCTCGGTAGAGATTTGTTCGCAGCAGACGAGCATAATCTCCGGCGGGCCTATTCTCGCTGGTCGCGAGATCCGCACAGTGGAAGTATGGGAGATTTGCTTGCAAATAGACAGGCAATATCTCCTGCGGTAGCTATGGCGGGCCTATTCCCGCTGGTCGCGGGGACCGCTATAAGTCAGGTGGGGAGTCTGACGATAGTGCACGCTTTACACAGGTCCGGACCCTTGTGATCGACAGATGTGCGCGCCCTCATGGTCCGGGCTCGTACAAGGCCCTCACCTGTGGGACATGGCTGAACGCCTCTAAGCCGGGTCCCTTGGGTGTCAGGGTCTGGCCATAACTCGCCACCGGCTTGTGGTGGTGAGGTCTCGGTGGATTGACGCTGAGCCGCCAGCGTCTGCAGACTACCTTGTGCCAGACGTATTGGTTACCCATTCCTCTGGAATACACAAGACTAGGCCGAGAGAGAGGTCATGTCGTTTGGGCGCCACATGATTCTCTGAAGCTCTGCCCAGACATTGTGATGGAATATTCCACTCACACATACTTTGGTCTGTCAAGACTGCAAGGTGTCAACAACTTATATATATATATATATATATATATATATATATATATATATATATATATATATATATATATATATATATATATATATATGATATAGCAGTCAGGTCTTAGTCAGATATGACTGAGCTACCGTATAACAGTAGACGGTACTACCTGGTTTCTGTTAGCGCCGAACGTTGGGCGGCGCTTACCAAACCCGACACCCCACATTGTGCCAACGGCTTCGGGCGGAAGAGCACAATTGGGAGGGTACAAGCCTTACCCTGGTGCGAGGAAATGCAAGCTAAAGACAAAATTGTCATGGCAGGGCAGACCAGGCCCTAAGCCTTGGTTGGCGACTGGTCTAGGATCGAAGCTCCGACAGGCGGACAGTTAGAGCATTGCTTTGCTGATCCGGCAGCTTCTGCAGCTTGTCTTGTTCCAGATGTAGGGGTGTTACCTTTCCTCTGGAGTGAACTAGGCAGGCCGAGAGAGGGATCATGCTGCATGGGCAACACATGATCTCTATATTTTAGCCCAGGCTTTGTGCTATGGAGAGGCAATAACTCCATCCCTGGTCTTAACTGGTCTCGGAATCAAAGCGAGAGGCAACTGTTACGGGTTATAAGTCCTGACCAATATTGACGATGTGAGAAAAACGGCTGTGATTGATGCCGAACTCAATCGTCTTAACATTGATATTGCTGGCCTGCAGGAGACTCGCCTCGCTGAGGAAGGGTCACTCAGGGAAAACAACTACACCTTTTTCTGGAAGGGTAAAGGGCAGGCAGAAAAAAGGCAACACGGTGTGGGCTTTGCAGTGAAGAATTCGCTACTGGGAATGATTGAAATTCCAGCAGGAGGAAATGAAAGACTATTATCCCTGCGCTTGGCAACCTCTTGTGGGTTTGCCACCATTATTACTGCATATGCACCGACACTCGATTCCTCTGATGATGTGAAGGATTTGTTCTATGAGGAGTTAGACTCTGTGATCAAGGCAGTTCCAAAATCCGACTACATTTATATGCTCGGTGATTTCAATGCTCGTGTGGGCAAGGACTCGAGTTCATGGCCAGTGTGCCTTGGAAAATACAACATCGGTCGCATGAATGAAAATGGGCAAAGGCTGCTGGAGCATTGCACCAGTAATGACCTATGTATTACAAACTCTTTTTTTAAAACAAAAGAGATGCATAAGGTCACATGGAAACATCCAAGATCCGGCCATTGGCACCAGCTGGACTTCATCATCACACGGAGACAACATCTGAACCATATATCATTGACTCGTAGTTACCACAGTGCTGACTGTGATACGGATCATTCTTTGGTTGTTGCAAGGGTTAGACTGAGACCAAAGAGAATCTACACAGCTAAACACAAATCTAGCCCCAGGATTAATATTATTAACACTCATGATCCTGAAAAGTGCTTTCAGTTTCAACAGCAACTTGAAGACGCTTTCACTGATACACCAGAAAATTGTACAGTAAATGATAAATGGAATAAACTTAAGGAAACTCTTTGTAAAACTGCCGTAAAGGTTTACGGAACTGTGGATCATAAGAGGCAGGACTGGTTTGCGGCCAACAGCGAGACTCTGCAGCCCTTGATTGATAAGAAGAAGAAAGCTCTCTTAAGAAACAAGGAAAGACCAACGCGTAACACTCTGAGTGAGCTAAGGCAAGCTAGGAAGGATGTGCAAAAGGCTGCCAGGCAGTGTGCAAATGATTATTGGATCAAGTTATGTGAGTCCATTCAAATCGAAAGTGATAAGGGAGACATAAGAAGTATGTATGAAGGAATAAAGAAAGCCTGTGGTCCAGTGATCAAAAGAAGTGCACCATTGAAAACCTTGACTGGAGAAGTCATCACTGATAAGAAACAGCAGATGGACAGATGGGTAGAGCACTATTTGGAGCTTTACTCAAGTGAGACCAAACTAGCGGATAATGCCCTCAACGCCATAGAGGCTCTACCAACTCTTGACCACCTGAACACACTTCCCACCATAACAGAAGTTAAGTGTGCTATAAATGAACTTGCATCTGGCAAGGCTCCAGGTAAGGATGGGATTCCAATAGAGGTTATCAGGAGTGGGCAAGACACACTCACTATACAGATCCACCAGCTAATAGAGCTATGCTGGGGTGAAGGACAAGTCCCACAGGATTTCAAAGATTCAAGCATCATAACACTGTACAAGAACAAGGGTGATCGGAGCGACTGCAACAACTATAGGGGTATCTCACTTCTGTGTATTGTTGGAAAAGTATTTGCCAGAATTGTTCTGCGCAGACTTCAAGTCCTAGGAGATCAAGTCTACC
>OY992880.1:111617571-111640071 GCA_963921405.1 Cepaea hortensis
TACATTACGTCGTAGTCAACCCGAGCGTGTGTTGTCTGTTTGTGACTTCTTGGCAAATTCACATTCGGTATTTTGTCGTTGTTTTCTGTACGACAGGCATAGATACATTTGTATGAAAGAACAACGCTTTGAGGTTTGCTGCGAAATTGCCTGCAGTTGTGTTTCGAAATCAGTTTGCCGACTTACGATATTTGTCCGTAATACCTTCATCCCATAGCTCTTCATAAATAGACTATATAAAATAATTTCACACTATCTGAAGCAAAGTTAACAAAAAAAATGGCTTGAATAAACATTAATATATGTCACAAAAATAGGTTGTTTTATGTTTCCTAAGTATTTTGCTGCATCTCACGTGTTATATCTATATATATAAATCAAAGTGTATGTATGTAAATATGTATGTATGTAAATATGTATGTCCTTTATTTTTTCGCTAACGGCCCATCCGATTGAGATGAAATTTTCTACACGCCTTACTTTCATTCCAGAGCTGTCAACTGTCATAGTTTTTTTTCCTTCTTCCTCCTCCTCCCTCCTCCCCCTCCCAAAATACGTACGTAAATATATGATGATGATGATGAAAGAATCCCCGAACCAAAACGCTAGGGAAAGGGAAGAAAATGACGTGACTACACATTAGCTAAGGGACTTAACTCTAGAAAAAGTTATTTCAAGGGGCATAACTTTTAATAACATTGTTGTATAACTTATAGTCATATTGTTGTATCGTTTTCAATGATTTATAAACTCTTTGTCTATAGTTATGTACCGGCATATGAGTTATAATAAATAATGATACAATCTTTTAGACATTTTCAAAGTTTACATAAAAATAATGCATAATGCATAACATTGTAACTCATCTTTCTATACTTAAGAAGTTATCTAAAAGATGTTGAACAATATCATCGCATCTTTAGTGTTTTCCGCCATCATATCGACACGATTCGCTTGACAGCACTTCTCAGCGCTATCAAGCCAAGACGCCTTACACATTTCAAGCAGTCTGATACGGGGGGAAAATGGCACGTCGTAATAGCACAAAGAAACAAGCAGCTTCCAAGATGCATAGTGAGAAAACCGACCAGACTATCAAGAAGACGAACCTGCCTTTGGAGAGTCTGCATGCAAGCTGTAATAAAGTATCTGAACCTACAGTCAATGAAACTACCAATAAGAAGAGCGACGACTACCCACAGACGAACACAAAAACTTGTGAGAGGAAGGAGGACCAAGACACCAGAATCAGAAACACTGATTCAAACACAGTCAGATGGGTGGTCAAGCGGCTAAAAATGGAGCTTACTGATCAACAAATACAGAAGCAGCTGCAGGAAGAAAATCTTCACGTCAACATTTTGAAGGCAGAGCGGATTCTTACCTACTCAGAATTAAATGAGATGCTCCACACCAGGGACTGGGCGAACCCGGGCCGGGTCAGGCAGACAGACAGACAGACAGACAGACAGATAGACAGACAGACAGACAGACAGACAGACAGACAGACAGACAGACAGACAGACAGACAGACAGATAGATAGATAGATAGATAGATAGATAGATAGATAGATAGATAGATAGATAGATAGATAGATAGATAGATAGATAGATAGAATTGTAGACAGACAGACAGACAGACAGACAGACAGACAGACAGACAGACAGACAGACAGACAGACAGACAGACAGACAGACAGACAGACAGACAGACAGACAGACAGACAGACAGACAGACAGACAGACAGACAGACAGATAGATAGACAGATAGATAGATAGATAGATAGATAGATAGATAGATAGACAAAAAGACAGGGAGGGAGGGAGGGATAGACGGAGGGATGGGTCTATTAGACAGACAGACAGACAGACAGACAGAGATAGATAGATAGACAAACAGACAGACAGACAGACAGACAGGGAGGGAGGGAGGGATGGAGAGACGGAGGGAGAGACGGAGTGACGGGTAGGCAGACAGATAGACAGGGAGGGAGGGAGGGATAGACGAGGGAGAGACAGAGGGATGGGTCTATTTGACAGACAGACAGACAGTCAGACAAGCAGACAGACAGACAGACAGATAGTCGGTAACGGGAACGAGAACTTATATGACTCATCTTTTGGTGCTTAATTGAAGAAGTTATCTACCGTAAATTTATTTGTACATGTAATAATTTTTATCTGGCCTTTTATAAGGGCCAAGAAAATATGAATTAAATGAGATTCTCCCCACCTTTTCGCTGCACAATGAGATGCTCCACACCAGGGACTGGGCGAAACCGGGCAGGGTCAGGCAGACAGATAGACAAACAGATAGACAGACAGATAGACAGTCGGGAACGGGAACTTATATGACTACTTATATGAATTAAATGAGATGCTCCACACCAGGAGCTGGGCAATGCCGGGCCGGGTCAGACAGACAGACAGACAGACAGACAGACAGACAGACAGACAGACAGACAGACAGACAGACAGTCGGTAACGGGAACGGGAACTTATATGACTACTTATATGAATTAAATGAGATGCTCCCCACCAAGGACTGGGCGAAGCCGGGCCGGGTCAGCTAGTATTATATGAAGTAAACTGATAAATTATATTGTGACTGTATTACATAACACACATTGTCACATAAACTATTTCAATGTTTAGTCTTTGTTACTGCCACGGCAATCGCAGTCACTTTGAAGTCTGTCTCTCTGTAAAATTCTGGTTTTATTGCTGGAGCCTTGCGTATTTGTTTAATGTTTTATTGTTCGTCGAATATAATATATAAAACGCCTTTTCGTGGTTTATCTTTATTACCAAATTTAGAAGTTATTGAGAGAAGGCTCATGTTAGACTTGTGAAGCCCTGCAACATACGATCATATATAACTTTGCAGTACCATCTGGCGAGAAGCGGCGAAATATGGCAGACAATAAATTGTGAAACCTCTTGATTGAACCTTATGTGTTTACATTCACAAAGGGCACACCGTTTTAACAATTGAATTGCTATGGGAGGTCTATTAATTCGTGAACATGTGACTGTCTGGGAAATGTGTTATGGCTGCAGTGGTCGATAATAGGCTGCTTTTCTGGTACGCACTCAAAGCTATTACAGACCACCCAGACTTTAGATGCAGCAGTGGAGGCACACTGTCATACCCTACTGGAATACCACAATGGCATACCACGCTGAAATATGACACTGACATACCACGCTGGAACACAACACTGACATACCACACTGGAATACCACACTGGCATACCTGGCTGGTATACCACTCTGGCAAACCGCGCTGGCACAACACGCCGGAACATCACACTGACACACCACGATGGAACACCACACTGGAACACCATACTGGAACACAAAGCTAGAACACCATGATGGATATACTACACAGAACACCACGATTGAATACTACACTGGAATACCACGCTGGAAAACCTCGCACGAACACCACGATGGAATACAACACTGGAATACCACGCTGGAACACCACGCTGGAAAACCACGCTGGAACACCACGATGGAATACCAGCATGGAACACCACGATAGAATATCAAACTGGAACACCACGATGAAATTCTACATTGGAACACCACACTGGAATACCACGATGGAATACCACACTGGATGTAATATTACTCTGGAATAGTACGACGGAATACCACACTGGAATACCACGATGGAATATCACACTGAAACACTGCGATGGAATACCACACTGAAACACCTCGATGGAATACTACATTGGAATACCAAGCTGGGATAGAAAATAAGGCGCACTTATTAGTGAGGCTGGAGTTCAGAATGACTGAATAGATAAGACACTACTGATGTCTAGGCAACGGGTTCAACCCCTACATCGGTCTTTGTTTACTTCTCTTCCTTGTCTTGAGGAAGTACACTACAAGTACCTCTGAAGTCGGAATTGGCTCGCCTGATGGCGAGGGACACTGGTAATAGGAAAACATATCCACACACTCACAAATCAGCCCAGCGCACTAGAAGTAGCCGCAAATATATGGGCTTCGCTTGAATTCAAAGCGAAAGATTCCCCCCCCCATTCCCCCCCCCCCCCACCTCCGCCCCAAAATAAATTTTAAAAAAAATTAAAATTAAAAAAAAATAATAAAACAAACAGAATGTCTGGGCAAGGGTCATTTTCTTCTTCTTTCGTTCCCTTAAAATGTGCCTATATATGCAAATTTGTATCTTTTATGTATTTCATTTATTTGGTTTTTTCGGGATTTGAGATTTAAATATTGAGCATAACCCACTACTGGCACCGCTGATCGTATTCTGGTATGAACCTAGGGCCTATCCGCGTCAACGTGGAAGCACTAGACTCGAGTTTCGCTCTCATTTGAGCTCGTCGGTAGTGCATGTCCTTGACCGGTCCAGGAAACAAATCCCGGATCACTGGCGTGTGAAGCGGGTGTGTAACCACGCGGCTCACGCTGGACACGGCCAAATTATCACAACAGAATATTACGTCACCCATCGTGGGCTGTAGCTCAAGATTTGCCCGATCGCCGCGACTGACGTCCGTCAATCGATGTGGACCCGAACGGTCAGGTCTTCTCATTGGCAAGGCACACCAGGCCGCCTAAAGTCCAGAGAGCAATAATCAAACTGATTTATGTTTTTATTTCGGGATTTTATATTTAAATATTGAGCATAACCCACTAATGGCAACGCTGATAGTATTCTGTTATGAATCTAAGGCCTATCAACGTCAACGTGGAAGCACTAGACTCGAGTTTCTCTCTCTCGTTTGAGCTCTTGACTGGACACGGAAACAAACCCCGAATCACTGGCGTGTGAAACGGGTGTGTAACCACACGGCACACGCTGGACACGGCCAAATTATCACATCAGAATATTACAACGTCACCCATCGTAGGCTGTAACTCAAGATTTGCCCGATCGCCGCGACTGACGTCAGTCAATCGATGTGGACACGAACGATCAGGTCTTCTCACTGGCAAGGCACACCAGGCTGCTTAAAGTCCAGCGAGCAATAATCAAATTGATTTATTTGGTTGTTTCGGGATTTGAGATTTATTAATTTTATGTATTTAACAGTCATTTTAGTTCACTCAGCGCTCCATAGAGTATATCTTCCACTATCATTTCTATAGGCCAAATGTTTTGCCTAGATGTGTTGTATGTTGCGCAGTCTTGGAGTATGTGATTTAACGTCAGTGATGCCACTGCACATATGCACACATCTGATTTACCAATCTTGAATTATGTATACATGTTGTTGCGTAATCGTTTCTGTCCTGTTATAAGGCGTAGAATAATGATTTGTTCTGGTCTGTCCATAACGTAGCAGTCGCGTTGAGGAGGGTTTGGTGGTTTCTAACTGATGTAATCATTCTTTTCTGTTGGTGGTATGTAACGGTTACATGCTGTTGTTCCTCTTGTGTTCCTTCCTTAGCTATTCGATCAGCTCTCTCGTTACCTGATACTCCACGGTGAGATGGTATCCACTGTATGGTGAACTTATGCTGGTTGCCAAGTTCAGAAAGTAGTGCTCGTAGTACTGGCAATATCCCAGACAGGAGCGCCTAGAGTACTAATTTTGCATACGTCAGTAGCACCACCTGTTGTGTTTCATGGATGGAATTAAGTAATTTTTATATTCCTGTTTTGATTGCCTGGTTTTCAGCATCATAGTTATGGCAGTACTTTCCTGTTGGTACTCTGTCCGTGTCCCTAGTATTATCTGGGTATTCTATATACACTGCCGCTCCTCCATTTTTAACAGCATTTTGTGGTGACCCATATGTGTGAACTCGGTTCCAGAGGTCCTATCGGTATTGTTCAAATAGTAAGCTGAAAGTGGCTGTTCTACGTTGTATACAATTCTATTCTTCCTTGTCAAATATTCCTCTCATCTGTGTCTGGATTTATTGCGATAATCATGTTCATCGTTCCCATTGAGTTCGCTCTGTAATAGTTTTCAGGGGAACACCAACAGTGGGCAGATCGATGGTTTCCTTGCAGAGTCGTTTGGCCTGGTGGATAAAACTGCTTTTTTCAACCGCCCCATAGCTAAGTGTTCACATATATTCATCATAGGGTTGCCTGGCATTGTCACGGTTCTATATTATATTGACGATATACGACAGCTCAGACAAGACGGAACAAGACAGATAGGAGAAAGATACAATATGGGTTTACAGGGTAACTACAATTCACGACAGGGGACGAAGGGTTTGTGTGAACAGGGTTTTCCGCAGGGATGACTGGCGGTAAAATGGGAATAGTGAGACTTATGAGAAGGTATTCAGGCGGGGACCAAGTCAGCAGTCAGACGTTATACGCGGTAGAAACTGGTTTTTACTTAGGAATAAGTGATAGGAATAAATGTGTTAGCGTGAGCGATAGCTTGTAAACGAGCTAGTGAATTTACTAGGGATGTGTTAGCGGATATCAGGACCGAAACATGTCAAGATATGAAGTATGGTTTTGACTTAACAAAACACATTTTGTGATATATGATTCGGAACGTTAATGGGTAAATTTGTGAGGAGGGTCTTTTGTGGGAATAATAGTTTATGGTTGTAAATATACCTTGATATTATCGAATGATATTGCAGTGTGTTTATTAGCGTTAGCTAGAAGGCGTATGTCTGTATCTGCAGGGTTTGTAAAGGTTATCAATAAGGTGTGGTCTCACCAGCAGGTTCTGGACAGTCATGCTGTCAAACTTTTCAGCTTGTGTTAGCATTTTCGTATATCTGGGCTCTCTCAGTGCTTGTGTCCTCTCCATCGTCTCCATATCCACTATATGTGTTGAATTCATCCCTCCTGTGGTGACTCTAAGTGCTTTATTGTGCACCTTGTCCAGCTCTTGTAGTGTGGTTTGATGCTGAACACCATATAGTTGACGCGTATTCCAGGTATGGTCACATGCTTTTCTGATACACTTTGCTAAGTATTTTCCCACTGGCTCCTCATGTGGTTCCACTTAGTTTTCTCATGATGGTTATTGTCCTGCTGGATTGTGCTCAGTCAATCATTTGCCATGCCGGAAAGCGTGGGCGGTCATGACTCGCCATTTCACTCGATCACTAGAGTCGTGGATCAGCTCACTTTCTCTTGGTCTGTTCCCTTCGATCCTGCCAGTTGTCACTAAGTTCTCCAATCCATTTCTTCTCATAACTTGTCCAAAAAATTTTGACTGTCTACGTCTAATTCCTCTAATCAATAACATCATATATTTACCCATGCAACTAATGCATCTACAGCTCTTTGTCGCGATCTGGTGACCACTGATGCATGTTCATTTGTGCTCCATAGGACCAAGTCATCGGCGTACATTGCCGCTGTAATTCCATGTTATAGTTTAGAAACAAGTTCATTGATGCAGATTATAAAAAAAGTGTGGGACAGGACTCCACCCTTAGGAACACCTCCTTTATAGTTTCTCAGTTTCTTCATCAGACCTTCTTTCCAGACTTTGGCAAAGGCTTTTAGTTTTATATATATCCATGCCGCAAGCAACAATTTCTACTCTTATAATGCATCCTCAGTTTGTTGATAGAGATAGGTTGTCTGATCTTCCCTAGAACAATATTGCCTAAAGCCAGCCTGCTATTACACCAAATATGTTTTCACTTTCAATGAACCACTGCAGTCTATGAATGGTGATGTGCTCCACTGTCTGGAGAGACAGCTTGTGAGGGTAATGGGTCTGTAACTGATGGCACTGGAATTGCCTTTCCCTGATTTTATGATTGGATCATGATTGCTTCTCTCCAGGATTGTGGAACGCTGCCCAAGGTCCAACAGTTATTGACGATCTGCAACAGCTGTGTTTTTGCCACTGTTCCTATGTTCTTGATTATTTCGTTGGTCATAACTTAGGCTCCTGATGACTTTCTCATTGTAAGTGTTCACATTGTCAGCTCCAGTTCGCTGACTGTGGTTGGTGCCTCCAACACCTCATGTACTATTTCATTCTGTCATTAGGCTGCCATTTCTCTCCAATATCTTGTTGTTTCTCTGTGCTAATTTCGATGTTCTCATCTTGTGCAAATGCGTCAGCAAAATAGTCACCAGCTTGTTTTCCTGTTCAGATGTTTTTGTGTGCATTCTTTGAGTTTATCCCTGTGCCCTCATCGTTATTTTGTTTTATAAGTTTCCACATCTTCCTTGTGTCTTTTTCACAGTTCAGTGACTCATTTTTCTCCTGCCTGCTTTTCCATCTAGCCTGCAACTTGGCCCTTTGAAATTTGGCTGTTACATGATGGTATTTTTTGTGGTGCTCTTGGCTGGGTTTGGCCTCTGCATGCTTTATACGCACTTCCATATCACTATGCAACTGTTCTAATTCACTACTGCAGTGTGGTTTATTATGTTTACGAGCTCTTCTTATAACTGTTTCTCGTGCTGCCTGTAGTATGCATTTCCCGAACTCTTCAACTTCTTTATTTGTCTTTGTCTGTGGTCAGATTTCTAACCAATATGCTGGTGCGATGCTTGCACATTGCCGAGTCTGCTTTCTTGTAGTTCCAACTCGATAGGATGTTGATTTCATTTACAAGCTAGAAAGACTTGCCATGTTTCCCATCAATTAGTGTGATGTTCCACTCCGGGTCTGGTGAGTGAAGAGCCAGACAGGTGTAGCTGTAATGTGGCATGATCTAGAGTACAAGTTATATTGGTCAGACATCTGGTTAATTAAGATAAATCTATTCTCCTCCTGCCAGTATTCCAGTCGCTCTCCTCTCTGGTCCATGTGATCATAGCCACAGCTCTGCAAGTGGCTGTTACAATAGCCACACGCAATTATTATTCTCTTTTAATTGTAGTGTGTCCATTGTCTGTGGACAGTTACTTGGACAGTAGTAGTTGATCAGATGTAGATATGTATTGTCTGTCTTAAGTTTAGGGGTCTGATACTCGTCCCCTTCCATGTAAACTTCAATTTGGGAAGCAGTGATGTTATTCAATGCGTAGTAACAATACATTCCGTTTGCATCGGAATAAATAATATCTTACAGGAATATGAGTTGTTTGACAATTACAGAGAATGTTCACAAGAAAGAATTTACCCGTTTTGTGTTTCACAAAAAGACAGTGGATTTGACTGCGTGTGAATAATCATATGAATAAAACCACATGGTATCGTTTTCATTAAAAACAATTCCACGATAATATGTGACCAAGCGATGTAAACATCTACACGAATGGCTCTGTGCTATGAGGTATGAAAAGTGCCTGGATGTACGTGACGAATGTTTGTGGACGGTGTTTGGTGCAGGAGAGCCTGACATATGGTACCACAATATCTGGTCAGTGAATGGAGGTGGAGACAATCATGGCGGCTTTTTGGTGTATGGAAAACAAACAACAAACACGTGTCATGATTATAACGGACTCACAAAGTACGATCAGAAAGGTGAAGACGTGCATGCTTTGGGCAGAGGTGCAGGCTTCCATTCATCAATCGAACATACAGAGCATTTGTTGGATGTATTCCACAGAACATGCTGGTGTGATGGGAAACGAGCAGGTTGATATATTGACTGGGTCTGCATCCCTGTTCGTGCTTTGTTGCATAATAAGGAAGATGTGGTCGGAGTCTTTTTAAATCGTGAGTATAGTGCAGAAGAACTGGTAGAGGATCACTGCTGGGGGAGAATGGTGATACAGTCAGTGAGCAGATGATCTGTCACACACTCAATCCGAAGAAAGGCCAGACAAACACATAATCATACTGCTACAGATACCATTATGATTAGAACACTTCGCTGCCTGTTGTAGATGAGGACGGAGCACGTATGAGAATGCCCCGAGTGCCGTGATGTCGGTTCTTGACTCAACTCACCTCAACTCATTAGTTTAAAAAAAAAAATAAAATTAGCAAATACTAATTTTCTCCACCAGTGCATAAATCCAGCATCGAAATAAAAACTGCATCAATGTTAAACATTTAGACAGAGTTAAACATAGAATCAGAGATACACTAATGAACGAAACATGGGCTAGAAAGTCAACCGTAGGTAGGAAACAACGTCCTGCAAAATATATGGCATTGAAAAATAATATGTGTCCCCAACCTGCATTGCTGTCTTGGTGTGTGTGTGTGTGTGTGTGTGTGTGTGTGTGGGTGTGTGTGTGGGTGTGTGTGTGTGTGGGTGTGTGTGTGTGTGGGTGTGTGTGTGTGGGTGTGTGTGTGTGTGTGTGTGTGTGTGTGTTTAATTGTTTAATGTCTGCCACTCGTATGCCTGGTCCTGCATCCTCTTATTATTTTGCAATGTGGGTATAGTTACTGTGATTTCGGGAAGTATTCAGACGTTCTTGAAGGCATGCATTCCCTCTGATAAAGCATTGTCTCTTATTTAATATTGCAAAAGCGAAGGTCATTGAATAACACAATAAAGGAGATTTAATGTAAGAAAAGGCAACATGTTTTACCAATGTTCAAGATGCAATAACCAATTATGGTAAATATAATTAAAAACAAAACATGATGAACATGGGCAAACATGATAAGAATATTTAAAGATGAGCTTAAGAATATTAAAATTATATTAAAATCTAGTAGTAGGAATGTATATGTACATCCGGTCGCCAACATGGTGGTTAGTCATTGAACCGTTAAGGCCTGTGGCGTTTTTATGCAAGTAGCTACGGTTTGCAATCGCATTTTCCTCTTGTTGGACTGGTAGTACATGGTTTCGTCGCCCTGCTACTGGGTGAATGCTTGGGTGACACTGTGGGCTGTGACATTCGCGTGGAATGCTTTTACATCTGTCCTGTACAGTGACCTGCATGTTCGGAACAATAGCTAACGGCTGTTGCTGAATTGACTGATTTGCCTTTTCGGTTCACCAGTGAATTTTACAGGATACTCCTGGGAGTCGGCACTGAAGATACGGAGTTCGTGCTATATGCGACACCTTCGGCAGGTCACCCTGCGATAAAAGACCGAGCCATGTGAGAAAACCCGGGTCAATGAGGACTTTCTGGTGACTGCCTTGTCCATCGACGATGAACTGTGGTTTTCGGCAGTCTGGCGGCGGCATTATGCACAGTGTACACTATTATGCATTATACACAGGCTGTTGGATTTTCGAGACTCCTGTCTATTCCACTTTTCACATTGGACAGTGGGGGGCATTTTGTGTGATATTCACTAGCACAGGAATGGAGCATAATGGGGACTACCCCTTGCAGTGAAGTTGAACCTCAACTAACTAACTAACTATATGTACAATAAAGGTGACATGTTATATGTGCTAAAACCAAATGCATTTTTTTATGTGGGTGTTTGAGTGGGTAGTTTTACAATCGTATTTCTTGCTGTGCGAATATACACACAGTTAATTCATCGGGGATGTGTGTGTGTGTGTGTGTGTGTGTACGTGTGTGTAAGTGTGTGTACGTGTGTGTGTGATATAGAAAGATAGAAAAAGGAGGGAGAGAAAGCGAGAGAGAGAGAGAGAGAGGAGAGAGAGAGAGAGAGAGAGAGAGAGAGAGAGAGAGAGAGAGAGAGAGAGAGAGATCCCATTGTGCATTTTCTGATGGATGCAACTAACACTTTCTGTATTCAGAAACGTTGCCCTCCTCAATCTGCAGACCTATGACTTCAATGGTAACTGGAATGCATTTACAGGACATAACGCTCCTATGTACGCCCACAAAAGCGAAGTCGGCGATGAGCGATACTACAATGTGGTAAATATTATCAACATTCTGCAATGCTATTTAACCGTTATTATGAAACAAAGTAAAGGGACATTTTCCACGTTTTCATATGCCCTATGTATATAGTACTAGCCAGTATGCATACAGACCACTCGGCGCCCAATGATTGATGTGGTCAATATTATTCAGGCCGCCTACATTTCCCAGAACAATGTCTAGTACCAATATTAGGCTGTGTCGTCCTGGGAGCCGGGGTCATTTTTAAAACAAAACTCCACCTATGTTATAAATGTCAGTATTCAATTGTGACAATTGCGCTTGACAGTTTCTGTCACTGCTGAAATATATCAACGTACCCCCAATTTTCCATCCCATTAGGTATGGCTAAAACAGACCAATCTAGGCCTTACGATAATATTTCAGCAATCTCAATGCCCGTGTCGCTGTTCGAAATCCTAAAATTCCAAACGGGAGGGGGGGGGGGGGGGGGGATTCCCCACCGATTGAGAACTACTGTTCTAGACGGTTCCTTTGTATATTTGTGAATATAATCATGTATTTATCTTACTTGCATCATTTTGAATATTACTAATGTTATTTCTTGAATATTTCTAACAATAGTTTCTATAGGTATATGGTTTAATTAGGCTTTGTACTAGCTAAAATGTTAAAACAAGATTCATCATCATGTTCCATACCGATAAGCGTGGTCGATCATGTTTCACTATCTCACTCGATCACCAGAGTTGTGGATCAGATCCGTGTTCTGTCTCGACCATACCATGTGCCCAAGCCATCCAGGAATTTACTTCTCTGCCTTTTCACTGTTCTCTTCCTCTGGATCTTACCAGTTGACACCAAGTTCTCAAATTTATTTCTTCTCATAACGTGGGTAAAATAGTATGACTGTCAACGTATCATTTCTCTAATCAGTTTACGGTTTTCGTTTATTTCATGTATGACTTGGCCATTGGTTCCTATGCCTGTTTACTTGTGCATTCTATTTTATTTCAATGTTGCCACCAAATGGCACAGCTGGATTTACATACAATTGAACATTATTCAACCATGTTTACTATGACATTGTGTTACCATTTTACTCTTACTACGTGGATAAGATTAAAAGCAAATTATAGCTGTGATGATTACACATTGGAATGAAAGGTTATAACAAAGCATACTTGTTTACTCATATTCGTACCGACATAATTACGGACATATTACTTTCATAAATCTGACACTAGGCGTCCATGTGTTGGCAAGGAGAATCACACGTTTTAGATCGATAACCTAACAGTCCATATCGCTTCAACACAGAATAACACTGGAGTAAATAACACACAGTGAATAACATGTTTTAATGAGCTTGCAAACTTAACTTTTTGTATTTATCCATTGTTGAACGGGCCCCCCGACACAGTGGTCCAAGTAAAGACGTTAATGTGGATTTCAATGACATCTAGTCCGGTAGGGAGCACCATACTTTACATTAATTAATTGTATATGTTACACCCGATATTCATCAAGCGACTGTATTAAAGTTAAACGTTAAAAACAGCTTTAATATTGGTACATGAAAAATCAGAACATGTATTCAAAATGGCAAAAGTAGGCGTTTTGTGTTTTTTTTTTAAATATAAAATTGTATGAGCGCCGAGTGTTCAGAAAGCAACGACAGATTACTGAACGTAAACTTGACAAGAAATCACAAACAGCCACATAATGCTGGAGTTAACTGCTACATCATGTAAATGATATGAAACTAACTAACTTTTTAAAATTGGAAAGCTGGAAAACATTAAGCAGAAAATGAATAGAAATGGATAGATAAATGGATAAAGAAAGGAGAGGATTGTATGATTATTTACTCTGGGGTAGAAGAAAAACAAAGAGGCGTAGCCATTATATTAGATAAGCAAACATCAAATCATATTAAAGGATATCGAGCTGTGTCAGACAGATTTCTCTTAGTAAAATTAAACGGAAGATCTTTTTAAATAAATATCTTTCAAGTATATGCTCCAACAAGTGAATGCAGTGAAGAAAGAAAGTATAGGGGAATATTATAATGGCACGGAGTCTGCTTTGAAGAACTGTAAAAGATCAGAAATAAATATCATAATGAGAGATTTCAACGCAAAAATAGGAAAGCAAGGCGATGGATGCAGTATAGGTAACCATGGTTTGGGAGAGCGAAATGAAAGAGGATACAGACTTGTAGAATGGGCAAAAGAACAAGAAATAGTTGCAGGAAACACCTGGTTTAAACAGCATCCTAGAAGATTATGGACATGGAGGAGTCCAGACAGCAGGATTAAAAACCATATTGAGTACATCCTGATTAGCAGAAGGTTGCAAAATGCGTTAACAGTCGTAAAAACAGTTCCAAATACAGACTGTTGCAGTGATCAGAGATTAATTACAGGCATATTGAGGGTAAAGTTAAACAAAGTAAAGTTTACAACAGGAAACCCTAAATATGACTTGTGCAAATTGAAAACTTACAAAGAAATACAAGATACTTTTAACATAAAATAAAGAACAACTTTGATATATTGTCTGATCTAGAGATCCAATTTCAAGATGTAGAAGATCAATGGGAAATGTTGAAGAATTCATTCAGTTGTGCTGCAGAAAAATAAACTATTCCAACATTAAAGAAAATGGGCTGTAAGACATGGATGACTGAAGAAATTTTACAACTGATGGAAACAAGAAGACAGAACAAAAATAATCCTGCCAGATATGAAGAAATTCACAGAAAAGTCATAACCGTATGTAAGGAGGCAAAAGAAGTATGGCTTGAGAAACATTGCAGATAAATTGAAAATCAACACAACAGTAACAATACGAAACTAATGCACAAAAGAATTCAAGAGAGTACTAATCAAAGAACACACACATCAGCAGGCTGCCTAAAGACAAAAGATGGAAAAATCATAATAGAAAAAGATGAGATTTTACATGTATGGTCAGATTACATGAGAAACCTTTATGATAGTAACATAGATGAACAGTATGCTATTCTAAATAATAATGAAGAATGTGGAATAGATTCATTTACCAGACTGCTGAATACAATATATGATACTGGAAATATACTTAATGAATTATGTAACTCTGTATTTATTGCAATCCCAAAGAAATCAGGGCCTTGGAATGTGATCAGCATCGAACAAATAGTACAATGAGAATTACTATGCAAAGAGTTAAGAGGAAAATACAACCTGAAATAGGAGAAGAACAATGTGGGTTTGTAAAAGGCAAGGGTACAGTAAATGCTATGTATATGCTGAGAATCGTAATCGAACGTTCTATAGAAGTAATCAAAGATCTGCACCTTTGCTTTATTGACTACACAAAGGCTTTCAATAAAGTGAGACATGTCGACATGACAAGGATGCTTCAAGATCTACAAATTGTTGGAAAAGATCTTCACACATTGGCACCTTGCCGTCTTGACAGACGATAGTTTGTTCTTCAAAAAGGCATAATAACTACTTCCCACGGCGGAAACGAATGTGACCGATAAGGCCAATTCGCGCTGTAAATGTTTGTCTATAGTGGATGCATGTGGACACATTGTCATTTCCACGATCATGCACCATCTTAAGTCTCACACGCTCGGTGATTGACTTATCTGCAACAATATTCTCCTTTGACTTTATTCCATTCCTGCTTGCTTGCTTGCTTGCTTGTGTTCGTTGGCTTGAGCTCCAACGCGAAGTCCTGTATGTCGGATGAAGGCATCCTGTTGTCCAACATCAGTGTGATATCATACAGGACCTGAGTTTTGCGTGAATATCCGTTGTCCCATGTCTGGCTTATTGGTGTGCAGACTGGTGGTTCCTCGCCGTACAGGCAGACACTCTCCGACTTTGGAGGAATCGGCGATCCTACTGACTTTAGCCAGGACCCCGAAGGGACCTGTTGCCCAGGACGCTCGACGAGGACGCGTCAATAGGTCTTGGCCAGTATATAACCCGGCCCTGGTGCCTTGGAAACACCTCTGCGTCCCAATTCCATTCCTGATATTTGCCTTCCATGCAACACGTTCAGCGGCGACTTGCTCCCAATGTGCATTATCAATGCCTGTATCAATCATGTCCCGCTTACACACATCTTTGTATCGTAGTAGAGGCCGACCCTGAGACCTCTTACCCAACTGTAATTCACCAAAACAGATGTCCTTTGGTATTCTACCATCATCCATCCTCCTAAGATGTACCATCCATCTTAATCTACGAAGACTGAGCATGGAATAAACCGTCAAATAACCTGATCTTTCCAATACTTCAGTATTTGTGATTTTGTCTTGCCATTTAATACCAAGTATTCTTCGCAGACACCGCATATGAAAACTGTTTAAACGTTTCTCTTGGTGTGAGTAAGTTGTCCAGGCTTCACTGTCATAAAGAAGAGTACTAAGGACACAGGCTTTTGATAGGCAAGGACTTTTGTTTTGGCAGTAAGCTTCCTATTCTCCCAGACTCTTTTTCTTTATCTGCTCATTGTTGTTGCTGCCTTACCACTCCGGATGTTGATTTCCTGATCTAGGGATGATTAGCTATTTACCACTGATCATATATATGTGAAATTGCCTATTATCTCTAGTTCGGAGTCGTCAATAAAGATTGATGGTATTCCATGTGCATCTTGTGACATAATATGTGCCTTCTTTATGCTAATTGTTAAACCAAATTCAGAACAAGCATTGGAGAATGCAGATAGTAGACATTGTAATTCTTCCTCAGAGTGGGTAGTAACTACAGCATCATCTGCAAAAAGCAACTGTGATCAGTACCCTCTTAATTTTGGCCTTTACCTTCAATCTCTGAGCGTTGTAGAGGCCGCCATCTGAGTGTGAGTGAATGTATATACCACTATCCTTATCACAAAAGGCATATTTCAGTAGAAGTGAAAAGTATATTCCAAAGAGGGTGGGGGATAGTACACATCCTCCACTCTTGATTTCAAACTCTTCTGAAGTTGGACCATCACATTTGATTGTACCCTTCATGCCTGTATGGAACGATTCCACAATGGACAGAAGAGTTAGTGGGCAACCAATCTTCTTTAGTGTCTTGAACAGACCCTCACGACTGACCAAATCAAATGCCTTTGTGAGGTGGATGAAGGCAATAAACAGTGGTTGATTCTGTTCACGGCATTTTTCTAGCATTTGTCGCAATGAGGATATCATATCAATGTTAGACCGGTTCTGTCGAAAGCCACATTGTAATTCGGGGTAGACTTGATCTCCCAGGACTTGAAGTCAGCGCAGAGCAATTCTTGCAAATACTTTCCCAACAATACATACAAGTGAGATACCCCTATAGTTGTTGCAGTCGCTTGAATCTTTGAAATCCCGTGGGACTTGTCCTTCTCGCCAGCATAGCTCTACTAAGAGTGAGTAGAGTGAGTGTGTCTTGCTCATTCCTGATAATCTCTATTCGAATCCCGTCCTTACCTGGAGTCTTGCCAGATGGAAGTTCATTTATAGCACACTTAACTTCTGTTATGGTGGGAAGTGTGTCCAGGTGGTCAAGAGTTGGTAGGGCCTCTATGGCTTTGAGGGCATCATACGCTAGTTTGGTTTCACTTGGGTAAAGCTCCAAATAGTGCTCTACATATATGTCCATCTGCTGGTTTTTATCAGTGATGATTTCTTCAGGCAAGGTTTTCAATGGTGCACTTCTTTTGATCATTGGACCATAGGCTTTCTTTATCCCTTCATACATGCTTCTGATGTTTCACTTATAGCTTGCATTTTGAATGTATTCACATAACTTGATAAGATAGTCATTTGCACACTGCCTGGCAGCCTTTTGCACATCTTTCCTAGCTTGCTTTAGCCCACTCAGAGTGTTACGCGTTGTTCTTTCCGTGGTTCTTAAGAGAGCTATCTTCTTCTTATCAATCAAGGGCTGCAGTGTCTGGCTGATTGCCGCAAACCAGTCTTGCTTCTTATGATCCACAGTGCTGTAAACTCATACGGCAGTTTTATAAAGAGTTTCCTTAAGTTTACCCCACTTTTCACTTACTGTACAATTTTCTAGTGTATCAGTGAAAGCGTCTTCAAGTTGCTGTTGAAACACAAAGCGCTTTTCATGATCGTGAGTGTTAATAATATTAATCCTGGGGCTAGATTTGTGTTTATCTGTGTAGATGATTCTCTTTGGTCTCAGTCTAACCCTTGCAACAACCAAACAATGACCCGTATCACAGTCAGCACTGTGGTAACTTCCAGTTAATGATGTATGAATCAGATGTTGTCTCCGTGTGATGATGAAGTCCAGCTGATGCCAATGGCCGGACCTTGGATGTTTCCATGTGACCTTATGCAGCTCTTTTGTTTAAAAAAAGGAGTTTTTAATGCAAAGGTCATTTCTCGTGCAATGCTCCAGCAGCTTTTGCCCATTTTCATTCATGCAACCGATGTTGTATTTTCCAAGGCACACTGCCATAAACTCAAGTCCTTGCCCACACGAGCATTGAAATCACCGAGCATATAAATGTAGTCGGATTTTGGAACTGCCTTGAGCATAGAGTCTAACTCCTCATAGAACGAATCCTTCACACCATCAGAGGAATCGAGTGTCGATGCATATGCAGTAATAATGGTGGCAAAACCACAAGAGGTTACCAAGCGCAGTTATAATAGTCGTTCATTACCTCCTGCTGAAAATTCAATCATTCCCATTAGCGAGTTCTTCACTGCAAAGCTCACACAATGTTGCCATTTTTCTGCCTGCCATCTACCCTTCCAAATAAAAGGTTTAATTGTTGTCCATGAGTGAACCTTCATCAGCGAGGGGAGTCTCCTGCAGGCCAGCAATATCAATGTTAAGACGATTGAGTTCGGCATCAATCAGCCGTTTTTCTCACATCGTCAATATTGGCCAAGTCAGTGGAAAATCCTGGACACATGGTTCTTACGTTCCAGGTTGCAATCCGTAGTTTGAGGTTTCAATTTGTCTTTTTATTAGTACCTTGTGCATTGGTTTTACAGCCTGCGATTCAGATTTTATGCTAGCCTCAATCACCCATTGAAGCAGGCAGGCTGTCGCGGATCAGCACCCAATTGGCCGGGGGCTGCCCAGCTTGCGGCGGGCGGTTGCTGATCAGTGACACCTGTAGGTGCCTCCCACAGTCAGAGGCAACGCGTGGCCCCCCATGTCTATGCCAATTTACAAGGACTTATTACACGTAACAGTTCTCTCTCGCTTTGATTCCGAGACCGATTAAGACCAGGGGTGGAGTTATTGCCTCTCCATAGCACAAAGCCAGAGCTAAAATATAGTGACCATGATGTTGCTCAGGCAGCAAGATCCCTCTCTCGGCCTGCCTAGTTCACCCCAGAGGAAAAGTAACACCTATACATCTGGAACGAGACAAGCTGCAGAAGCTGCCGATCAACAAAGCAATGCTCTAACTGTCCGCCTGTCGGAGCTTCGATCCTAGACCAGCTGCCAACCAAGGGTTATTGCCTGGTCTGCCCTGCCATGACATTCTGTCTTTAGGTTGCATTTCCTCGCACCAGGATAAGGCTTGTACCCTCCCAATTGCGCTCTTCCTCCCGAAACGGTTGGCACAATGTCGGGTGTCGGGTTTAGTAAGCGCCGCCCAACATTCGGCGCTAACAGAAAGCAGGTAGTACTGTCTACTCTCATACGGTAGCTCAGTCATATCTGACTAAGACCTGACTGGAAAAGATCTTAGTCTTGTAAAAACATATATTGGAAACAACAAGCTGTCATAAGAGTTGATAATGAAGTAGGTCAACATCAATATCAGCCTATTAAGAGAGGTGTGAGACAGGGATGTGTAATGTCTCCAGATCTTTTTTTTCCCTGTAAAGTTAAAATATTTTCAGAAATATAGAAGATATCGAAGGAATCAACATTGGGGGACGATGCATCAATAACATTAGATATGCAGATGATACAGTCTCGATTGCAGACAATGAACAGGACCTGCAACATTTATTAGATGCGGTTGTTACACACAGTGAACAACTATGGTTAGAAATAAATTGTAAAACGACACAGTTATGGTCGTCACTAGGACAAACGAAATACCACAATGTAATATACAAGTAAATGGGAATATTCTTCAACAAGTGAATAGTTACAATTATCTCGGAACAGTAATAACATATGATGGGAGATGCTTTGAAGAGATCAGAACAAGAATTGCCATGGCGAAAGTAGCCTTTAGCAAGATGAAAAACATACTGACCAATAAAAAGATGTCAATTGAAACGAGTAAAAGAGAGTTGAGGTGCTACACAGAGCCTGTACTCTTATATGGATGTGTAGCTTGGACAATGAGCAGTCAAGCTGAAAAACATCTGATGGGTATAAAATGTGGTTTCTGAGGAAAATGCAAAGAATACCATGGACAGACAGAAAAACTAATGAAAAAGTCCTTCAAGAAACATATAAAGATCGTAAACTGATTAGAGACATTAGACGTAGACAGTCACAATTATTTGGGCATGTTGTGAGAAGAAATGATTTGGAGAACTTGGTGTCAACTGGTAAGGTCGAAGGGAAGAGACCAAGGGGAAGACCTAGAAGTGAATACCTGGATGGCTTGGCCACGTGGCATGGCCGAGAAAGAAACACGGAGCTGATCCACTTCTCTATTGATCGAGTGAGATGGTAAAACATGATTTATTTAATATAAATGCACTAGGCCAATGATTTGGAACTTATTTTTAAGAATGTTAATACATAATTATTTACTCAGTAGGACAGTACTACGAAACTAGATTTGGCATTCTTTTGGATCAACAGACCTCCAGAGAAGTTAAAAGATGTCGGGACATTTTAGGAAGCGTATTTTGTGAAATTATATGGCAATCCTCTGAATAGTAATATTCACACCTTGCCGTCTTGACAGACGATAATTTGCTATTGTGTGCTTCAGAAAGGCTTAATAACTACAACCCATGGCGGTGGCGAATGTGACTGATAAGGCCACATCGACTGTAAATGATCTTCCACAGTGGAAGCGTGTGAAAACATGGTCATTTCTGCCAAGCTGTAGGTTCCTCTTCATTATGATGCGTTATCTATAAATTTATGAAACCAACATCAGGTATAAATAGATTCGGCTCAACGACAACTAGTCAAGGTGACAACAACTGGAGCCTCAACTGTGAACTCAAAAGACGAAGTAACTTCTGGGTTGAACAATAGGAACGCTGTTTTAATCTGACAGCCGACACTGGTGGTTGTAACAAATATCCTCTTGTACACTTAAAGTGACTGTTATTGCCAGGCGGGCATTTAAGTTCTAGGTACAAGAATACATATTTTCAAATACAATCAAACCTGTTAAAAAGTGTTCGCCATTGTTGTTATGCATCTGTACATATCCTTCTTTCATTCACACAGGCTGGGTTCGCTGGTGCATAGATTCCTGCCTGCCGTTTCTGAATATGTGGCGCTATTAATCTTCTATAACATCGTTCCATCTATTGTTATCTTTATAGCCACTGATAAATGCCAACAAGTTCATTTTTTTTTTTGCATATCCTTTACAGGACATCGCTGTCAACTCCAGCATCTTTCAGCTGTATGTTGATCTCTAGGCAAGATTACGCTCAGTAGTTTGCCATTGCTTTCTGAGCGGCCGGCTCACATACCCCGTAAGTTACCGATGCGATTCGAACCACTGCTAATTCTCTTACCGACGAGAGTATACGAGATTACGGAGAAAAGTCATAACCTCTTAGCCACGAAGCCGGCACCAACAAGTCCTTAGCAACACTAATTTGCTCCAGAAACAAAATGCACGGCCTTCTCTGTCGAGAACTCCACAAGGTCTGTTTGTTGTTGATTGACGTCAGCGTGACGTTTTCTCTGTTGACAACTTGTCTCCTAGTTTCTCTGAGCTTTCGGCTTCTAGGATTCTCTACGTACTTTATGTGACGTAATTCTCGGGTACCAGCTATATGGCAAAGTCCACCATTATGCACCATCTTGCGCCTCACACGCTCGGTGTGTGACTTATCTGCAAACATTGTTTCCTTTTTCTGTGTTCCATTTCTGATATTTGCCCTCCATGGCATGCTGCGACATGCTCCCGATGTGCATTATCAATGCCTCTATTAATCATGCCCCGCTTACATACATCTTTGTATCGTAGTAGAGGCCGACCCTGAGATCTCTTACCCATCTGTATTTTGTACCAAAATGTCCTTTGGTATTCTACCATCAACCATCCTCCTAACGTGTCCTCTCCATCTAAGTCTACGAAGACTGAGCATGGAATATATCGTCACACAACCTGATCTTTCCAATACTTCAGTATTTGTTATTTTGTCTTGCCACTTAATACCAAGTATTCTTCGCAGACAACGCATACGAAAGCTGTTTAAACGTTTCTCTTGGTGTGAGTAAGTGAATAGTAATATATTGTAAGCATAAGCTGCTTTCTCTAACAGCAGATAGATAAAATAAGACATTGCCATATTTTATAATGAATTAGGCATGGCTTCGGACAAATGCAAAACATTTTAAATTGCATTAATACTTGAGACTGCAACACAAACGTAGGCACGAATAGTGAGCGGCGTCAATGGTGGCTAAGGACATGGTGAAAGGGATAAGGATGGTGAACGAGTAATAGAATGGGCACATTATCATGACATAATAATAGGTAACACCTGCGTCATACAACATCATCGATAATTATGGATTTGGAACAGCCCTGGAGATAACAGTCGCAATCAAATTGTCAACATATTGATTCCAGAGAGATTCAAAAGCGGTTTGGTAGAAGTCAATACTAGACCAGGACCTAGGCGATAGCGATCATGTGG